>JAJOZX010004417.1:0-250000 GCA_023014485.1 Bathynomus jamesi
CCATACACATGCAGCATACATCCAGAATTCCAGATACATACGCATGCATACTCACATATGTTATAATGTTATAATGTTTCAGACAACAAAGACCCTAGGATCCACTCATGGCTGGTCTACCTAACTGTATGTCCTCCGTGGGTGGAGGGGACCTACAATTTTACGTGGGTTCCGAACCATAAGAAACTTATTTAAAAACTGCGGGTAAATTGGCAACGACCAATTTTTACGAAACTAAATAATTATCAATTTAAAAATAATTAATTATCGGTTTAAAACTAAAGATAGAATCTCTCGGTCCAGAGGAGCAAGTCATAATAGACTACTATCCACAAATATTTTACATTCTATATCTTTATAACGGACATGCAAATATATCAGATCCAAAGAATCCGTCAATTTCATTACGGTATCCATCAAGTCACGGTCCCATATCGATTGCGGACCAAGTCAAAATTACAACCATATACATTATCAATTTAAAAATAATTAATTATCGATTTAAAACTAAAGATAGAATCTCTCGATCCAGAGGATCAAGTCATAATAGACTACTATTTACAAATATGTTACACTCTATATCTATTATATAACGGACATGCAAATATATCAGATCCAAAGAATCCAGTCAATTTCATTATGGTATCCATTAAGTCACGGTTCATATCGATTGCGAACCAAGTCAAATTTACAACCATATACATTACAATATATACACTTACGAGGAAAAGTGTAGTGTGGCTGTAAAGACTGTACAGTAATGTAGAAATGTGTGTGCACCCATTATGGGTCTCCCATTTAAAGGTGTTTGTGGGGCAAGTGAAGATCATGAGTTTTTCAATACCTCACAGTACTATGGGGGGCACCGCTCGGCAGAGGAATCTCTTTAAATGGGGTGTGTAAGGACAGAGAGTATCCCCTAACCCAAGACGCTGCCTCCCTATATCCCACAACACTTGTGTTGAGCTGTGGGATCTATCCCCACAAAGCCTTAATTTTACTACCTTAAACTATACCCTTTCTATCAACATGCGCGTCCAATCGATTCTTAAACATGTTTATAGACGTGCTACTAATTACTTCTACCGGCAAACTATTCCAGCTATTTACTATTCTATGCGTAAAAAAGTTTTTCGCAACTGCTGTCTCGAACCTTCTACTTGTCAACTTACACCCGTTTTTCTAGTCCTATTATATTGAGATATTTCGAAAAAGCTATCTCTATCTACGTTATCAAACCCATTCATAATTTTGAAAACCTGGATTAGATCACCCCTTAACCTCCTAGTCTCGAGTGTAGTCAATTTTAACTCTTTAAGCCTATCCTCGTACGACTTTGACCTAAGAGACGGAATCATCTTAGTTGCTCGTCTTTGAACTCTTTCGATTTTGTCTATATCTTTGCGCATATGCGAATTCCAAAATTGGACCGCGTACTCCAAATGAGGTCTAACTAATGATTTATAAAGAGGAACTATAATATCGCGCGATTTGTACTCAAAATTTCGAGCTATAAAACCTAACACTTTGTTCGCCTTATTGACCGCCGCTGTACTTTGTTTCGCTACTTTTAAATCACCAGTGACTATAACTCCTAAATCTTTTTCCTGCTCTACGCTTGTTAAATCTTTCCCTGACATACTATACGCAAAATTACCGTTACGCGAACCTATATGCATAATTTTGCACTTATCCACGTTAAATCTCATTTGCCATGTGACTGACCAATCAACGATTTTATTCAGATCTTCCTGAATTTTACCTCTATCTTCGTCATTAATCGCCCTACCACCCAGCTTCGTGTCATCCGCAAACTTTGAAACTGTACTGACTAGGCCGACATCTAAATCGTTAATATATATAAGAAAAAGCAAGGGGCCCAATACAGAACCCTGAGGAACGCCACTCGCTACATTAGCCCAACACGACTCCGCTCCATCAACGACCACCCTCTGTTTCCTACCTCGCAACCATTCTTCTAGCCAATTTATTACTACACCCCTGATTCCATGAGCCTTAGTTTTTTCAATCAGTCTTTTGTGCGGCACGGTGTCAAACGCTTTTTGAAAATCTAAATACACTACATCAACCGCCCGATGTCTATCGTAAATGTTAACCACGCTTTGGAAAAATTCTAAAAGATTAGTTAAGCAAGATTTGTTTCGCCTAAAACCGTGCTGCGTATTTCGGACCAGATTATGCACTTCTAAGTGTTCGACTATACGATCCCTAATTATTGATTCCAGTAGCTTACCTACAACAGACGTTAAACTGATAGGCCTATAATTTCCCGCCGCACCTTTATGCCTTTCTTAAAGATAGGTGTTACGTTTGCTAACTTGAAATTATCTGGTACGCACCCCTCAGAAATAGACGCATTAAAAATCTTTGTTAGCGGCACAACAATGCTATCTTTTAATTCTTTTAGTTGTATGGGATATATGGAATCCGGACCCGGTGATTTACGCGTTTTCATTTTATCAATATAGCGCATTACTTCCCCTTCACTAACGACAATATTATCCAAAATATTACCATTATCAAAAGGTATTATGTCTATGACCGTAGGGATATTCGTTACATCTTCTATAGTAAAAACTGACGTAAAAAATTCGTTTAGCAAGGTAGCCATTTCCTTGTTTCAGAGACTAGATCTCCATTTCCATTTTTTAATGGACCTAAGACACTTTTTACTGGATTTCTATTATTGAGTATTGAAAGAATCGCTTGGGATTTTCTTTACCGTCACGAGCTATGGAGATTTCAAATTCGCGTTTTGACTTTTTTATTACACTTTTAGCTTCACGCCTTAGAGATATGTAGTTGTTTCATAACAACAGATTATCTTTATCGCACTTGTATAGCCTATAAGCCCTCTCTCTACTCTTTATAATATCTCCTACTCTAGAAGTAAACCACAAGGGCTTGTTGTTTACTTTCGCACGCTTAATTTTGTACGGTACACATTCCTCATTTATAGTCCTAAATACCTTTACGAACGATTCACACATTAGTTTTGGTTGGAGTTCCCCATTACGTTTTCCCAATTGACGTGTGAAAATTTATTTCGAAATTTACTAAAGTCTGCGTGCTGGAAGCTAGGAATTTTAGTCGAGTTAGTTGGTTTCGAGTGACTTACTGAGAGGACAAACTCTACCATATTGTGATCGCTATTGCTCAACGGTTCTATTACTTGAAGATCAGTAATTAGCCTATCATCCGTAGTTATTACTAAATCTAAAATACTGTCCAACCTCGTAGGTTCCCCAACCTTTTGAATAAGAAAGCTATCCTCGAGAAAATTAACTAAACGATTACCTTCCGCGTCTCCCTGCATTGTATCGTAATTCACGTTGGCGCAATTAAAGTCACCCATAACTAAAGCCTGCTCACTACCGATTATTCTCTCTAGTTCACGATATAACGCTTCGTCCGTAGCAGCTGTTTGATTTGGGGGCCTATATATAACCGCAACAAGAAGTTTGAAATCGTTGAATTTAAGTTCTGCTATAGTCGAATCTATCGGTTCTGGAATTGAGTGCTTTACTTCTATAACGTTCGCAATATTATCTTTGATATACAACATAACATATATACCTACACAACATATATACCTACACAACATATATACCTACACAAACTCATACACCTCTATTTCGCCCTTTCATTACCTCCGAGATCATTTAGCACATACAGTAATATCTATACAGCCAAAAGAAACCAATTAAGCACAGACAGAGCAGCAAAGCTAGTATTTATATCCCAAAATGCAAAATTCCAAGAAAGTGAAGTAAAACATGGTGCTACATTGGCTTCGTCAACATCCAAATCTGCAATAAATACCAGTACCTGTGATATTGAAACTATTTGCTTTAATCAATCTAGTGATAATGATTCTTCAATGGAAATAGAATCAGATAATGAAAGTTAAACAGCATTAGGTTAACACAAAGGTTAAAGAAAGAGATGAATATTTTATTTTTTTTTTTTTCTATTTGGAATATATATATATATATATATATATATATATATATATATATATATATATACACACTGGTATTCTTGCCAATCACAATTATATCTATTGTTTTATACCAGTATTATGGATATTATACCAGTACCTGTGATATTGAAACTAGCATATATGCTCTACCCAATCTAGTGATGATTCTTCCATGGAAATGTAGGTTAACAAAAAGGTTCAAAAAAAGGTGAATATTTTCCTTTTCTATCTGGAATATATATACTGGTACTCTTGCCAATCACAATTATGTATATTGTTTGAAACGAGGAAGAATGTTTTATGTTCTAGTTAAAAAATATATATACATATAAAAAATGAGGGTTTGTTTTTCCTTTCTATAATATACTTTTTGCGTGATTCAATTTTTCTAAAAGATGACTATATAGTATATATACTAGGTATAACCGTATAAGCATGGTAGTATAGTAAATTATAGGTAATACTAATATACTTATTAGATTAAAGGAAAAAAAATATGGAATAAGTTTAAAACAAAAAACAAAAAAAACAGACTACCTTCGTTTTAAACAAAAAAAACACAAAAAAAACGACTCACATCACTAGTAATTGCTATGGATAGTGTGTCTCTGAATATGCTCATAGTGTCTCTTTTCAGCTAGTATAGTTTAATTGGCAGCTCTAGTTTACACTTGTATTTGTGATGCCATGCTGTTTACAGGCTTACTAGATGGCCATGGAAGGAAAATGTTCTGTTTTAATGTAAAATGAACATAGTTTTGATGTTTCAGTTGAATTATAAAAGCAATTTTAATGAGAAATTGCATAATAAAGGTGTTTATGTTGTAAATATATTGATATACAGTACATATTCACGATTTTTAACTTTGCAACCCTCAAGAGACCAAATTGTAGATTTAGTGTCTCATCTGATAGAGTGTCCTTTTGGCTTGGCACCGAGTGGGACATTATAAATGGCAGATCTACTGTAATACATTGGAAAATCATCTCCAAGGGCAAGACAACAGAAGAGATGCTTATGACCTTCAGGGTTGGCAAAAAACTGGGTTTTATTAGGAAAAACCCAACCCACCTGGGTTTGATTGGGTTTTGGGGGGTTTTTATCAGGTTTTTCCAAATTTTTTATAGCTAAGAAAAGTGTATATTAAAATTAAAAAACTGGCCTTTAAAATTTTTTGTGCTTATACAGTATATAGTATTTATTCATTGTTCTTGATAATGATTGTTGCTATTTTGTTACAGATACATATAGATGATTTTTTTAAAATATAACTTAGATATAATAGCTAAAGCTTAGTATTACCAGTATCTATACTGAATTATTTTTATTTAACACTAAGAATTTAAGAAACCATGCCATTTGTTACTGGAAGTGGTAGGAAATCTTCTCATGAGTGGGCTGATGTCATATGAGTTGAAGGAAGCTCAAAAGTGAAATGCAAATATTGTGGAAAGGAATTAAGCTCTAAAATTGAGAATCAAGACACATTTACAAAAATGTATACGAAGCATTTGACTCAGTAAATAGAGGGAAGATGATATAATTGCTAATGAGATATACAAGGTTCATCCTGTGTTGATACATATCATAGTTAGTGTACACACTGGAGATAGAACTAAGATAAGGACTGATGAAGACCAGTACCATGAAATCCCTGTAACTAGTGGTAGCTATCAGGCAAGGTTGCACAGGTTCTACTTTTTTGTTTAAATTGGTGACATACTGTATATGATATTAATGAAGGTGGAAGAAAAAGGTAATGGATTCAGTAATGATTTGATAAATATAAACACAATCTTCTTTGCCAATGATGGTTTGCAGATGACACATTCAATAACAGAAGCAATAAGGAATTTAAAGATTATATTACAGACAAGCGATGAATGTGGTTTGCAAATAAATAGGGAGAAAAGTAAAATAATTATATTTAATATGAAGGAGCAACCAGATAGTATTGAAAGAATACAGGTAACAGATAGTATAGTATACTTAGTAGGGATGTACCAATGTCGCTTTTTAGCCAATAACCAATACCGATAATTAAAAATAGTATCGACCAATAACCAATACTGATATCCAGCTAGGGTTTATTAGTTTGCCATATTTTTCTAACATATTCATAATTTACTTTTTGTGTTGAAAATTTGGCAACAAAGCAATAGCCTAATCCTTTTCATTAAAGATGGGAAACTGCATTAGATGTCATACTTTTGTTTGTCATACAATTGGACTGCGGGCCTATGTTGGGCTTAGTATATATGTTTTTAACCAGCTAGCTGAGTTAATATTATGAGCTATGACTACAAGATAGTTTTTTGGTTTTCTAGGCTTTATACCTATTTCTCAAAGGATTTACACTTGTAAACATTGCCAGTGCTGCTAGAAATCAGCTCTCTCCTAAACATACAGAGCAGCTGCTATTTTTACACAAGAACTTAACCCTTGTGAAAAAATAATGAGTCATGTGAAGTGATGAAACAATAACATATTTGAAATTTCATCCTCTAGTCTTTTATTCATAATTTTGGAAAAATCATACTTTTAAAATATCAGCTGATATTTTTAAAATCAGCCAATACTAATATGGATAAAAATCTACCAATATCACCGATACTGATACTGATATATCGGTACATTCCTAATACTTAGGACTGCATATTGTTAACAAGAGAAATTTTTTTTAGCAAACAAGGAGGTATAATGATACAAAATGCGCAAAAACTGACAAACTTAACAATCATGATAATTGTGAAGAGCTGCAATAAGATATTGATTGGGAAAACATATTGGAAACACACAGCACTACCTTCTATATTATATGGCACAAATGTTATAAATCTGACTCAGGCAGAAATTGAACAGTTGCAGAGGATTGAAAATTGTGTCAATAGGCAACTTTTAGGAGCACCAAGATAAGCACCAATATGTACCATTAGCCCTGTTCAAAAATCAACTTTTTCTTATTTTCATAGGTTTCTGTACTTTTTCCCATGCTTTTTGACCTGAAAAGGCCAAAAATCACAACCATTTTGACCTAGGTTGTTGGGAAGCATTGCCGCATGGAGCTTTAAGTTTTCTGCCTTGAAATTGGCCAAAAGCACCAGTTCCGGGGTCCCTTGAATCATGTTTTGCACTATAACTTTTTATCTAAACAAGATAGAGCAACAAAATATGCACCAAATTAAAGTGTTTTTAATCCTCTTTCTAACTTATACAATTATGATAGTCTTGGAACAAGAAATGGCACATTGGTACATACAAAGATTTCAGAAATATCACAAAATTCATTTTCTCACACTCAAGGCGGACAAGGCGCCTTATTCATGACACAAATTTGAGATTAACATTTTGTCACAAGTCTAATCGATCAAGAAGTGAAAGCATTACATGATGATTAATTTCATAATGACATTTACACAGTCATTTGTTGAGAGTTTGTTTCTTGAAGCTATCAAAGCGGCGTCTGTTGAACTCCACAGCTTGAAGGAGATAGTCCCTTTGCTTGGCATCTGTTGTTATGACATTTGCAAAGTCACTCATCATCTTGACACCACGTTCAGCAATGTCATTCACCGCTTTCAGATTCTTAACATAGTCCAACACTTTTCTGTAGTCCTCATTCTGTGGCCAAGACGTGACAGGTTCCAGAAGCCACTCGGATCCAATGTTCAGTGTGTCCAGCAGGAAATGTGATTCTGGGCCAATGAGATCAACCAGGGTGGTCTTAGCTGTGACTCTCTGGAATAGAGGCTTTCCTGTTCTGAAGCTGTCTGGCTTCTCAGTGGCATGTAACTGGGCAGCAATGTCGTGCTTCAATGTGTCACTCAATCTACTGCTGAACAGGGCAAATGGCACAACTTCCTGCGTCAGGTACCATTTGTGGTTTTCCATCTTATTAAGTACTGCATCAGCAAGCTCTGGGTCAGTTTTCTTGTACTTCAACATGTCCTGGATTAGACTTAGATCATTCATGGGAGCATCTGCAGCAGACATTGACATCATCCATACAGGAGTGTAGAACAGCGCAAGGAAGGTGTTGAGTCTTTCCAGCTTTGATACAGTGTCTTCGTCGTACTCAAGTTGATCTGCAAACATCAGCATTTTCATGGAGTACAGGTTTCTGGCCATCCATCTGGCCTGATGAATGGCGCCTGGTCAACTCCAGTGAATACCTCGAGGAGGCATTCCTCCAAGAACAATGACTGTCAGTTCAGCCATTTCCCTGTAGTCGGCTTTTGGAAGCCTTTCTGCTGTTAGAATGTCTTGGAGTATTTCTTCACTGTTCTTCTTCTTTTCCTTCAGCCATTTGCTCTTGATAGCCAGCATCTTTGGGTTTTCCTTGGACAAGTCCGTCCAAACATCCTTCAGATGCTCAAACCAGGGATTATCTGGCCCCTTCACCTTCCCAAACAGCTTCTCCCAAACTACTCCTACTAGGATTTCCAGGATGTGATGTCGACAGGCCAGATAAAACACCTTTTTGTTCAGCATTTTCTCTAGCAGTTTGGCAGCTCCTCTGTGAACTCCACTGTTACTGGATGTAGTGTCAAAAACAAGGGCAGTAACATTATCCGTAAGTTCCCATGTCTCCAGTAAATCCATTGAAGCCTCAGCCTGAGCTGTGCCAGAAGAATTGTCGATGACAGGTACTCCCAATAACTTTCCTTCAGTGTATGAAGGTGGACCAGACACTAGCACAGCTAAAGTCTCTGAGGTACTTCCAGGTTCACTGCCCAAGACATCTTTGAGCAACTTTCCATCCCAGTGTAAGGCAGCGTACTGTGGGGGGTTTTCACAAAACTTGGACATGTGACTCTGGCTGATATTATACCTGGACAGCATTCTGTTGCGACGTGTTGTTGAGGTTGAGATGACGAAGTTATCCAGATCAGCCCCTCCAGCTTTCAAGGTGGCAGAAACCATGGCAGTAACTTGATTGTCTGATAAACCAAGACGATCAGCTGTATTGCAGATGACATCACATTCCATGACCTTCCTTGGAAATGTCAAAGTCACACTAGTCACAGTGTCTTGATGGTGAGAACATCCAGGACGAGGCTGATGGTAATCCATGTCCTCTGTGTTAGCGTCGTTGTCAGTTGAGTCACCCCAGGTAATGTCATCCACATGAACAACTGCCTCTTGTTCTGCTGCAGCTGTAAAATAGTACAACATGTTAAGACAGTAATTGTTAAGTACATGCTAAATATCGCAATGGAGTAAAACTTAAAACTTTTTGTAACGTTCAAAGTAATTAGTTTTACCTTGTTCTTGTCTATGCTGCAGTCTTTCATTCCTCGCTGCTTGCTGCAGGGATCTTGTCTCAAAAATCTTGTCATGACCAGACATATGACCTTTCCTCTCAGTCTTTTGGTCTTCGTAGAACCTGATATCCTCATCTTTCTTCTCTCTGGATAACAGTCTGTTGTTCTGTATTTCCTGGATTGCATCTGGAGCTCCTATATCGAACAGGCTGTCTAATTCCAGCACAAATGCTCCTCTTTTTCCTCCAAGGTTACTTGCTCTTCCTTTGCTTTTCACCAGAGCACGATGTTTCTCATGTAGTTTCATGAAGAGCTTCATTGCGTTGTACTTGCTCATTGTCTTGATCCTAGCCATCTGCCAGAATGGGATGATAGATTCAACTGTTTCATATGCAAGGTCTTGAACCATGGGCCTCTCTGCATTTTCCGGTAAATTCTGAAGATTAAGGAAATACTGGAATGCCTGTCTGTTGGTGGGAAGCTGGGAACCACTGATAAAAGCTGAAGGGTATCCAACCAGGAAAGTTTCAGTGAGAGATCTGGTAGATGGCCCAGTTGACACCTGCCTGTGGACAGTACGTGGAGGTTCTGAGATATCAACTGTGCGCCCACAGAGCTCCCTCAGCTCCTTGCTTAATGCCATTGTGAAGTTGTAACTTGTAGATGGTTTTCTAGATTCTGATTGAGTTTCTGTTGTTTCCTGAAAAATGATAGATAATTATTATTATTATTATTAATTATTATTTATTTATTATTATTATTATTACTATTATTATTATTTATTAATTTTATGCTCTTTCATTTGATACCTAATTTGTTGCTCTATCTTGTTTAGATCAAAAGTTAAAGTGCAAAACATAATTCAAGGGACCCCGGAATTGGCGCTTTGGCCGATTTCAAGGCAGAAAAGTTAAAGCTCCATGCGGCAATGCTTCCCAACATCCTAGGTCAAAATAGTTGTGATTTTCGGCTTTTTCAGGTCAAAAAGCATGGGAAAATGTACAGAAACCTATGAAAATAAGAAAAAGTTGATTTTTGAACAGGCCTAATGTACCATACTTTGCAAGGAGAAATAGGTGCTTCATCCATGGAGTTGAGAGTTAATAAAGGGAAGCTACAATATTTAAAATTAATATTACAGGAGGATGCAAATGGTAGAGTGAGAAATGAATTACCAAAAGTATGGTAATTGTTGAGGATATGAAAGGGAAGGGAAAGGAAAGAATAAGTGGTTTAAAGGTATTGAGAAATTTATGAGAGAGATTGGTATAAGCATGTTGCAACTAAAACTGCTAACTTAGGAAGAGGTAAAGGAATGGGTAAAGATTTGGGATTCAAGAAGGTGGAAGGATGAGGTAACATCAAAGACTGGTTTAGAATTATATAGAGATGGAAGCGGGAAATTAGGGGTGAAGAGGACATATACAATAATACCCTAGGTTCAATTTTACGCAGAACAAACACCCTACCCCTAAATGATAGAAAAAGATTTGAGAATGGTGATACCACTTGTCAAGTGTATGGAACTGATACAGAAGATTTAGAACATTTCATACTTTGGTGCCCCGAATACCTAGAAGAGCATAGATTAGATGGTAGACTTCAGCAACCTTATGTAGAGAATAAAAACAAAATACTTGGGGAACTATTGTTTGATGCAAATAAGAGAGATCAAACAAAAATAATGCTCTGCAAGTTCTGGAGAAGGAGAAAGAGAAGACTGAGAAGTTAAGAAATAGGGGTGCTGCTGAAAAGGCAATGCCCCGGAGTAACATCATCATCCATGAAATACACCAGAAAAATCTATTTTCATCACTAGTTTGGGTGAATATGTTCTTCTAAATTTTTACCTTATTTTTTTCACTCTATCTCACTGTATAAATATCAATATGGTTTGGTAGATGTGTTCCACCAAATTTTAACCCATATCATAAATTCCAAAAAATAGTAATCATAATTATTAAAATATTTAGACCAACTTGCACAAGATAAGATAGATATTTTCTTAGTTAATTAGGTATTTTTTTTTTTACAAGAGTACATTACAGGCTTTTGAGGAATTTTGGAATTTTAGGTTGTTATGTTAGGTTATGGGTAATTCTATGAGAAATAGACAAATGAAGTACACAGTCATCTCTTCAAAATTCATGAAACTTGGTGTGAGGGTTGGTTTAGGTCAAAATTACAAATTTCTGAATTTTTTTGAAAATTGGTCAAGTTGGTCAAATTTTATGGCTTGACCAAATTTTGGTCAAATGAAAAAACCAATAATTTTCAAATGTAAATATCTCAGCTCCTAATTGTGGTAGTGTAGTAAGTCTTAAACGATAAAATATGTAAAATTAACTGTAGTTTCTAAATATGTATCATTTATTTAGGGTAACAAAAATAAAATTATGATTTTTTAGAAAAAATGTCATTTTTTTTTTTTTTTGCGATTTGGCAGCGAAGATATCATTTTTCGAAAAAAAGACCAGGAATAAAAAACGTTTATTTGATGTATGTACACCATAATAAGTAATAAAGTCAGCTTATCAACAATTATGAAAAAAAAATTACTAAAAAAAAAAAAAAATTCTCCAAATTTTAACAATTTTTGGCTTTCTTTCCAGATTTTCAATATATACCTAATTTTCTAGTATACGTAAATTTACCTAACCCTTAAAATGCCTCAAAACACAAAATTTTGTTGCGATCCTATGAAAAAACACTCGAGAAGAATTTTCTGTAACATCAAAAAAGTAAACTCTGCCATGGCAGCTGCAAGCTATAGAATTTTGGAAGAAAATCAATTACTATGCAGCAATTGCTATATCACAATTAAAAAGAAGCCAATTGTATTAGAACATGTTCAACGTTCATCCAGAGAGCCGGAACCTGCGCCAGATATACTTAACGAATCTATGGAGCGAAGCAGTAGCGATTCCACGAATCCACCACCATTGGAAGAATTTGTCGTTCAAGACAGGCAATTCAATAAAGATTTGCTCAGCGACAATATTTTACCTTTATTTGATGAAAGCCCTATTAAAACAGGTAATAAAACAATAGAGATTCCGTTCAGGACATTTGTTTCTTAACCCTTTCATGCCCGACCTATGTTTAAGATTAAAACAATTTGGTACCTTATGTTATTCTCCATAAGGACTAAAATCTCGTAAAATTATATGGTCAAATTTACAATCATGGGCATGAAAGGGTTAATGCCAAATTCGTAGTTTTCTGTTTTTAAATATTAGCATCAGCATGTGAATACATACAGGGGTTAGACAAAATAATATGAACACCTTGATAAATGGCGGTTTTTATTCTTAATATGGAGTTGGTCCTCCTTTAGCGGCAATAACAGCTGCAATGCGTCGGGGAATTGATTCATACAGCTTTTGGACAGTGGCTACAGGAATCCTGAACCATTCTTCGAGCAAACCCTGCTCCAGTTCCTCCAAAGACGACGGCGGTGGGAATCGGCTTCTGACCTGCTGCTCCAACTGACACCACAGATGCTCGATAATGTTAAGATCCGGGGATTGTGGAGGCCAATCCAAACGTTCTACTTCACTAACATGCTCTTCAAACCAGTTTTTAACGACCCCAGCGGTGTGGATTGGTGCATTATCATCCTGGAAGACGGCGCCGCCATTGGGAAACAGCGTTTGGACCATGGGATGGACCTGGTCAGCCAATATTGACAGATAGACCTGGGCGTTAACCCTACCATGCAGTACTACAGCTGGGCCAAGAGTATTCCACGATATTGCTGCCCAAACCATCACAGATCCACCGCCATGCTTAACGGTTGGGGTCAGGCAGTCGGGGTCATAAGCATCTTTAGGCTGTCTCCAGACGTAAACTCGACCGGAACATGGAAATAGCGTAAAGGAGGATTCGTCGGAGTAGACTACATTCTTCCACCGGTCCATTGACCAATTCTTATGGTCATTACACCATTTTCTGCGCCGCTCAATGTTGATGTGCGAAAGGAAGGGTTTGGCAATTGCAGCCCTCCCATGGTATCCAGCTCCATGGAGCTCGCGACGTACAGTTCTGGTCGATACCGGGCTTGCAAGATGCTGGTTAAGCTCTGCAGTCACTTTTGGAGCTGTGGTCTTATGGTTCTTTGTCACAATGCGCTTTAGCACCCGGCGGTCTCGATCACACAGCTTCTTCTTGCGTCCACAATTGCATTTGTCGGTGCTTGTCTTTCCATGGTTTGGGTATGCAGACATGGACCATAGAGACAGTTCCTCTGGATACACTGAACATCTGAGCGGTTTTCGTCACCGATGCACCAGCCATCCGCGCTCCGACAATTTGCCCTCTTTGGAAGTCTGACAGGTCTTTCATAATTGCTAATTCATAATTCACTCAGATCTGTAAAAACAACGTGAGGGTTATAACATGACGTATACACTCTCTGTTACGCATTTAAATAGGTTTGCCAGTCATTTGACCGTTTACTTTGTGTCTGAGCAGTCCGTAAAGATAACCAGTGAAATCGGCGGGTGTTCATATTATTTTGTCTAACCCCTGTATATACAAAATATTTGATATTTGATTATTTCATGCAACCTAAATTTCTGAATTTGTTTTACAGCTGGATTGAAGCCGGGACAAAAACAGATAAAGGCTTCTACGAAGTTGTAGATGTAGAGCTTTCTTTGCAAAAACGTCTGAGTGAACCTATTACTTCTATCAAAGGTACTCAACAATTACATCGCTTCGTCCCAATTTCCAAGAATTTGTTGAAGGTTTATCCACTCTCTCAGAGTGCACAGTCAGTCGAAATAAGAGCTCATTAGAGTTTCTGCTTCGGTTCAAGAACATAATACTATCTCTCAACGCAAAATTGAAACAGGCTCTTTTGTGGGTTGTATGTATGAAAATAAACTATGGCTCGGATTAGTCCAGTCCTTTGACTGAATATGATGATTTTCTGATAAAATTTCTCCATCCTTCGGGCGTATGTCCCTCATACGTTTTTCCTGCACAAGATGATGTTTGTCACGTTCCAACAGAAAATATATTTGGGAGTACTGAAGCAAGTTTACGAGGAGGAACAAGAATACAATACATTTTTCCGCTTCAAGAATTAAATAACTTTTCAAAGAAGATAAAATAAATTCTATCGAATGTATACTATTTAAGATTGTCTATAAAATATTTCTAAAAATTTTATCTAAGATTTGTGTATCTACTTAATAGTTATAAAAATATTTTCAAATTCTTTTTTCTTATTATTATATTATTAGTGTCTAAAATTTGGATTCACTGGATGAGAATACTGTCTCTTAAGGGTCATTCTCTGTCAGATCAACCAAAAAAAATTGAAATTAACACCCTCATCTCTCATATTTTGCTGAAATTTGGTTTATAGGGAGTTTGTGAGCCCTGAATCCATTTCTGAAATTATAAGGTCAATCCGACCAACGGTTCAAGAGATATGACCTCGGGCAATTTGAGGTCACTCGCGAGGTTACTAACATTTGGCGAGCCATAACTTGGGTAATAATTGTCATAATTATATAAAAGTATATATATTTAGAATCAAAAAATGACAAGGAATCCAGATATGCAAGTTTTAGAACTCTAGGTTGAAAAATAAAAAAGTTACACTGTAACCAAAATTTGAGGTCACGATTTGACCTCTTGGGTATCAAATGAGAATTTTTTTTTTAAATGTAAAAAATGAAGGCATAGGCATTGGCTATTAGAATCAGCAAAAAAAGTTTGTTTATGTTAGTATTTTTCATGTAACTAACATATAAGTGAACACCATATTCATAAGTTGTGCGGCAATTCTACCTATTTTTTCACACTTAAGCTCATAATTTGACCTATAGAAATTAAAATTACATTTTTTATAGATATAAAAACAAAGTCAGAGTTCTTGACTAATAGAAACAATCATAAAAAGTTTGTTTATGTTGGTACTTTTCATGTAACTAACTTATAAGTGAACACCATATTTATAAATTGCTTGTCATTTCAAGGAATTTTTATATCTTAGCTATCAATTTGACCTCAAGCTCCAAGAATTTAATAAAAATTGTATTTCACTACTAATCTACACTGGCAATAATAGTTATAATAGTGAAAGGGGAAGACTAAGCTCACATGTAGCCTAAACAAACCTGTTGAAACATGTTGCTACTTGTCTAAGTGCAGAATCAACACAGATAGTTGCAAAATTCCTTGTCTACAGGTTAGTACAGTTCCAGCCAGCACTGTGGGTGGCTGGTGGGTATGGTGTTTTAATGAGCCTCAGAGACTATCAAGGCCTAAAATATTAAGTGTGTATAGCTATATATTTTCTAAAAAATATATATTACCTAATTGTAAATCCTATATCTTTACAGATCAAAATACAATGGTTCGGCACTTGAAATACTGCCAGGACCCTATTCAAAAACACAAGAAACGCATAACAATCAATCTTAGAAAAGTGACTGATGTACTTGTTGAAAAATGTGCTGGAAGAGTGAAAAAAGACTCATTGTTGTGTGTGAACTGCTGGACACTGATAATGAAAAACCCCACTATACTTAGTACCACTGAAAACAACGAGTCTGAGCAGGATTCAAATGAATCATCTACTATCAGTGGCTTGAGTAACATCTCTTCAATTCAAGATCTGGACAATGACAGTGATTGCTTGATAAAGGAAAATCCTTCAACTTCAGTTGAACCAGTTCTAGCATTTCTGGACCAAACACCAGTTAAAAAAAGTAAGTAATAAATTAATATAATAACTTATACTTTACTACAAGGTCTGTTTGATCTACTATATAGCCAATTATATAGCATTTAAGGTACTATAATTAATATTTAATTACTAATATTCAGGTGTGTGAAACCTTTTTTTCTGTTCTTTTCAGAAGGGCTGTCATTAAGCCAGAAAAAGCGCAAGGCTCGTGGTAAGCTATCATCTGCTCAGAAACACCTGAAGGAGAGGCTAGAACTCAGTTATGGTGTTCAAATTACCGAGGAGGTAAGTGATACTTCAAAACCTGAAACTAAATCTGAAAAACATCTAGACAAATTAATGAATGAATTGAAACAGTCATTCCTGGAGAGCAAATGTCACCATCACAAACTACAAATATTGACACTCTCACCATACACAATTGAAAAAACAGCTAGTTTCTTTCAAACTACAACATACATGGTGAAAAGAAGCCGTTCACTTAAATCAGAACATGGAATCCTTCCAAAGATTCCACTAATGAGCAAAGGAAAAGTGATATCTGAAGAACACAAAGATATAGTTAGAAGATTCTATGAGTCAGAAGAGGTTAGTCGTATGTGTCCTGGCCAAAAGGATTGCGTGAAAGTTATCAGTGCTGAAGGTGCAATGAAGGTACAAAAACGATTGGTCCTCGGGAATTTAAGAGAGATGTTTGAACTATATAAAAATGATGAAAAGAATCCCAAAATAGGATTTTCCACATTTGCAAAATTACAGCCATCATATTGTGTGCTTGCCGGTAGTGGTGGGACTCATTCTGTCTGTCTGCACATACCATCAAAATCCAAAATTGCAGCTGGCTGCATTGGGAGAAAGAGGTCTTTCATACAAGGATCTTATGGATTACAGTGTCTGCAGTACAGAAAGAGAGACTTGCATGATGCAACTTTGCAATGATTGCCCAAGAGAAGAGGGTGTCCTGGATTTTCTTGAGTTACTTGACAGTGTGAAATCAGCTCCAAATGAAATATCTTACAAGCAATGGGTGACTGTTGACCGTTGTACAATGGTTGATAAGGTGGAGCCACTTCATGAATACTTATCATCCCTAAGCATGAAAATATCCCGCATGGTTCGTCATCACTTTGTTGCTCAGCAACAATCACAGTACTTCAAGCAGTTGAAAGAAACACTACCACCTCAGAGCGAGGTAGTTATAGTAGGTGATTTCTCTGAGAATTATTCTTTCATTGTCCAGGATGCTGCCCAAGGGTTTCACTGGGACAATTCACAGTGTACAGTTCACCCTTTTGTCATCTATTATAGATCATCTGCAGACCAGGAACTTAGCCATTTTAGTGTCTGTTTCTTATCTGCATCACTAAAACACAACACTATAATGGTTTACTCATTCATATTGAAGCTTATGACATATGTTAAATTCAGATGCCCACAATTGAAGAAGGTGCACTATTTCTCAGATGGATGTGCTGGCCAATATAAGAACAGATACAACTTCACAAATCTCTGTTACCATGAAGAGGATTTTGGTCTGTCTTGTGAATGGCACTTCTTTGCTACATCCCATGGCAAAAATGCATGTGATGGGATTGGAGGAACAGTGAAAAGAGCTACTGCTCGTGCCAGTTTGCAGAGAACTACAGAGAGGCAAATTCTTACACCAGAACACATGTTTCAGTTTTGTGAAGAAAACTTGAGCAAGAAGATAAATTTTTTCTTTGTAACTACAGCTGATTTGAAAGATGCAGAAGAATGGTTGGAACATCGATTCAAGGATAGTAGGGCTATTCCTGGAACTCAGAAATATCATAGATTTGTTCCCCTAAACAAGGAAGAACTGATGGTGTATCCCATTTCAAGTGGCATTGGAGAAAAGAAAAGAATAAGGAAAAGTCATTTTACTAATGAACCTGCAATGCTTGGTAACCTAAAATGTGTCAAACCAGGAGAGTATGTTGGCTGCATTTATGACATGCAAGTTTGGTATGGAATTGTGGAGGAATATTGTGAAGAGTTTGATGATTTCACTGTGAACTTTCTACATCCCTCTGGGTCATCAGGATCAAGTGCATATTATTATCCATCAAACAAGGATTCATGTGCAGTGCCAGGACATCATATATTAACTGTAATGAGTTGTCCTACCCTAAGAGGAGGCAGCAGAATTCAATACATTTTTCCACAAAAAGAAATTGATGAGAGCATCGAGCATGCAAAAATTGTATTAGGCTAGCACATGAATCCTCTAAGTAGGTCTTCCCCTTTCACTATTATAACTATTATTGCCAGTGTAGATTAGCAGTGAAATACAATTTTACATTTTTTGCCTTTGTTTTTATATCTATAAAAAAATGTAATTTTAATTTCTATAGGTCAAATTATGAGCTTAAGTGTGAAAAAATAGGTAGAATTGCCGCACAACTTATGAATATGGTGTTCACTTATATGTTAGTTACATGAAAAATACTAACATAAACAAACTTTTTTTTGCTGATTCTAATAGCCAATGCCTATGCCTTATTTTTTACATTTAAAAAAAAAATTCTCATTTGATACTCCAGAGGTCAAATCGTGACCTCAAATTTTGGTTACAGTGTAATTTTTATTTTTCAACCTAGAGTTCTAAAACTTGCATATTTGGATTCCTTGTCGTTTTCTGATTCTAAATATATATACTTTTATATAATTGTGACCATTATTACCCAAGTTATGGGTCGCCAAATGTTAGTGACCTCGCAAGTGACCTCAAATTTCCCGAGGTCATATCTCTTGAACCGTTGGTTGGATTGACCTTATAATTTCAGAAATGGATTCAGGGCCCACAAACTCCCTATAAACCAAATTTCAGCAAAATCTGAGAGATGAGGGTGTTAGGCACTGGTTGATCTGACAGAGAATGACCCTTAATTCATTCTCAAAGACTTGTGTACATGTAGTATTAGGAAGAGTATTTTATACTCTGATAAGCGCTTTATAAATTAAACATTATTATTGTCAATATATTCTGTCCCTAAATATGAGAGGTTATGTATGTACATTGTACATATATTTTAAAAGATTTTTTCTCCTTTGGTTTATCTACATGTATTTTTTATATGAATTGAAAATTGTCTTTTTTTGGACTAACAAGTCTGTAATAAATCATCATCATCTGAAAAAAAAATTTATTACTTAATTTCGAACTCAGTTTTGAGCCTTATAATAAACTATAAGCTGACTTTTTATTACTTATTATGGTGTACATACATCAAATAAACATTTTTTATTCTTGGTCTTTTTTTCGAAAAATGATATCTTCGCTGCCAAATCGGAAAAAAAAAAAAAAAAATTGACATTTTTTTCCAAAAAATCATAATTTTATTTTTGTTACCCTAAAAAAATGATACATATTTAGATACTACAGTTAATTTTACATATTTTATCATTTAAGACATTACGCTACCACAATTAGCAGCTGAGATATTTACGTTTGAAAATTGTTGGTTTTTTCATTTGGCCAAAATTTGGTCAAGCCATAAAATTTGACCAACTTGACCAATTTTCAAAAAAATTCAGATTTTTTATAATTTGGACCAAAACCAACCATCACACCAAGTTTCATGAATTTTGGAGATGGAGGAGTGTACATTTGGCACTTTCATTTGTCTATTTGTCCTGGAATTACCCTTATATATTAAAACTATGTTTTTCCGATTATTTTTTATGTTGCTTGAATGAAATTAACCTTCATTCAAACCGTATCAGAAAAACAGTTTTGATTTCCAAAGCCTGTAATGTACACTTGTAAAAATTTAACAAAAATACAGTCATGCATTTTGGTAGAAATAATGGTTCTTTAGCATTATCCTCCCAACACTAATTTTTTTTATATAATGTTGGTTTGGTTTTGGTTATGGTACTTTATTTTCCTTCCATTATAAAAAAAATTAGTGTTGGTATTAGGTTAGGTTAGGTTAAGTTACGGTAAAAACAGCCCGCCGCAGGCGTTAGCCATTATAAACAAAAATTAATGTTGGGAGGATAATGCAAAAGTACCGAAATAATAAAAACTTTAATTATGAGATGCAACGGAACTGGTTACCGTAATATTGGTTATTTCATCTAGTCACACCCATTTAAAACAATACAGGTACCATATATATATATATATATATATTGAATCCCCATTAATAATTAACGGTTAATATTTGTTTTAGCATCCCTTTCATTTTCAATAGAGTTAATTTTCTGCCATTTTCAACCAAAACAAGAATACTTTATTCTATACTAATTTTGGCAGAAATTCCTATTTATCAAGATATTTATTTTCAAAATTATTAAATTTTGGCACCATTATTCACTAGTCAAACCATCTCATCCTGGGATGTATGTAGTCATGTTATCATCATTAGCCAATCAGCAGCTGCCCCATTGTTACGCCATTCTCCCACGCAGGTCCAGTGGCTAAAATTTCAATTCAACAGTCGCTTTAGAATGGCTATGGTGGAAGCTCCCAGTCCAAGTGGGACATCATCTAGGCCTAGGTTAGGTTAGGGGTAAATACTACTTACCTTTCTGGGTCCAGAACTCATTATCGGGTACCCATGCCCAGTTAGGTTAATTGAATGCCATTAGGTCAACTGTATCCCTTGACAATTGGTTAGGTTAAGTTGTGTTGTTTTCCTTAGTTTTAACTGTACGCTCTTGATGATTTGATTGGTTGTTAGGTTAGGTTACTTTTGCCATGAATATTATTGATAGAAATATTTTTTTCTGTATTTCATGTGGGAAACATATTTTTCTGGTGTATTTTTGTGCACTTTCTTCAAATCTGACCTTCATTTTTGCTCCTTTTGGAGGACATGTCTGATCGTCATTTCCCCAAAAATGGGGATTTTCCAAAGGAAATGAGGTCAGATTTGAACAAAACGCACTAAAGTACACCAGAAAAATGTTTTTGTGTCAAAATGAGTAGGCAGTTAAAACGAATCTTTACCAAAAACAGTACTCTTGAAAAGAGTGTTATATTGTTATGTAGATTACGGCCACATAGTTACTTTTTCGAAATTCAGGTGATGACATCTTAAGATTTACCATTTTCCATTTTGCACAATGTATGGTAATGGTAATGTATGGTAATGTATGGTAATGTATGGTAATCAGTAATGTATAGTAATCAGAAATAAAGCAAATGCTAGACTCAATCTCATGCACACACACATTGAATACAAATCACCCAATATTATAAAGCAACTATACATTTCATATGTGAGACCCCTCCTCGAATACTGCATTCAATTTAATAGTCCCTATTTGATACAAGATATTGAAAAACTGGAAAAAGTACAGAAACGAGCAACAAGAATGATCCTATCTCTAAGACAATTGACATATAAGGAAAGACTGGCGTATCTAAGCATGTTCTCATTAAAAAGGAGGAGGTTAAGGGGTGATATGATAGGTGTATAAAATGATAAAAGGGTTGGATAAGATAGATTTTGAGTCTCTTTTCATTAAAGATCACAATAATCAGACTAGAGGTCATAGTATGAAATTATTTAAGCCAAGATGTAGAACAAATTTAAGAAAACAGTTTTACAAACAGAGTAATTAAGTTTTGGAACAGTCGTGACAGAAGAAGTGGTGACTTCAGATACACTTGATTCTTTCAAAAGAAGGTTGGATAATTTGATGTCTGCAAGGGACATCTGGTGATGGTGTTTAAGCCCATTTTTATTGCATGAATGGCACTAGTTTATTTCATATATATTATGTGCATTTGGATGATAGATCCCACAGCTCAACACAGGTGTTGTGGGATATAGGGAGGCATCATCTTGGGTCAGGGGATACTCTCTGTCCTTACACACCCTATTTAGAGATATTCCTCTGCCGAGCAGTGCCCCCCCATATAGTACTGTGAGGTATTGAAAAACTCATGATCTTCACTTACCCCACAAACACCTTTAAATGGGAGACTCAAAATGGGTGCACACATATTTCTACATTACTGTACAGTTTTTACAGCCACACCTACACTTTTCCTCCTAAGTATATATATTGTAATGTATATGGATGTAAATTGTGACTTGGTCCGCAATTGATATGGACCGTGACTTATTTTTGGTTGGCACGGTACTGGTATTGATGGGTACCATAATGAAATTGACTGGATTCTTTGGATCTGATATATTTGCATGTCAGTTATAAATAAATAGATATAGTGTGTAACATATTTGTGGATAGTAGCCTATTATGATTTTGATCCTCTGGATCCAGAGATTCTATCTTTAGTTTTAAATTGATAATTAATTAGTTTTAAATTGATACTTAATTAGTTTTGTAAAAATTGGTGGTTAATATTCGTTTTAATGCTTTGTTCATTTTCGATAGAAGGAGACATTCTATGACAATTTAACATATACATTCGTATTCAGGATACCTTGAAACCTCAGGGAAACTGATAAAAATCAAGGAAATGTAATAATTATTTTTTATGCAAAAAAAAAAAATTTAGACGTAAAAAGCAGCCATTATAGGCCACTGACCGAGTATTTAGCTCTTAACGCTGTTAAAATTTTAACGAACGTCGCCCTCTCCAGTTTTATGGGGAGACATCTCGTGGCAAAATTAGGAAACATAGGTCAAAACAACCAATTACATCTCGTTTTGGTTTCACGTGACCTTATCCAACCAATCAGAGACGTACATTTTGAATCTCTCATAATACATACTCATTCAAGAATGCTTTAGTCTGGTTTTCATTATGGTTTGCGGACAGGGCCGGATTAACCATTAAGCAAAATAAGCCCGTGCTTAGGGCATCAAGGGAAGGGGGGCACCACAGAAATTTTCAGTGCAAAAAAAAATGTAAAAACAAGATTCAGTCATGCTGAACTTTATAAAATAATTGTAGAAGACAATATTGAGTGTGCCTTCCCAAATGTAGAAATTGCCTTTCGTATATTTTTAACATTAATGGTCACAAATTGCTCAGCTGAGCGTTCATTTTCTCAGTTGAAGTATATTAAAAATACCAACAGAACAACTATGCAACAAGGCAGGCTGGATGCCTTATCTCTACTAAGTATAGAAGCAGATGTGTTACGTAAGATTAGTTTTGAGGATCTGATCAAAGACTTTACAATTAAAAAAAGTAGGAGAAAACTTTTCAAATATAAATGAAGTGGAAGTATGCAAAAATAAACATTATTTTCCATCTTACTGTAAGTTTTGTTTCATTTCAAAAAATAAAATTTTATTTTATGGTTTATTTTTGTTTATATTTTGAAACACATATATATGGGGCACCAAAATCTTTTAAGTGCTTAGGGCCTCTAAAGGTCTTAATCCAGCCCTGTTTGCGGAGGTTGCGATTGCCTGGGTTTTTGGTACCTTGGAACGCAGTTCCAAAAAACTACTGTTGTTTGCGGTTCCTCAGAGAGACGCAACAACTCTTGTTCGCCTGATCCAGCAACATATTAGGCCTGGGACTACAATCTATTCCGATGAGTGGCGTGCGTATTCTCAACTTGGAAATCTAGGCTACATTCACTGGACAGTCAACCATTCACAGCGGTTCGTGGAAGACACTGTTCACATTCAAAATATTGAGTGTTGTTGGAAAGATGTGAAGAGCTGGATATTACGGTCTGGCAACAAAACCCAATCAGTTTAGGTTAGGTTAGGTCTGTTTAGGTTAGGTTAGGTCTGTTTAGGTTAGGTTAGGTCTGTTTAGGTTAGGTTAGGTCTGAACCAAAACACATTTTTCTGGTGTTTTTTGGTGTGATTTGCTCAAATCTGAACTTCGTTTCTTTGGGAAATGAGCCGTTTTTGAGAAATTTTCAATTTTAAAATTTCTCAAAAACGGCTCATTTCCCAAAGAAACGAAGTTCAGATTTGAACAAATCACACCACAAAACACCAGGAAAATGTGTTTTGGTTCAGAAAGGAGGAAAAGCACTAAAACGAATAATTACCAAATTGGTTATTGCCAATGTACAGACAGTTTTTACATAGTGGAGCCACCTCGATGGGCCGAAGTGGCCCCTAGTGTGCCCACTATAAAAATTTCTTATGTTCTTATTTGGAAAAACCAGAATTTTTTCACAGACGAGTGTCTGACAAGAATTTTGCAATTCTGAAGACCGGATGCTTCCAATACCCTGTACCCCAACTGTTTACAATTTTACCCATCCGACACTCCGATCTAAACAAGACCTTGCTGGTTCCTACCTTCGGAAATTCTCATCAGCTGATAAAATCCATTACTCAGTTACTCTCATTTCGCATGGATTACAGAGCTCAGTAAAGCCTGAAGCTTAAGGGTCAAATTAAATAAAATAAATAGTCGAGTTTCACAATTATTCATGTCATTGTAAAAAAAAAAATTTAAAAAAAATTAATTTTATTATTATTAATAAAGGTTATTCTATTCTATATGTTTACCTTCCATATTCAAGTTTCCCCAGGTTATTATTCCAACTCAACAACAACACCTCACTCGCTTTTACGAAAGTAAAGTTAGTTTATCATTTGTTCTTCACTATTTGTCTGACTGTAAAGCCCACAGACTTATATATGTAGACCTGCGGCCGGGACCTAAACTGTGGAATTTCATACTTGAGTTTCAGATATTCAGACTACGCAAACCTTTCCGACACATTTTTCCGATTACCAACTGCACGGAAAACAGTAAGTCACTTTGCACTGACATCTCTGGTGAACTAGCTTACAACTTTTCTATCCTAAACGACCTAGAATAGATGGTACAGCACCCAACTCGTATCCCCATCGTCTTGGAGATAGGACCAACATTCTGGATTTATTTCGGTAAATTTATAGTATTACACCCGTCTCCCTTTGGAGGTGAAATTTATGTTTTTCCTATGGTTTTTGATGTGTTTTGAACGAATCTGACCTTCGAAGCCGTCGGAAATGACTCGTTTTTGAGATAACCCCCCTCCCCCCAGCCGGCAATCGAAAACGAGTCATTTCCGACGGTTTTGAAGGTCAGATTCGTTCAAAACACATCAAAAACCATAGGAAAAACATAAATTTCACCTTCAAAATTGACTTGACCTGACCTGACCTGACCTAACCTATCCTAACCTAAAAGAAAAACAGGAATGTTCGTTTAAAACACACCAAAAACCATAGGAAAAACATAAATTTCACCTTCAAAATTGACCTAACGTCCTAACCTAACCTAAATCACTTATAGTCTTGTAGGCAGCCCAGGAATCACTATAAATCACAGAGTCAGGCCTAATGTACTTCTGAATGAGTGGGATGAGTGTTCCATTCCGGTACGAAAGTAATTCAAATTCGAAATGGATGGAGCGCAGTGATTGGGCAGACATGTAACGAACACACAAACGAACGTACGAACACACAAACGAACGTACGAACATACACTAGATACACACCAAAAAAACGTTTATATCTCGAAAACGAAGCATTTGCGACGGAAACGCTATAGAAGAGAAGTGTCTTAGAAGTTAGAATAAAAAATCTACCTAATGAATATATAATAATTGCTGGACGTTAGACGGGTGTAATACTATAATAATACCCTTATTTCTTACCTCTCATTTTTCTTCTTACTCTGTCAAACTTTACTTTCCGTTGGGCTCCTCCGATCACAACCTTATCTTTATTTCCTGTCCTTCACTCCAATTCGGGCTTTGGATCCTCTCAAAAGGAGGCGCCTCTGGCACTTCGGCACAGCTGATTTGGGAGACCCTTAGGCAGTATTTCTGTGATTTCCCATGGAATGATTACTGCTTCCATGGCTGGAGCCCTTCTGAGTGTGCAGAGCGCATCACCAGTGCCGGCCTTAGGGGTGTGCGAACCGTGCGGTCGCACAGGGCCCGCAACTTAGGGGGGCCCGAAAATTTCACAGAAATTTACCATCGACGTCAGAGTGCCAAAATTGGTGTAAATTAATGTAATTTATTTTTTTATTTTCAGATCACCGATCCATCATGGCCTTAATGATTGCATTGAATATTTAAGCTATAAATGACAAAAAATAAACCTGTATTTCAGTATTTGGAGTGCTGCAACTTATCAAGTAAGATAGGTATGATATAACATTTATATTGCTGAGCTTTCTAGACTGGTCTTACCTATATATTAAAAACAAATTTTACTTATTTTTATATAGAGAATCTAAAAATAATTTTTTGTATAATTTTGTAGTTTATCGAAAAAGATTAGGCTATATCATATCAGGTTTAGTCTAGAAAATCTGTCCAAATTATGGAAGATCTGACCATAAGGCACAGATACTAAGGCAAAGTACTTTTTTTTTGTCATAGAGATTTTTATTTGTAGTTGATTGTTATTTTCTTTTTTGCATATTTACAAACTTTATTTTGTGTATTTACTTTTGTTGAATATCCTAATTAAATTGAATTATCCTATTCCTAATTAAATATCCTAAGGCCGGCGCTGGTTGAAACCTCTTATGATAGTTTAAATATTTGATAGTAATAAGTAGTAATAATAGTAAAGGCTGTTGGTCTGTTGGTATTCTGTTACAGGTGCACTTGTATAGTTAAATTTTACTTGTTGTACTTGTTAACAATCTACTAAAATAAAATGATTAGCAATGAAAAACAATTTGACTTGTGTCATGGGGGGCCCGTACAGTATACTCTGCGCAGGGCCCGAAATATCCTAAGGCCGGCGCTGGCATCACAGAGGTGATTCTCCCGGGCATGGAGGCGTACATTTCATATTCTATTCCTACTACTAATGCAAAAAACCTTGGTTTAACTTTACTTGTTCTAATGCTATCTGCAACAGAGAAGAGTCTTTCAGAAGGTACAGTCGCCATCCAACTCCAGACTCTCACTATGAAAAACTGATACATGTGGGTAGTTGGACGATAACGAAAATGGTCCGCTGAGTAGGTAGGTAGTTAATCTAACAATTATTAAACTCCTCTTATGTCAATAACTGAGTGGATGAAACCAATTAGTTCCTCACCAGAGTTATTCTCCACACTAGTATTTGTCTGCTGTGTGATAGAGCGTGCTTGGTAGTAGTGATACACACTACCAATCAACGAGCAAACAAAAAAGACGGTGGTGGAAAAAGGCGGAAAAAGACAGAAGGAACTTCTAAAAAGAACGGCAAGGCGGACGAAGGGGCTTGAAGACAATAAAAGATCTCCACCAGTAAGTGCGCTTTCAAAAATTGAGCAAAGAGAACACTCAGTAAGTGAATAGTTGTTTCTAAACCCCAGTTTAGTCATAACATAAACTAGGTCCAGTTAAATTAGGCCAACAGTGTTATGGAAAACTGATGAGTGGGTAGTTGGGAGGTAACGAAAATGGTTCACTGAGTAGGTAGGTAGTTAATCTAACAATCATTAAATTCCTTTTATGTCAATAACTGGGTGGATGAAACCAATTGGTTGCTCACCAGAGTTATTCTCCACACTAGTATTTATATACTGTGTGGGAGGAGCGTGCTCGGTAATAAGGATACATTACCGCTCAACCAACCGAGGAATAAACCAAGACAACGCTGGTACAAGAAGCCCCGCGAAGAGGAGAAAAAAGGAGAACAAAGGGAGAACGAAAACGACGAACGGGGCGAGAGGACGTACCAGCAAAGTGCGCTCTCGAAAACATAACCGGAGAAGGGAGACACTCCGATAACAAAAAGTAAGTGACTAATTGAGTTTTTACACCAAAGTTAATCTCATTAAATTAAGCTGGGTCAGACAAGTTAGGCCTACATTGTGGCCTAAGACCCAGCATCAACTCATAGCTTAACAAAGGCGAAGGTAGATTGCCCTAACCTAATTCTTGTGAGGAATCCTACTGTGGACCTCAATTTATCTGCCCGCTCTGGACCATTTCCGGAATCTCTAGGCTGACCCCTCTAGGCTAGACTTGATCTACTCTATAGTTAGACTGGAGATATAAGGGGTGGGTTAATTGTGGACCAATTCATACAGAGCATTTTTCGCATTGGTGGTCCGTGTGTGGGGAATTTACAAACCTTAAGTGCGAAAAATGCTCTGTATGAATTGGTCCACAATTAACCCACCCCTTATATCTCCAGTCTAACTATAGAGTAGATCAAGTCTAGCCTAGAGGGGTCAGCCTAGAGATTCCGGAAATGGTCCAGAGCGGGCAGATAAATTGAGGTCCACAGTAGGATTCCTCACAAGAATTAGGTTAGGGCAATCTACCTTCACCTTTGTTAAGCTATGAGTTGATGCTGGGTCTTAGGCCACAATGTAGGCCTAACTTGTCTGACCCAGCTTAATTTAATGAGATTAACTTTGGTGTAAAAACTCAATTAGTCACTTACTTTTTGTTATCGGAGAGTCTCCCTTCTCCGGTTATGTTTTCGAGAGCGCACTTTGCTGGTACGTCCTCTCGCCCCGTTCGTCGTTTTCGTTCTCCCTTTGTTCTCCTCTTCGCGGGGCTTCTCGTACCAGCGTTGTCTTGGTTTATTCCTCGGTTGGTTGAGCGGTAATGTATCTCCACTACCGAGCACGCTCCTCCCACACAGTATATAAATACTAGTGTGGAGAATAACTCTGGTGAGCAACCAATTGGTTTCATCCACCCAGTTATTGACATAAAAGGAATTTAATGATTGTTAGATTAACTACCTACCTACTCAGTGAACCATTTTCGTTACCTCCCAACTACCCACTCATCAGTTTTCCATATACTGGGGGCCCCGGGAGATAAAAATTTTGGTGTCATTGTCACCAATTTTTGTCTGAGTGTAGACTAGCTAACTATTTAACTGTAAATGCCTGTTAATCTGATTAACAGTGCCTATCCTCACCTTCTCATGGAGAAGGTGTAGCATTTAATTAGAAGAGAAAATATACATCCATAGGATGAAACTGTCTATGGTCTTTACCATAAGAAAAGAAAAAATGAAAGTTAGAAGATAAAATTACAATTCCCCAGCATCTATTTTTTGTTGTAAAAATAGTCGCGCCTTTAATGCTGTTTGTCGCTGAGGTCTTGTGTCTGTCAATGTTGTAGTAGGATGCGTTACCACTCCTACTGTCAAAGGAATAGTTACTGGCAGTTCAGTGTCTCCAGTTGTTACTGTCAGTGGAGAAGGTTCTCCAAAGTCCACTGTTTTGGGTCCAGACTCTAAAGGGTACAAAAGAGAAATGTCTCTTGTTGTGTCACCCGTTGAAGTCCTTAATTTGACCACTCTTGTTACCCGTCTGCCCCTGGTCTGAGTTCTGAAACTCTAGCCAGAGGCCAGTATTGTCTTGGAGTACTGTCATGTATGAGAACAAGGTCCCCTACCTTAATTGTGTCAGACCAATCCTTCTTAGTCATTTGTTTATGTCTCTCCCTTAGACCCATCAAGTACTCAGTTTTCCACTGTTTTATGAAATGAGCTTTAACTCTAGTTAAATGTTGTAACTTAGTCTGGAGCTCATCATGTCGTTGAGTCCAGTTTGGGTCTTCTGAAGAGTCTATCTTGTAGTCCGGCAGGAGACTAACTTGTTCTCCCCGAATCAAATGATTTGGAGTTAATGGTTCTGGGTCATTAATGTTGTCACTCACATAAGTGAGTGGCCTATTGTTAATGATGTTCTCAATCTCAGCCAGGAGAGTGAGTAACCCAAATAAGTGTATCTGTTTTTTGCCAATTGCTTTCTTCAAGCAATTCTTTACTGTTTGTATATTCCTCTCCCAGATAGAACCATACCAAGGAGAGGCAACCGGAATATACTTCCACTTTATGTTTGTATTTTGTATATATAATTGTGTGATTTCATTGCTTAACAAGTCGTGGATGACTTGTTCACCAGCTTTGAAATATGTAGCATTGTCAGTCCAAACTGTCTTTGGTACTGAATGTCGTGCACAGAATCTCTTAAAGACAGCAACAAAGGATTCTGCTGTTAGGTCCTCCACAACATCCAAATAAACAGCTCGTGAGGCTGCACATGTAAACAGTACAATGTACATTTTTTTTGTTCAGTGTCACCCACCCCTACAGTCAATGCTCCTGTATAGTCAATGCCTACAGTCTCAAAGGGTCTGTTGAGAGTAACTCTCTCCTCTGGCAAAGCAGGAGGATTTGGTTTCCTATAGGGCCTAGCATGAATACGCCTACATGTGACACACTCACTCAGGACTGTTTTAACAGTGATCCTTCCCTTGGGTATCCAATAAGTTTTTCTTAATGTAGTTAGTGTCTGTGGTACCCCCATATGATATACATCATTGTGTGTTTTTTTGATTATTAATGTTGTCAAATAGCTAAATCTAGGTAAAAGGATTGGATTTTTGCTTTTGTATGACAGTTTTGATTTGTCTAATCTCCCTTTACACCTTAGAAGGCCTTCCTCATCTCTGAACAAGTTTAGATCCACAACTACTGATGGTACAGGTTCTTTTGTTTGTTTCCCATTTGTTAAGAATTCTAACTCTTTATTGTACTCTTTTTGTTGGGCTTGGCCTATCCAGTATTGGGTTGCAACTTCTGTATAATTATGATTATTTTTATTTAGCTGTTTGTTAATTGTAGCTAAACAGTTGTGAGCAAACCTCAAACAGTAGGCTGTCACCCTGACAAGTTTGTTGAAATCAGAATACTTTTCATAATTAGTGATTGGTTCAACCTTTTCATTTGAAAAGATTAAATTTAATGTCAAGTTAACTTGTTCCACAGGCCATTGGTCTGTATCACAGAGCCACTTAGGTCCCATAAACCAAGTTTTGTTTGACTTCAACAACTTGTAGGATAAACCTCTGGTCAGAAAGTCTGCTGGATTCTGTTTAGTTGGAACATAGTGAAAGTTTACTTGTAGGCTTTCATTAGCGTCAGCTATTTCTTTTAGCCTATTTCTTACAAAGATATTCTTACTATTAATGCTATCATTCCGTATCCATGCAAGACAAATCTGACTGTCAAGCCAGACGTGGATATTAGTTATGAACACATCATAGTAAGCATCCTTAAGCAATGAAATGGTTTTAATGGCTAATGTAGCAGCCAATAGTTCCAATTGAGGTATGGTTCGGGTAGGTTTGAGAGGTGCAACTTTCCCTTTTGCATAAATTAGATGACTTTCTGTAGGGCTTACAAGATACGCACAGCACCCATAAGCTTGTGTGCTTGCATCAGCAAACACATGAAGCCTCTGGGGCTTATCCCTAAACCCACAGCACCTTTGAATTTTAATGTTCTGCACTTTTGTTAAATCAGTAGCTAACTTCTTCCAAGATTTTTGATTTTCATTTGTTATTGGATCATCCCACCCAACATTTGTCCTCCAAATTTCTTGGAGGAGAATCTTTGATTTTATTGTTGAAGGCAGGAATAGACCCATAGGATCAAAAATTTTGGAAGCCTCTGATAATATTTTGTCTTTTAGTATTTGCTTCCTCATCAAGTTTAAAACCTTTAGTACAGATTGAATCATGACTGTTAGAAGTTGCATCCAAATACCAGTTCATACCTAAAGTTTTAACTCTGTCTGATGGCTCAGTAAGACCATTATCATCTTTTAAAATCTTTTTGTTTAAATCCTCATTATTTGAAATCCACTCTCTAAGTTCAAAGTTACCTTGTTGCATAATGTTTTGAGAGTGTTCATAGACTTCAGATAATTCAGATTTTGTTGTCGTTGAGCCTATTAGATTGTCTACGTAAAAATGTTCCTTAAGGAAGTTCAATGTTAGAGAGTTATTAAACTGGTTTAAATGATGTTTAATTGTCAATGCTAATAGGCTAGGTGAGCAATTGGCTCCAAACAACACAACATTAAATCTATAGGTTATGAACCCTTTATTCAAATCAAATGGATCCTTGAACCATAAGAACCTAAGTTGGTTCTTATCATATTCATTTTTAAGATTTATTCTCAAAAATGCCTTCGAAATGTCACTTTGTACAGCATATTTGTCTAACCTGAACCTCAGTAAGATCTTCACAAGGTCAGAAATGAGATTAGGACCCTCAATCAAGCAATCATTCAAACTGTGTTTATCACTGTCTTTGAGGCTACAATTATATACTACTCTGAGGTTTGTTGTTGGGGCATCTTGTCGATAAACCCCCTGTGGGTTAAATAATGACAACCATCTTTTTTAAAAGGGTTATCTGTTACTTCTTCAATGAAGCTTTTCTGTAGCTGTTCTTTGAAGACATCATTATATATTTTTACATTATTTTCTTGTTTGAGTTTTTTCATTACTTTATATAAATGTCCTTTAGCTACTTTGAGATTATCTCTTAAAGTTGGACAATTTATTTTCCAAGGTAACTCAATAAAATAACTATTGTCTTTACACTGAATGGTGTCTTCAAATCTTTCTACCATTAACTGATCTTCTGAAGTTTGATGTGTGTCATGTATACCCACAGATTCTAGCAACCATAAAGTTTGAATTGCCTCATCCAAAGTTTCATTTGATAATGATGATGAATTAATGTTCTCAGTTGAGATAATATTATTCAAAGTGTTGCTATTCTTACAGGTGTTATGTAGGACTGAGTTGAGGCACATAGTATTTGTTGGTCATACACTGTTTTGGTTTAGGTCTAGGTTGTATTCTGATAGGTCACCCAAAGGGGCTATCCCTGATGGAGTCTGAATAGCTATACCATTACCTATCTCTACTATGCCCTTATGAATAAGATTAATATAATCTGCCCCTATTAGCATTTCAATGTTAGCTATTGTGTTGTTAGTGATATGTCTATCAGCTATTTTGTAGTGTTTTTTCAAATGATTTATGGTTTGTTCTAGTTTGGGTATAACCAGTTTGTTTTGTCCTACTTTAGAAATAATAACTGCTTCAATTTTCTTGAATTTACTTTCTAAATGTAGTTCCAGGTCAATTGTCTTATAACTATTTTTGTCCAAGTTATCCTTAACAAAGGACGCAACATTGAGGTTTTGTTCATTCGGGTTTGGTGTCAAACCCAATTTATTAACTACATTTTTTGAAACAAATGTTTGTTGAGAACAACAGTCTATAAGACATCTCACTGGAGTGGTACTACCCTCACTATTCACTAAGTCCAAAGTAATAGTTGGTAAAAGAATCTCAGTGTTTCTTGTTACATTGTTTGAACAAGCAGAATGTCCCATGAAAGTGGCATTTTCTTGATTACCTTTGTTTGGGGGAGGTATCTTTTGAGTTTGAGTACTATTATTTGGACACTTTGATGAATCACACATTGATGAGACATGTCGTAAACTTTTACAAAACTTACACTTGAATCTTAACCTAGATTTACAGTCTTTCTTATAATGTCCCTGGCCAGTACACTTTTTACACAGGTTCAACTGTTCACATCTTTTAGCCCTTTGGTTAAAATCTGAATATTTGTCACACCCAGTACTACTGTGTTCATTACTTGCACAAAATTTGCAATATGGTGTGTAAGTTGAGGCAGCAGTTACATTAAAGTTCTGTAATGTAGGTGTTCGTGTTTTGTAGTTGGTCACATTTGATTCTACAGTATCAAGTTTTGTCTGTTTGGCTGTAGCTAGTTGGTCTCTGGGAACAGTCTTTGGTTTATCCATAGTCTGGGTCTTATGTGTTGGAAAATCTCTCAAGTTGTAATTAGTTAGGATATTGGGGAAGTGTTGTCTTATTTGTGTTAAATTAGGATAATTTTCTCCCGTCTTTAGAATTAAATTATCTTTAACCCTCGAAGGAAGGCACCTAAGTACTATGCTTTGTATAAGCCAAGATGAAGTTTTAATATCTATCTCATTGCTAACCAGTTGTCCTATAATAGCTTCTAATTTTGTATAAAAATTTTCCATATCACTATGGTTATCTTTTATGGGTGCAAATTCAAAAATTTGTTGAGATAATTCATATATAATCACATCTTTATTAACGTAATTACGTTTTAAAAGATCAATAGCTACTTCATATGAATCCCCTACGGCTGGTAAATAGGCTATCAGGTTATAGGCTGGGCCTTTAAGGGAACTAGTTAAGTAACTAAACTTTTCAACAGTTGAAATATAAGGTTTATTACCTATTAAATTCTCAAATTTGTCAATGAAAGATGGGAATTGTACCGTGTCCCCTTCAAATGTTGGTATTTGCAAAATGGGTAACTGAGCCCTCAATTCTTGTGACTCAGGATTTAGCATGCCACTTAAATTTTGTTGAAGGTTAGCCCTACTTTGATTAAAATCAGAATTAGTTTTTTTGGTGTTAAGTCAGTCAAACGAGACCGTAGTTCCCTTATTTGCTGTTCAATTGAGCTTACCTGATCATCATCATCAGCGTAAAGGTCTATCAATTGTTCTTCAGCCATTTCGGATTCAACTAACTCTGAAATACTCTCATTAATGGCTATTATTTCCTTCTTTTTAATTTCTAATTTAATAATTACACACTCTATATTTTTCTTACCTGGTTGTGTAATATTGTTAAAAGTGTTCACAGCCTTTGTAACAGCTCCCAACTTTGCCCCCCTTTTCTTTTTTAACTTTTTCAATTCTGCACTGTCCATGTCTAAGTCAAAATTGTTTAACTGGGGATCGTAATGAAATAGAGGACAAGAAGAAATTACCAGAGAAGAGAGAGCACAGACAAAACAGTCAAGTTTAAATTTGGTTTAATCCCCCCCAAGTACTTATGTCAGTCAGGTCTAAGCTTATAAGAGAATGAGACTCCTTAAATGTAAATGTTTCCTAGTTAGGCCCTAGGTTGTAGACCTAATTAGGCTTGCTCAGGTTAGGCTTAGGCTAGACCATTTAGCCTAATTCTGCAATTTTTGTTAAGTAAGCTTAAGGTTTGTAAATTCCCCACACACGGACCACCAATGCGAAAAATGCTCTGTATGAATTGGTCCACAATTAACCCACCCCTTATATCTCCAGTCTAACTATAGAGTAGATCAAGTCTAGCCTAGAGGGGTCAGCCTAGAGATTCCGGAAATGGTCCAGAGCGGGCAGATAAATTGAGGTCCACAGTAGGATTCCTCACAAGAATTAGGTTAGGGCAATCTACCTTCACCTTTGTTAAGCTATGAGTTGATGCTGGGTCTTAGGCCACAATGTAGGCCTAACTTGTCTGACCCAGCTTAATTTAATGAGATTAACTTTGGTGTAAAAACTCAATTAGTCACTTACTTTTTGTTATCGGAGTGTCTCCCTTCTCCGGTTATGTTTTCGAGAGCGCACTTTGCTGGTACGTCCTCTCGCCCCGTTCGTCGTTTTCGTTCTCCCTTTGTTCTCCTCTTCGCGGGGCTTCTCGTACCAGCGTTGTCTTGGTTTATTCCTCGGTTGGTTGAGCGGTAATGTATCTCCACTACCGAGCACGCTCCTCCCACACAGTATATAAATACTAGTGTGGAGAATAACTCTGGTGAGCAACCAATTGGTTTCATCCACCCAGTTATTGACATAAAAGGAATTTAATGATTGTTAGATTAACTACCTACCTACTCAGTGAACCATTTTCGTTACCTCCCAACTACCCACTCATCAGTTTTCCATATTAAGCTTACTTAACAAAAATTGCAGAATTAGGCTAAATAGTCTAGCCTAAGCCTAACCTGAGCAAGCCTAATTAGGTCTACAACCTAGGGCCTAACTAGGAAACATTTACATTAAAGGAGTCTCATTCTCTTATAAGCTTAGACCTGAGTGACACACAAGTACTTGGGGGGGATTAAACCAAATTTGAACTTGACTGTTTTGTCTGTGCTCTCTCTTCTCTGGTAATTTCTTCTTGTCCTCTATTTCATTACGATCCCCAGTTAAACAATTTTGACTTGGACATGGACAGTGCAGAATTGAAAAAGTTAAAAAAGAAAAGGGGGGCAAAGTTGGGAGCTGTTACAAAGGCTGTGAACACTTTTAACAATATTACACAACCAGGTAAGAAAAATATAGAGTGTGTAATTATTAAATTAGAAATTAAAAAGAAGGAAATAATAGCCATTAATGAGAGTATTTCAGAGTTAGTTGAATCCGAAATGGCTGAAGAACAATTGATAGACCTTTACGCTGATGATGATGATCAGGTAAGCTCAATTGAACAGCAAATAAGGGAACTTCGGTCTCGGTTGACTGACTTAACACCAAAAAAACCTAATTCTGATTTTAATCAAAGTAGGGCTAACCTTCAACAAAATTTAAGTGGCATGCAAAATCCTGAGTCACAAGAATTGAGGGCTCAGTTACCCATTTTGCAAATACCAACATTTGAAGGGGACACGGTACAATTCCCATCTTTCATTGACAAATTTGAGAATTTAATAGGTAAAAACCTTATATTTCAACTGTTGAAAAGTTTAGTTACTTAACTAGTTCCCTTAAAGGCCCAGCCTATAACCTGATAGCCTATTTACCAGCCGTAGGGGATTCATATGAAGTAGCTATTGATCTTTTAAAACGTAATTACGTTAATAAAGATGTGATTATATATGAATTATCTCAACAAATTTTTGAATTTGCACCCATAAAAGATAACCATAGTGATATGGAAAATTTTTATACAAAATTAGAAGCTATTATAGGACAACTGGTTAGCAATGAGATAGATATTAAAACTTCATCTTGGCTTATACAAAGCATAGTACTTAGGTGCCTTCCTTCGAGGGTTAAAGATAATTTAATTCTACAGACGGGAGAAAATTATCCTAATTTAGCACAAATAAGACAACACTTCCCCAATATCCTAACTAATTACAACTTGAGAGATTTTCCAACACATAAGACCCAGACTATGGATAAACCAAAGACTGTTCCCAGAGACCAACTAGCTACAGCCAAACAGACAAAACTTGATACTGTAGAATCAAATGTGACCAACTACAAAACACGAACACCTACATTACAGAACTTTAATGTAACTGCTGCCTCAACTTACACGCCATATTGCAAATTTTGTGCAAGTAATGAACACAGTAGTACTGGGTGTGACAAATATTCAGATTTTAACCAAAGGGCTAAAAGATGTGAACAGTTGAACCTGTGTAAAAAGTGTACTGGCCAGGGACATTATAAGAAAGACTGTAAATCTAGGTTAAGATTCAAGTGTAAGTTTTGTAAAAGTTTACGACATGTCTCATCAATGTGTGATTCACCAAAGTGTCCAAATAATAGTACTCAAACTCAAAAGATACCTCCCCCAAACAAAGGTAATCAAGAAAATGCCACTTTCATGGGACATTCTGCTTGTTCAAACAATGTAACAAGAAACACTGAGATTCTTTTACCAACTATTACTTTGGACTTAGTGAATAGTGAGGGTAGTACCACTCCAGTGAGATGTCTTATAGACTGTTGTTCTCAACAAACATTTGTTTCAAAAAATGTAGTTAATAAATTGGGTTTGACACCAAACCCGAATGAACAAAACCTCAATATTGCGTCCTTTGTTAAGGATAACTCGGACAAAAATAGCTATAAGACAATTGACCTGGAACTACATTTAGAAAGTAAATTCAAGAAAATTGAAGCAGTTATTATTTCTAAAGTAGGACAAACCAAACTGGTTATACCCAAACTAGAACAAACCATAAATCATTTGAAAAAACACTACAAAATAGCTGATAGACATATCACTAACAACACAATAGCTAACATTGAAATGCTAATAGGGGCAGATTATATTAATCTTATTCATAAGGGCATAGTAGAGATAGGTAATGGTATAGCTATTCAGACTCCATCAGGGATAGCCCCTTTGGGTGACCTATCAGAATACAACCTAGACCTAAACCAAAACAGTGCATGACTGTTATTTTATTTATTTGTCGGGTTCGAAATCCCAGCTGAGCCGTGAACGGCCAAATTCTAAAGGGCAAGTTCTACCTAAAGCCCAAGTTAAGCTAAATTAAACTTTACGGATTTGAGATCCTATTAGGTCCTACCTCAGGGTAACCTCAGGGTTGCTGACTCGATGCGGGCCTACCTTAGACCTTAAATTACATGAACTTAAAAGGTAAACAAAAGGGTACTATTTGTGGTCTTCTTTATGAACCTTGCAACAACAACGCAACCTGGACTATTGCACGATGCAACAATCATGTATCTAAACAACCAAACTGAATTGCAAGAGAGCTCTCTATCAAACCACACCTTTACGTACGACCTTCCACAAACGAGTAGAAAGACGCGCAGCGTCTCAAAATGATGCCAACAGTGTGACCAAACAATGATGCCACAAGAGCTCAAAAATGCTAGCTCTAAATTAATTTAATTTTTCACTAACCTTACAATTATGAGATGGATATATATACACACCTTAACTTAATATATATACAAGCAATGCTGCATCAATCAGCTTAGTCATCGTATCGCCTTGGGACAACAATGGTTCTTCCTCTTCTAGATTTTCTAACACTCCCCACCGAAGCGGCATTGTTGTCATTACCTTCTGCAAGGTTAGCCAAGCCTTCTTCATGAGGCTGTAACTCAAATGTTTCATCTTGACTATCTGTGTTTTTGCTGATTTCTAAAGCATAGAGTTTTTGTATAGGTCTCTTTAACTTTCCTCCTGAAGTCTTTACCAGTGCAGACCTAACTAAATTGTCTTTGCCAACAAACAACTCTTCAATTATGCCAAGCTTCCAGCATTGCCTTGGTCTTTCATCCCCAATCATTACCACTTCTCCCACCTTGATACAATTTGCATTGGAGCCCTTTACCTTGCCTGATGGGTAATAATTGAGTTCTGGCAAGTATTCCAACTGCCACCTCTTCCATAACTGATCTTGTAGCTCTTCAAGGTACCTGAACCGTCTGGTTAACTCTCCTTGAGTGCTCTGGATGGGCTGCAAGTCTTCTGGCACACTGGGGTTTGATGTTAATCGTTTACCACAAAGAAAATGATTTGGTGTCAATGGCTCTGCATCCTGCCTACTATTGTAAACAAAAGTGATAGGCCTACTGTTCACCATTGCATCCTGCCTACTATTGTAAACAAAAGTGATAGGCCTACTGTTCACCATTGCTTCTACTTCACATAAAACAGTAGAGAATTCTTCTTTGCTCAAATGAGCATTAGCTAAAAGTTTCTTTAATGGACACTTTACACTTCTCACTAGCCTTCCCAAAATCCTCCCCACCATGGTGCTCTCTCAACAATAAACTCCCACTGTACCCCTTGGTGTGAAAAGTAGGATTGGAATCCTTCCTCTTTTAGCAAGGACCAAATTTCTTGGAGTTCCTTTGCAGCCTTTTTGAAGGTTTTTGCATTATCCGATATGATTTTATTTGGGAAACCCCTTCTGTTCACAAACCGTTTAAAGGCCAAAAGAAATACATCACTACTTAAGTTGCTTACCAACTCCAAATGGATTGCTCTGGTGGTAGCACAGGTGAAAAGACATATATAACCTTTGTTAGACTCCCCTCGCTCATACACATAGACTGGCCCTGCAAAGTCTACTCCCACTACATCAAATGGGGCAGTATAGACACACCGTTCTCTTGGAAGTGGAGCCACCTTTTCATAATAAGGCTTTGCACTCCAACGCTTGCAAACCACACATTTATGCAAGACCTTTTTCACTACTTGTCTAATTTTGAGAATCCAAAATTGTTGTCTAATCTCTATTATCACTTCTCTAACTCCAGCATGTAACAGCTTATGATGAGTATCCAGGATCAAACGGTCCACAAAGTGCCCCCCAGAAGGTAGCAAAATTGGATGTCTCTTCTCCTCTGGAAGCCCAGAAAACTGTAGTCTACCTCCTACTCTCAATAAATCCTGATCCAAAAACACATCCAAACCCTTGAGCGCAGAATGTGTTGGTAGAACCTGTAATGGATGGCTGGTGAGCAATTCTCTCTCTTCACCAAATTTTTTCTTCTGCATATATACCACCCAGTATTTCCTGGCTTGCTGAATCTCATTACTGTTCAGAATTCCTTCCCTTCTTGTTTCTCCCTTAATGTTGTTGGTAAATCTATATACCCATGCTGTCACTCTTAACAATCTTTTCAGACTGCTAATGTCCTCAAGCCTCAATATGGGGTCCTGCTGCATAACTTGACAACTGTTCACAGCGCATTTTCTCACCTCACTCACCCATGCTTCTTCAGCCTGGCATTCTCCTACAATAGGCTGATTAGAAGGCCAGTTTTCACTTCCAAGTTTTAGCCACTCTGGCCCATTCCACCACAAACTTGATTGTGAAAGATCTTTCACCGAAATTCCTCGTGTTGGTAAATCAGCGGGGTTTTGGATGCCTGGACAATGCTTCCATTGCTTGGGATCTGTGTGCGCTTGAATTTCCTCCACCCTATTGGCAACAAATGGTTTCCATTTCCTTGCCTGACTTCTTAACCAGTGCCAAACTATAGTGGAGTCTGTCCAATAATAGCTTGGAATTTCATAGAGGGCCAAAGACTTTCGCACTGTAATTGCAAGCCGACTAGCAATAACGGCACCCATCAATTCCAACCTTGGAACAGAAAGCCTTTTCAAAGGTGCTACTCTACTCTTTGCAGCAACCAACCTGCAACTTACTTCTTCTTGCAATGCGCCTCTTATATAAATACAAGTTGCATAGGCTTCCTCACTTGCATCACAAAAGATGTGCAGCTCCAAATTGTCTGGACTATTGTTCAACTCTCCAAAGTACCATCTTGGGATTTCAATGTCTCCAAGATGTGCCAATTCTTTGACCAATATTTCCACCTTACCACCATATGATCAGGTAACTCTTGGTCCCAACCAAGTCCAATTTCCCAGAGGCTCTGAAACCAAATTTTTGACTTTATCACAAATGGAGCCAGGAATCCAAGAGGATCAAAGACCTTCGAAGCCAAACTAAGAGCTGTACGTTTTGTCCACCTTGTCTCATTCTCGGCCAGCTCTACTAAAGATTTCCCATTGAAGGTAAACAAATCATCATCTTGCTGCCAAACGATGCCTAGCACCTTTGCGTCTATTGCCCACAACTCCTTAATACCAGAATCCTCAATACTTGCTGCTGCGTCAGGTACTACAGAGGAATGACTCATAAACTCTTGTAATTGCGAATGATTGGTCTGCCATTTTCTGAGCTCCATGCCAGCCTCCCTCATTATAGCTCTAGCCTCCATGAATATCTGTTTAGCCATTTCTGTATTATCCACGGAACATAGCAAATCATCAACATAAAAATTTTTCCTTATGTGTTCAATAGTGTTAGGATAGACTTCAGAATATTTCTTAAAATGGTACTGCATAGTAGCTGCCAACAGAAATGGACTAGAGCTGAGGCCAAACAACACTGACTTCATTCTATATGCTTGAACCTTAGGTTCATTTTCCAACAAGTCTTTCGTATCCACCCACAGATACCTTACTGCATCTCTGTCCTCTGGTTTTAACTTTATCCGCAAAAAGGCTTGCTTCACATCTGCAGTCAATGCTACTCTACCAAACCTGAATCTCAGTAACAAGGAAAATAAATCTGCATTTAAATTTGGCCCAGCATCCAAACAGTCATTCAAGGACACACCACCTTTGTCCTTGGCTGAGCCATCAAAAACTACCCTCAGTTTGGTGGTAGTTTTGTCTCGCCGTACCACTGCATGGTGTGGCAGATAATGTGCCTCCTGGCTCACCAGCTCACCTTGCACCCTTTCAGCATAGCCCTCCCTTACATAACTTAGGATGGCCTCATCGTATTCAATTAACAACTCCTCATTTTTTCTTAGCCTGTACAATGAAGTCTCCAACCTCCGATTAGCTAGCTGAAGGTTTGAACCGGGTTTGCAAGAATCCTTCCATGGTAGGCCAACTTCATAGCAACCATCTCTAAACCCAATCCCTTTTTCAAAGTGCTCTAAAACATCATTGTTCATACTTGCCTGGTTGTCCTTTATACCAATAGATTCAAGTTCCCAAAATGCTTTCAAATGCCTTTCCAGACCATGGCTGTTCTCCTCAATCTTAACAAAGAGAGCCTTAACTTCCATTTCATTGCAATAACTACCATGTAGCATCCAGCCTAGCTTACTTTCAATAGCTACTGGGCCTTGAGATGTACGGACAATATTACCAGTGATGAAGTCCCAATAATAGTCAGCTCCAATCAAAAGACTAATATCTTCTGTTCCCTCAAACTTATTATTGCCCAAATTAATTCCTTTAACTTGCAATTCTTGGACACATGCCATATCTAAACAAGTAGTGACTGGAGCACAAAGTTCCTCAATCTCTACAGCTTGGACCTTGATAGTGGGACTTTGCGGTAACAACCCTTTAACCAGAACTTCTACCTTCTTAAATTTGGTTCGGTTTTGAACGGAACCCCCAAACCCAGAAATTCTTAAATTTTCCCTCTTAAGTTCTTTAAACTTCAATTTTCTGGAAATTCTGGTCTTAATAAAACTACACTGGCTACCACTATCAAACAACACTCTTACAGTAGCTTCTCCCTCATTCCCAATTAATAAGGCTGCAGTTGTTTGCAATAATCCCCCTTTACTTTTACTCCCTTGCATAGCAGTGGCATGTGCCACTGATGTCTCTACTTCTGGGGTAGGCCTACTAAGAGTGTTTTCACACAATAATGGCTGATGCCTACCATGACATTTTTTGCACAAAATTTTAAACTTACAAAACCTTGCTCTATGACCTTTCAAAAAACATTTAAAACATGCTGTGGACTTAGTTACCCTGTCCTTTCTCTCCTCAAAGGGTAAGGCCTCAGCCACCTCACATTTATATGACTTGTGGTTGCCTTCGCAAAATATACATTCCTTGATTCCCTTTAATTTATTCTCAGAAGAGGCATGTAGAGCTGACACTGTACCTGGGCTATTCCTTTTTGTGGAAACTTTGGTGCTGTGCCTGCCTTTGTCCTCTTGTTTACCATCCCACTGTGCAAACTCAACTCCCTCTCGTCTTGCTAATTCTGTGCCTAAAAGACTTAACATCTGCTGAAGGGGGATGTACACATGTTCTGCAGAGTGTCCCCTACTTAATTCAAGCAAAATTGAGCTAGGCAATTTAGACTCCAGTGTAGGAACCAACATTATACCATACTTTTCCATTCCTACACCCAAGTTGTCCAGAGACCTAGTTCTAATTTCAAATTCATCATATAACTGCCGTAACTCCTTGACACTATTAGGATTATTAACAGGAGGTATAGTTAAAAGTGCACGGAGGTGGCTTTTAATTAAGATCTCTGGCTTACCAAACCGTTTCTTTAATATATCCCAAGCCACATTATAATTAGCCTCTGTTAATGCTAATCCTGCTATAGTCTTTGCTGCCTCCCCTTCCAAGAGGGACCGCAAATAATTAAACTTCTCCACGGCACTTAACACTTGACTAGAATGAACTGCTGATTGAAAACTGTCTGCCCATCCTTGCCATTCCTGAATACTCCCAGAAAATGTTTTGAGTACAAGCCTCGGTAATTGAACTACAGATCTGTTAACCTTAACTTCACAAGCATCATTTGTTGAGTGTTGTGTTTCATTATTAGACCTGGTCTCTAACTGTACTGAGCTGCTAAACTCTTTTGCTCGGAGGCCTACGTTAGTCATATCATCAATAATCTCTTCAAAGTAAATTATGTTATTTTCTATTTCATCCTCTTCTATAAGAGCCTCAATTTTAACATTTACCTCACTTAGAGCAACCTTTTTAGTTTCTAATATGGCAAGCTTCGCAGTCACTAAGCGTAAATCCTCTTGCTCTATGGCAGAATCTATAGTGGCAATGACCTTTGTAATTAGACCTTTGTAGGCACTTCTCCTTTTTATAAATTTGTTCAATTCAGATGCACTCATCTTCAATGTAAACAACCCTTGGGCTCAATACCAAATGAGCTGAATTGGCAGAAATACTTAACCAAACTGATCAAACGCAAATTTTACTTTCAAATAAACTGAATTGCTGAGTGGGGTACTAACCAAACACCAGTATGGAATACCAAATTTTCCACCCCAGGACCTTAATTCAATAATGACCCAAAATTAACCAAACCAGAAAAAATATAGGCCAAAAAACGACCGACGACTGGCCAAGTTTCGCAATTGGGCGACCAAACTTTACCCTGGGACCTTAATTCAATAATAACCCAAAATTAACCAAACCGGAAAAAAAGTAGGCCAAAAAACGACAGACGACTAGCCAAGTTTCGCAATTGGGCGACCAAACTTTTTACCCTGGGACCTTAACTCAATAATACTCAACCCGTCTAGGCCTAACTTGGGATACAATTTGCACAATCAGAACTTTGCCGAAAAATGGTCACTGACTCAGTCTTGGGGTAGAAATCCGGTTCTGAAGGACCATGTTATTTTATTTATTTGTCGGGTTCGAAATCCCAGCTGAGCCGTGAACGGCCAAATTCTAAAGGGCAAGTTCTACCTAAAGCCCAAGTTAAGCTAAATTAAACTTTACGGATTTGAGATCCTATTAGGTCCTACCTCAGGGTAACCTCAGGGTTGCTGACTCGATGCGGGCCTACCTTAGACCTTAAATTACATGAACTTAAAAGGTAAACAAAAGGGTACTATTTGTGGTCTTCTTTATGAACCTTGCAACAACAACGCAACCTGGACTATTGCACGATGCAACAATCATGTATCTAAACAACCAAACTGAATTGCAAGAGAGCTCTCTATCAAACCACACCTTTACGTACGACCTTCCACAAACGAGTAGAAAGACGCGCAGCGTCTCAAAATGATGCCAACAGTGTGACCAAACAATGATGCCACAAGAGCTCAAAAATGCTAGCTCTAAATTAATTTAATTTTTCACTAACCTTACAATTATGAGATGGATATATATACACACCTTAACTTAATATATATACAAGCAATGCTGCATCAATCAGCTTAGTCATCGTATCGCCTTGGGACAACAATGGTTCTTCCTCTTCTAGATTTTCTAACAATGACCAACAAATACTATGTGCCTCAACTCAGTCCTACATAACACCTGTAAGAATAGCAACACTTTGAATAATATTATCTCAACGACAACAAAATCTGAATTATCTGAAGTCTATGAACACTCTCAAAACATTATGCAACAAGGTAACTTTGAACTTAGAGAGTGGATTTCAAATAATGAGGATTTAAACAAAAAGATTTTAAAAGATAATAATGGTCTTACTGAGCCATCAGACAGAGTTAAAACTTTAGGTATGAACTGGTATTTGGATGCAACTTCTAACAGTCATGATTCAATCTGTACTAAAGGTTTTAAACTTGATGAGGAAGCAAATACTAAAAGACAAATATTATCAGAGGCTTCCAAAATTTTTGATCCTATGGGTCTATTCCTGCCTTCAACAATAAAATCAAAGATTCTCCTCCAAGAAATTTGGAGGACAAATGTTGGGTGGGATGATCCAATAACAAATGAAAATCAAAAATCTTGGAAGAAGTTAGCTACTGATTTAACAAAAGTGCAGAACATTAAAATTCAAAGGTGCTGTGGGTTTAGGGATAAGCCCCAGAGGCTTCATGTGTTTGCTGATGCAAGCACACAAGCTTATGGGTGCTGTGCGTATCTTGTAAGCCCTACAGAAAGTCATCTAATTTATGCAAAAGGGAAAGTTGCACCTCTCAAACCTTCCCGAACCATACCTCAATTGGAACTATTGGCTGCTACATTAGCCATTAAAACCATTTCATTGCTTAAGGATGCTTACTATGATGTGTTCATAACTAATATCCACGTCTGGCTTGACAGTCAGATTTGTCTTGCATGGATACGGAATGATAGCATTAATAGTAAGAATATCTTTGTAAGAAATAGGCTAAAAGAAATAGCTGACGCTAATGAAAGCCTACAAGTAAACTTTCACTATGTTCCAACTAAACAGAATCCAGCAGACTTTCTGACCAGAGGTTTATCCTACAAGTTGTTGAAGTCAAACAAAACTTGGTTTATGGGACCTAAGTGGCTCTGTAATACAGACCAATGGCCTGTGGAACAAGTTAACTTGACATTAAATTTAATCTTTTCAAATGAAAAGGTTGAACCAATCACTAATTATGAAAAGTATTCTGATTTCAACAAACTTGTTAGGGTGACAGCCTACTGTTTGAGGTTTGCTCACAACTGTTTAGCTACAATTAACAAACAGCTAAATAAAAATAATCATAATTATACAGAGGTTGCAACCCAATACTGGATAGGCCAAGCCCAACAAAAAGAGTACAATAAAGAGTTAGAATTCTTAACTAATGGGAAACAAACAAAAGAACCTGTACCATCAGTAGTTGTGGATCTAAACTTGTTCAGGGATGAGGAAGGCCTTCTAAGGTGTAAAGGGAGATTAGACAAATCAAAACTGTCATACAAAAGCAAAAATCCAATCCTTTTACCTAGATTTAGCTATTTGACAACATTAATAATCAGGAAAACACACAATGATGTATATCATATGGGGGTACCACAGACACTAACTACATTAAGAAAAACTTATTGGATACCCAAGGGAAGGATCACTGTTAAAACAGTCCTGAGTGAGTGTGTTACATGTAGGCGTATTCATGCTAGGCCCTATAGGAAACCAAATCCTCCTGCTTTGCCAGAGGAGAGAGAGACTCTCAACAGACCCTTTGAGACTGTAGGCATTGACTATACAGGAGCATTGACTGTAGGGGTGGGTGACACTGAACAAAAAATGTACATTGTACTGTTTACATGTGCAGCCTCACGAGCTGTTTATTTGGATGTTGTGGAGGACCTAACAGCAGAATCTTTTGTTGCTGTCTTTAAGAGATTCTGTGCACGACATTCAGTACCCAAGACAGTTTGGACTGACAATGCTACATATTTCAAAGCTGGTGAACAAGTCATCCACGACTTGTTAAGCAATGAAATCACACAATTATATATACAAAATACAAACATAAAGTGGAAGTATATTCCGGTTGCCTCTCCTTGGTATGGTTCTATCTGGGAGAGGAATATACAGACAGTAAAGAATTGCTTGAAGAAAGCAATTGGCAAAAAACAGATACACTTATTTGGGTTACTCACTCTCCTGGCTGAGATTGAGAACATCATTAACAATAGACCACTCACTTATGTGAGTGACAACATTAATGACCCAGAACCATTAACTCCAAATCATTTGATTCGGGGAGAACAAGTTAGTCTCCTGCCGGACTACAATATAGACTCTTCAGAAGACCCAAACTGGACTCAACGACATGATGAGCTCCAGACTAAGTTACAACATTTAACTAGAGTTAAAGCTCATTTCATTAAACAGTGGAAAACTGAGTACTTGATGGGTCTAAGGGAGAGACATAAACAAATGACTAAGAAGGATTGGTCTGACACAATTAAGGTAGGGGACCTTGTTCTCATACATGACAGTACTCCAAGACAAAACTGGCCTCTGGCTAGAGTTTCAGAACTCAGACCAGGGGCAGATGGGGTAACAAGAGTGGTCAAATTAAGGACTTCAACGGGTGACACAACAAGAGACATTTCTCTTTTGTACCCTTTAGAGTCTGGACCCAAAACAATGGACTTTGGAGAACCTTCTCCACTGACAGTAACAACTGGAGACACTGAACTTCCAGTAACTATTCCTTTGACAGTAGGAGTGGTAACGCATCCTACTACAACATTGACAGACACAAGACCTCAGCGACAAACAGCATTAAAAGCGCGACTATTTTTACAACAAAAAATAGATGCTGGGGAATTGTAATTTTATCTTCTAACTTTCATTTTTTCTTTTCTTATGGTAAAGACCATAGACAGTTTCATCCTATGGATGTATATTTTCTCTTCTAATTAAATGCTACACCTTCTCCATGAGAAGGTGAGGATAGGCACTGTTAATCAGATTAACAGGCATTTACAGTTAAATAGTTAGCTAGTCTACACTCAGACAAAAATTGGTGACATTGACACCAAAATTTTTATCTCCCGGGGCCCCCAGTATATGAAAAACTGATGAGTGGGTAGTTGGGAGGTAACGAAAATGGTTCACTGAGTAGGTAGGTAGTTAATCTAACAATCATTAAATTCCTTTTATGTCAATAACTGGGTGGATGAAACCAATTGGTTGCTCACCAGAGTTATTCTCCACACTAGTATTTATATACTGTGTGGGAGGAGCGTGCTCGGTAATAAGGATACATTACCGCTCAACCAACCGAGGAATAAACCAAGACAACGCTGGTACAAGAAGCCCCGCGAAGAGGAGAAAAAAGGAGAACAAAGGGAGAACGAAAACGACGAACGGGGCGAGAGGACGTACCAGCAAAGTGCGCTCTCGAAAACATAACCGGAGAAGGGAGACACTCCGATAACAAAAAGTAAGTGACTAATTGAGTTTTTACACCAAAGTTAATCTCATTAAATTAAGCTGGGTCAGACAAGTTAGGCCTACATTGTGGCCTAAGACCCAGCATCAACTCATAGCTTAACAAAGGTGAAGGTAGATTGCCCTAACCTAATTCTTGTGAGGAATCCTACTGTGGACCTCAATTTATCTGCCCGCTCTGGACCATTTCCGGAATCTCTAGGCTGACCCCTCTAGGCTAGACTTGATCTACTCTATAGTTAGACTGGAGATATAAGGGGTGGGTTAATTGTGGACCAATTCATACAGAGCATTTTTCGCAAGTGTGGTCTAAGACCTAATATAAACGCAAAGCTTATCAAAGGCTAAGGTAAATTACTCTAACCTAATTTGGTGAAGAATCCTACTGTGGACCTCAATTTACTCTGCCCGCTCTGGACCATTTCCGGAATCTATAGGCTGACCCCTACAAGGCTAGGCTTAACCTACTCTACAGTTAGACTGGAGATATTAGGGGTGGGTTAATTGGGGACCAATTCATACAGAGCATTTTTCACACTCACTCAGCCCGGAATCATGCAAAACCTGTTCTTCGATTCGCCAAAAATTCCTTCATCCGACAAAAAATGTGAAAATCTATCCAATTCTAATTCTTCTCGCTCTTTCTGGCATCTCGCTAAGAACCTCTTCAACAACTTTATCTTTTTTCCCTCCTCTTTTCCATTCCGAAGGCACAGTTGCCATCTCTTCTCCTAACAAAGCTGAACTCTTCGCTCAAACTTTCGGTTACAATTCAACCCTGGACGATTCCGGTGCTGTTCCTCCATCTTCTCCCCCCCTCTGACCTTATTAGGTCTGAAGTTAGAATCTCTTCTAAAGATGTTTTTACCGCCCTATCTGGGCTCAACTCTAGGAAGGCGTTTGGTCTTGATGGTGTTCCTCCTGTTGTTCTTAAGAACTGTGCTTCTATGCTGACACCCTGCCTAGGCAAACTCTTTCGTCTTTGTCTCTCATCTGGTACTTTTCCTTCCTGTTGGAAGTTCGCTTTCATTCAGCCTTTCCCAAAGAAGGGTGATCGCTCTCAACCCTCCAACTATGGTCCAATTGCTTTGATTTCTTGCCTTTCCAAAGTTTTTGAATCTATTTTTAATAGGAAGATTCTTAAACACCTTTCTTCTCACAATCTTCTTTCAGATCTTCAGTATGGATTCCGCAAGAGACGCTCTACTGACGATCTTCTTGCATATCTCTCTGACTCTTGGTCATCCTCCTTTCCGGATTTCTGTGAAACTTTTGCTATTGCGCTAGGCATATCAAAAGCTTTTGATAGAATTTGGCACAAATCTTTAAATTCTAAACTGCCCTCCTTCGGTTTCTATCCTTCTATATGTTCCTTCATCTCTAATTTCCTTTCTGGCCGATGTATAGCTGTAGTTGTAGATGGTCACTGTTCTTTTCCTAAAGCTATTAATAGTGGTGTTCCTCAGGGTTCTCTCCTGTCACCCACGCTTTTCCTTTTATTTATTAATGATCTTTTAATTCGCACTTCCTATCCTATTCACTCCTATGCCGATGATTCCACCCTTCACTTCACCCGCTTCCCAAAGCGTCCCTCACAGCAGTCGCTTCATGATTCTCGTAGGACGGCTATAGGACACCTGACCTCTGATTTTTCTGTTGTATCTGATTGGGGCCGATAAAACCTTGTGGCTTTCAATGCCTCAGAAACTCAGTTCCTCCATCTGTCTACTCGTCACAATCTTCCACACGACTACCTTACCTTCAACAACACACAAGTCAATCCTTCCTCTTCTCTTAACATTGTTGGTGTTTCCTTTTCTTGTGATATTTCCTGGAAAGATCACTGTGGAAAAACTATATATGCTTACAATATGGTATCGTATATAATACCTTTATTTGTTAATTAAATACAAATTATTAATTCATTGAATTAAATATCTACAAAATTGTCTCAGAATTGGCGACATAGCCTATTGGGAATGAAAATAATTGCCATGCATAGAACCCAATATGGAGGCATTGGGTCCAATAACAACAAGAAAAACGAATTATTTCATATACAAATTTTCCATTGCTGACTCATGAAAATTACTTCGAGAGAAGAGTCAACGAACTTTGTAAAATCAGCGAATTCCTTAGAGACGATTTTTATTTTTGCTGCAAATTTTTATGTTAAGCAATACTTTTAAGCAAGGAAGGTGTACGTAATCTTCTTATAACTTCTGAGTGAATAACAAGTAATATAAACTGTGATAGCGTGGGGTAGACACCCCAGTTAGGTTATTTAGGTTCTAGCAAACAATCAAAAGCACTTACCGGTGCGTTGAATTTGATATTCCTTTGGGAGCCTACCATTAGATTCCTGTGTCCCACAAACAGCCTACCTAACTCTCTCTTACATTACCAATTTAGAAGCTATAGACATTACCCCTAACTATACTTAAGTACGGACAACTTCCTACCCCATTTGTCACCTTAGAAACACCACCTAATTACACTCAGCACCAACGATTAGGTCAGATAGGAAAAAACATCTCTAGGCTAGCCCAAAACAATACGAACAGCCGCGTTGGTTCGTTTATGAATTCTGTTGCCATTCAGCTTAGATTTAGTGATATTTCCCCTTTAGTGACTTTTAGACTATATACATATATATATACACACACGTCACCTCACTCCTCCCCTACAAGTTTAGTCTGTCAGGGGGATGAGGGACCCTAAACGACCTGCGGAGTGGGGTTGATGTAGTAGGATTAGGTGCAACCTGCATAGGCGGGCGAATTGAGCCATTTTCCGGAGGATCAGTTCTCTCTTCCGGAAGACTCTGGTCCTTCTGCAATTCACGTTCCCATATCTGGTCCTGATGGCGTTTAATAGAACGACCATCTTCTAGTTGGCATTTGAAGGAAACAGGGCCCCTTCTCTCCTGGACAGTTGCAGGAACCCATTTTGGTCCAGCCCCATAGTTGCGAATCATAACTGGATCATTAGGTTGCGCCTCTATAATTCTCCCTCTTTTAGTGTCATGGTACAGCTTCTGTTTGGACATAACAAATCGAAAACTGAACGAATTCCCCGGCCAGTGGCGGTTCCTCATATGGGCAATATGGGCAGCCGCACAGGGCGGCATTTGTGGAGGGGCGGCATGAGCGCCTGCAAAAAAAATAAAAATAAAAATAAATAAATAAAGAAATAAATAAAAATAAAAAATAAAATAAAATAAATAATAAAAGATCAATAAATATATTTTTATTAATAAAGCTCTGTTTGTTCCATGTGGGGCTCATTCTCTGAATTTGCTTGTGGCCGATGCTGCTAAGGGATCTATTGATGCCACAAGTTACTTTGGCATCTTGCAGAAGCTTTACAACTTGTTTTCAGCCTCCACACAACGATGGGCCATTTTGAAAAAACATGTGAACATCACATTGAAGATGTGGTCTGATACAAGGTGGGAAAGCAAGATCAAGAGTGTGGAGCCCCTGAGATATCAGGCAGCTGCAGTGAGAGATGCACTGATCGAGGTGAGGGACCACACCAAAGACTTTGTAATAAAGGTCGAGGCTCAATCTCTGTCAGAGGAGGTTGGGTCATACCGTTTCGCCATTTGTTCAATGGTGTGGCATGACCTGTTGTGCCAAATTCAGCATGTGAGCAAGCAGATGCAGTCTCCTAGCATGCACGTTGATGTTGCAGTAAATCTCCTAAAAAAAACAGAGAGAGGTCTCCGCAATTACAGGGCAACAGGTTTTGTGGCTGCACAAATGGCAGCCACAGATATCTGTGAACAAATGAATGTGGAGGCTGTGTTAAAACAAAAACGGCTGAGGTCCACAAAGCGGCACTTCTCCTATGAAGCATCTGATGAGCCCTTGATTGATGCTTTGAAGAAGCTGGAGGTGACATTTTTCAATGCAGTGGTTGATGATGCAACATCAGCCATTCAGGAAATATTTTCCACGTTGGAAATTGTGGGAGAGAAGTTTGGAGTGCTGACACATTTCCAAAATCTCACATTTGAGGAGCTGACAGAACAATGTGTGAACCTTAGTACTACACTACACTTTAAGGGACAATCTGACTTGGATGGCAGAGAGCTTGCACAGGAGCTGAAGAACTTGCCTGACTTGCCATCAAAGACCATATTCTTGCTTGAACTGCTGACATTTATTTATCCATGAAAGGGAGCTCTCTGAAATATATCCAAATTTGTGGACTGCTCTCAGAATTGGTCTTACTCTTCCAGTCACTGTTGCTGAAGCAGAGAGGAGCTTTTCAAAGCTGAAGCTCATCAAATCCTACCTGAGGTCAACTATGTCACAGGAACGCCTTACCGGTCTGGCCATCATCAGTATAAATCATACAATTGCTGAGCAGATTTCATATGATGATTTAATTCATGACTTTGCATCAAGGAAGGTAAGAAGAGTCAGGCTTTAGATGGCAGTTGTGCTGTGGTGCAATTTATTTTGTTTCTTGTTCAAAGTGTAGCATAATAATTACCCTCTCTTAAGTGTCTTATTCTATTTATGTGATAGAGCATTTGTACAATTTAGAAATTTGATTCTCTAGTTTATTTATGGCAGTTGTGCAATTTAATTTGTATTTTTCCTGTTCATAGTATCATAATTACATTCTCTTAAGTGAGTTATTCTATTTACGTGATGAAGGATTTGTAAAATTCAGAAATTTGAGTCTTTGTTTTGGTTCTGAAGTTCCAACAATTAGTCCAATAAAAAGTTATTTTGTGAAAGAGTTATGTCTGTCCTTTATTTTGGGGGGATTCGAATGTGTGTGTGTTGGCGAACAGGGGGGGGGGCGCTGAAGGTGAGGTTCGCCCAGGGCGTCATGTAAGCTAGGACCGCCACTGTCCCCGGCCAATCATAAGTTTAGAGGGAGACACCCCCGTCGTGGTGTGAGGTGTTAATCGATATTTAAACAAAAATTTATCCAACACCACTTGCATTTCCTCCCCACGAGAATGACGCAAGGCCGACTTGAAAGTACGGACCATGTTTTCCGCGAGACCGTTAGTAGACGGGTGGAAAACACTAGACCGGACATGTCTAATGCCATTTAGGTGGACGAAGGAACGAAATTCCTCATTGGTAAAACAAGTACCATTGTCGGAAACCAGGACTACGGGCAAACCCCATCGAGCGAAAACCGAACGGAGTAAGCGAATAGTAACACCCAAAGTCGTGGAAGTGGTTGGAAAAATTTCCACCCACTTAGAGTAGGCGTCCACAATGACTAGGAAATAAGTATTATTTATAGGACCTGCATAGTCAACATGGATCCTATGCCACGGTATAGTAGGCCATTCCCAAGGATGAAGTGGACTTTTCCTTGGGAGATCTCTGTTCTCTAGGCAGCTTTGACAGGAACGAACCAATGATTCGAGTTCTCCATCTAAACCAGGCCACCAGAAATAAGCTCTCGCCAGCTCTTTCATTTTTGTTGCACCCATGTGTTCAGCGTGAAGTTCCTTCACTAAATTCGACCTGCCTTCATTTGGAAATCACTCTGTGGCCCCATAAGAGACAGCCATTTTGAATGGAGAGGTCAGACTGACGTTGATAAAAAGGCTGTAATTCACTCTCAACCTTAGTAGGCCAACCAACTGAGCAGAAATGGATGACCCTAGACAGAATAGGGTCTGATTTTGTCCACTGCTCTATTTGTACCGCAGATACTGGAGTGGATTCCAAAAACTCCACCAAGTGAACCCATTCTGTAGGTATAGGTACACAATCATTTGGATTTTCTAAGGGCAACCTAATTAGCGCATCAGCCGTACCTAGAAGTTTACCTGACCGATGTACTAAGTCAAATTTATAGGCTTGTAGAATCAGTGCCCATCGTTGAATCCTACCTGAGGCCATAACTGGAATATTTTTATTGGGTGAAAATAAACCTAAAAGAGGCTTATGGTCAGTAATTAGTTTAAATTCATGACCCCATAGATAGAAATTAAATTTTTTTACTGCAAATACTAAGGCTAATGCTTCACGTTCCACTTGTGCATATCGTCTTTCAGTCTCAGTTAGTGTTCTAGAAGCAAAACAGATAGGCCTATCTACACCATCAATGTGGTGAGATAACACTGCCCCAATTCCATAAGAACTGCTGTCTGCTGAAACTACGAGAGGAAGTTTAGGATCATAATGCACTAGGAGCGTGTGGTGCCGCGTTTGTTAGCGGGCTAAAGATAAAGTGAAGGCCAATTTGAGGCTTTATTCAACATAAACATAGCATAGATCTGAAACACAGAAAACAATAATTAGTAAAGACTTGTTACACAGAAAACAATAATTAGTAAAGACTCATTACATTCCTCTCTTCTTTTATAATACGTGATCACAGAAAACAATAATTAGTAAAGACTTGTTACACAGAAAACAATAATTAGTAAAGACTCATTACATTCCTCTCTTCTTTTATAATACGTGATACATTGCACGGTAAGAAACAAAACGACAAGTTCAAGATATTTTGGAAGAAAGAAGAGTCTACAAGTTTAGGCGTTGAGCTGGGTATCTGATTCGAGTGCTTCTTCTCAGAGGGGGACGCGTCTCGGAGGTTACTGACACAGGTGGGCCTCTCTCGACTTCGACTGGAGTCGCTTCGACGGGAGCTGTTGGGACCGTGTGTCGGCGGATCTCAGCGGGTTCTGAGTCGTCCGTTAGCGGGGTGGAATTGATTGGCGGACTGGGTACGGGGGTTTCATAGTGATTCGTGTCATCCGTATTGCTACGTCCCGCCGGTGCCAGGTCCCTGATGGATACGGTATCTTCTCTCCCATTCGGATGCCGTATAAACGCGTAGTTGGGGTTTGCCTCAATTAACTCAACTTCCTCGACGAGGGGGTCGTTCTTGGATCGGCGAATGAATTGGCGAAGGAGTACAGTTCCCGGAGAAGACAGCCACGTCGGTAGTGCAGAACCGGTAGAAGTACGCCGCGGGTGCGTGAATAGACGCTCGTGAGGAGTTTCGTTCGTGGCCGTACACAGCAGCGATCTAATCGAGTGCAGCGCGTCTGGTAGGACGGACTCCCATTGCGACATCGGCAACCCGCGATCTTCTATGGCTAGTTTGATGGTGTTCATGATGATTCCATTGTAACGTTCGCATTGCCCGTTTCCTTGGGGGTGATACGGCGTTGTGCGACTAGTCGCGATACCATGTTTAGTTAGGAACAGTTTTAGTTCCGAAGACATAAACGATGTCCCTCGATCTGTGTGGATGTAAGAGGGAGTTCCGAAGGTAGAAAATAACTCGGTGAGACGGGCGATAACGGTTGACGTGTTCGTATCACGGCACGGGAAGGCAAAAGGAAAGCGTGAATACTCGTCGATTACTGTGAGGATGTAAGGTCGCGAAGTTGCGCTCGGAAGCGGGCCTTTAAAGTCGATGTTAAGTCGGTCAAACGGGGACATGGCCCGTATTAAGTGACTAACTTCTGGTTTATAGTACTGTGGCTTACATTTAGCGCATGTTTGGCATTCCGACGTTACTCGTTTGATGTCATCCACTGAGAATGGTAGGTTCCTAGCTCTCACAAAATGAGTCATTCGGCGGACTCCTGGGTGTATCAGATTAACATGCAGCTGGGCGAGGGATATTCTTGGAGTAGCAGCGCAAAAGGATCGCGACAATGCGTCTGCGGCTCGGTTCTCGGGGCCCGGTCTGTATTTTATTGTGAATGAGTAGCCGGCTAGTTCTACACGCCAACGGAGAATCTTATCGTTCTTAATAAGACCAGTAGCTTTTCCATCGAACATGAAAGATACGCTCCGCTGGTCGGTGACGACAGTAAAGTGTCGATAAGCTAAGAAGTGCTTCCACTTGCGAATGGATTCGATTACAGCGTATGCCTCCTTTTCAACGATGTGATGGCGACGTTCTGTGTTATTCAGAGCGCGAGAAAAGAACGCCACCGGGCGGCCGTTCTGGGTGAGGGTGGCTCCGATTGCTGAAGAGGAAGCGTCCGTCTCCACAGTGAACGGCAGTTCTTCATCGATTGAACCGACGACAGCTTTCGAGATATCATCTTTGAGTGTTTGGATCGTTGATACTTCCTCGCGAGTTAATGGGAATGATGAAACGTTGAGCAGAGGTTTGATCTTGAGGGAATAGTTCTGAATCCATTTAGCATAGTATGCGAATAGTCCGATTACGCGTTGTAGAGACGACTTGTTGCGAGGAGTTTGAAGTTCTTGTAGTGGCCGGAGGCGTTCGGGATCGGGCCGCAATACGCCATGAGAGATAGAATATCCGAGCAGGTGCACTGATGTCATCGAAAGCTTGCATTTTTCCTTGTTTAGACTCAGATTTACTCGTTTAGCGGCTTCCCAGAAATGTCGAAGGTTCTCATCGTGCTCTTCCCAAGTGGTTCCGCAGATGGTGAGATCGTCGAGGTAGGCGTATGTTGATGATAAGTTGTTCGAGGATATGAATTCGTTCATGACGCGCTGGAAGGCCGCGGCTCCGTTAGTTACTCCCATAGGGATCCTTCTGAATTGGTATAGATTTCCGTCAGCCTCGAATGCTGTGAAAGGTCGTTCAGACGGATCGATTTCTACCTGGTAGTATGCGCTTGACAGATCAATTACGCTGTAGTATTTGTGTTGTGAGACTTTGTTGGCTATATCATCGATTCGCGGAAGAGGATATGCATCTAGCATGGTAAATCGGTTGACGGTTTGAGAGAAATCGATTACCATGCGGTTTTTTTTTGTTTCGGTAGATGTGATGACTACTTGAGCACGCCAGGGTGAGTTACTGGGTTCAATTATCTCATCCCTGAGTAGCTTTTCGATTTCTTTCCCAATGAAAATTTTGTCCTCAGAGCAAAATCGTCTGGACTTCGTGGCGATGGGACGACAATTGGCAGTTAAGTTGCCGAATAGTGGTGGGGCTGAAATTCTTGATCGAGTAAGGCCGCATATATGGAGTGCTGGCTCCGGACCTCCGAAATTGATGTTCAATTCCTTGTGTCTGATTAAGAATGGGGTACCGAGTATTATGTCAGCGCACAGATCCGACAAGACGGATAGTTCGAGCTTTTCGTAGTCGCGGTCTCCCATCGTAACCTTCACTGTACATCGACCTGAGATGGCTGCGGATAGATTAGGCGAAGCCATTGATACGACGTCCGAGTGCGGAAGAATGGGCAGCTCTAAGTGTTTGGCTAGATCCTCACGAATGAAGTTGTCCGAGCTGCCAGTATCTAACAAGGCGAGACACGAACGGCCGTTGACGAGGATATCGACTGTTGAGTTGGTAGGCATGGAGGAGCTACACGATAGAGTGGTACTAATGGTCGCTAATGCTGCGGCTGAATGAAACGCTGTGGTTTTATCCTGTTTTTGACGTGCCGAGGAAGTACTTGAGCGGCAGACTTTGGCCCAGTGGCCGGTCTTTTCACATTTCGCACAGATAGAATCTTTTGCCGGACACCTGCTTCGTGGGTGGCGTCGAGACCCTCAGAAGAAGCACAGAGCGGCTTTGTTGTCGAAATTCGTAGCGGCTGAAGAGTTTGGGAGATCGTCTCCTTGGACGCAGGCAGGCCGGGCAGAGTCAGTAGTCGGCGACGGTTCGTGGCGAGAGCCAGTGGCTGCAACAGCACCGTAATGAGTGAGGTACGATTCTGAGTTTTTCTGGGCCTGATCTAATGTTCGAGCCTGGACGATAGCCTTTTCCAGTGAGAGTGTGTCATTTTCGAGTAAGCGGGTGCGGATGGCGCTATCTCTAATTCCTCGGATGAAAGCGTCTCTCACAGATGAACTCCTGTTTTCGTCGGCGGAAACCGATTTGAAGTTGCAGTCATTGGCTAGTTGTTGAAGAATTTGCAAGTACTCATCGAGGGTTTCCTCGGGCTTTTGGTGACGGGTGGACAACAGGTGGCGAGCGCATACCTCGTTTGGCTTCTTGACGTAGGTGGCCTCTAAGGCTGCCATGGCATTCTCATAAGTAGAGCAGTCTTGAATGATATCAGCGACATCGGGGCCGATATGTATGAATAGAACCTCCAATTTATTGGGGTTGTGTTCGGCGATAGTACTCAAGAAATATTTGAATCCGCGCGACCATAATTTCCATAGTTTCCCAGCTTGGGGAGAATTCGGAGAAGTAATAAATTTATCCGGGCGAATCACCTTCTCCATGATATAGTAAGATTACTGGATGAATATTTGCTTGCTGTATCTGAAAGGCCGACTGAATGGCTGATTGAAATGTTGAATAAATTGTGGTGCCGCGTTTGTTAGCGAGCTAAAGATAAAGTAAAGGCCAATTTGAGGCTTTATTCAACATAAACATAGCATAGATCTGAAACACAGAAAACAATAATTAGTAAAGACTTGTTACACAGAAAACAATAATTAGTAAAGACTTGTTACACAGAAAACAATAATTAGTAAAGACTCATTACAGAGCGTGGACTTTAGTAGTACGTCCTTGGAAGCCTCAAATGCTTCCTTTTGAGTTTTCTCCCATCTCCACTGTTCCCCAGATCGTAATAGCTTATTTAGGGGTTCAAGGAAAGTCGATGCATTAGGCAAAAATTTCCTATAAAAGTTTAGGAGACCTAAATAAGCTTGTAACTGTGTGATGTTTTATGGAGGTGGTGCATTTTCTATTGCTTCTAGTTTATCCACCGTTGGATGAATGCCTGAGGCATCTATGCGGAACCCTAAATATGAAACCTCGTTAGTGACCCATGAGCACTTTTCTCTCTTCAGCTTAAGTCCGGCATCCCGGAGTCTTTTTAGAACCGTGGTTAATCTAGTTAGGTGTTCTTTTTTAGACGAACCTGAAATGAGGACATCATCTAGAAAGCAAAGTACCCCTGGAATGTGACCTAGAACTTGGTCCATTGTCCTCTGAAAAATACCCGGAGCCGATGCTATTCCATAGCATAGCCTATTGTACTTATATAGGCCTCGGTGCGTATTTATGATAGTTAATTCTTTAGAGTTTTCATCTAAACTTAGTTGAGCATAGGCTTGGGACATATCGAGTTTTGTGAAATATAAATGAGAACCAACTCTTTGTAATCATTTATTTATTTATATAAAGTCAAACAATGACAACGGTCTTCTGAAAAAGGAATAAGCATAATAAGTAATCACTTGAATAAAACATAAACATAAACATAAACATAATCATTGTCCTCTATCTCCTCCCAAGTCTTTGATACTAGATGTGATATGAGGTAATTGCAGTACAGTAGTGCAAGACTTATATTGTTTTATAAAGTGAATACAGTATAGTACTTTAATAGGAAAACATAGATACTAGTTTATTTAAGAGTAATATGAGAACATAAGGCTTTGCTATTACATCATGATGAATACGATACTGTAGAAACTAAAATATAAATACTTATGGAATTATACAGTACATTATATCCAATCAAACATATTACAATACAATTAGAGAGTTCAGCGAGAGATTGAATCATATATTAAAATAAGGGTTGTACAACGGTATTCCTGACAAAAGTAATAGTACAGTAATGAGGTTACAGCTGTATTGGGAACACAATATAAAGTTCTTAGTAAGTAAAGTGTAAAGTGTACTCTACTCTATCTCTCCCCCAAGTCTTTGAGCCAGCAATTTTATAAAGAAGATTATTAAGGATAATATGGCAAAAAAAAAAAAATTTGTATGTTTACGGATAAAGACTAAACCTTATTTTGTCAGTGCCCTTAATTTAAAGCATACTTGATTGGTTACTCTTCTTGATTCATATGGTAGTCTTCATGCCAGGTAGGGGGGCGTCTGGTACGGTTCGAACGCCTTAGTGGAGTTGCAGTTTGGGGTGCCGTACCCATTGGCCTAGGGGGTGCAGGTGGTAGTATGTCGATGGGCGGCGTTGACATGTCTTCTTGGGTGGGGGGTGTGGTCTCTTCAGGGGTCGGGCGCCTGCGTTCAACGTGTGGGCTGGACCGTGTCGGACTACGGGGTGAAGCGGGTGTCTTTGGTCCTGGTGCTGACCTGGCAGGTGTAGGTGGTGCAGCAGGTGGGCTGTTGGTGGGCACCGCTAGGAAGTTCTTCAAATGTTGGTCTATGGTCATCTTTGGAGCAGGTGTGCTGAAGGGTTCATATTTTTTAAGGAATTTCCTGTTCCTTACAGTTACCCTCCCAGATCCATCGACCCTAACCACGTACTGGTCAAACTGCCTGACTTCGATGACCACACCTGTCTTGTCCCATTTACGGGCGTGTGGACCGACCTGGTTCTGGATGCGTATAAGGTCTCCGACTGCTAGTGGTGGGAGTCTCTTGGTGTGCTCTGACCAGCGTTCCGCTCCCCTCATGTGGCGGTTCCTCAGAGCTTCTCTCGGGTGGCCAAGTTTTCACGCCACGTGTCGTGTGGTTTATATCGGCCGGGAAGGATTGGAATGAAGTCCCGGATAGGGCGGCCGAATACACACATTGCTGGGGAGTGTTTTGTATCTCTATCCGGCGTGTTTCTGTATTGAAGCATGGCCCGTTGAAAGTTTTCGGTGTTGAGGTCGCCGTTTGGTCCAGTGTTGTCGGTTATTAGGCGTTTCGTTGTCTTGACACCAACTTCTGCCCGACAGTTGCTGTGAGGGAAAGCCACTGATGAGAGTCGGTGGTGTACGCCCCAGTTTTTGAGGAACTGCCGTGTGGCTGCTGCGGTAAATTCAGGGCCCCCATCGGAAGCCAGTTCGTCGGGGATGCCGAAGGTGACGAAGGTCCGTCGGAGGCAGGCGATGAGTCCAGCAGCACCATCTGATGACCTCTCTACTATTGGCCAGTTAGAGTATCTGTCCACCACGACCAGGTAGTTTACTCCTTTGTAGTGGAAGTAGTCCGCGCAGACGCACTGGAAGGGGTATTCTGGTGATGTTGGTGGAGTGGGTGGAGCGCTGGGCTGGGTTGGTGCCATGCGGTTGCAGTGGTTGCAGCTAGCCCGTAGTGCTGTGATGGCTGGTGTGATGCCAGGCCAGAAAATGGAGTCTTCTGCTCTGGAGATCATGGATGAAGTACCTTGATGAGCTGAGTGGAGTGAAGCCAGTACTTCTTGCCTGAGGGCCGGCGGGATAACCGTGCGGTTCCTGTACATTACCACGCCGTCAACAGTGCGGAGGTCGTCGCGAAACTGGTGATATTCCCGCAGCTGTGCAGGGAGTGCATGGCGGGATTCAGGCATGCCGGACTCTATGACATTGGCTAAACTATTCATGACTTCATCGCTGGTCGTGGCGGTGCGTACTCGATCCCATGTCACTGATGCCAGGCTCAGCGAGTTGAGTGTTGATGCGGCTGCAGAAATGACGCAGGCTTCCATGCCATTACCATCTGTCAGTGATGTCCGTATGCCGGCTAGGAAGGTGGGGGGGGGGAAAGAACGCCGTTCCCTCGCATGGTTGATGGATGGCTGCTACGTCATCGGGGAGTGTCAGTGGTATGGGGTCGCCAGTGGGGTATCGTGACACCCCGTCAGCAGCTTTGTGTTTCGCGCCTGGTACGTGGATCATCCGGAAGCGGTACCTGAGGGTTTTTTCCTTCAAGTTTCTGAGGCGTGTATTAGATATGTCCTCTAGGGATCTGTCACCAAACACTTTGAGGAGAGGTTTGTGGTCCACTGCAATTATTAGGTCTTCGCATCCCAGCACGAAGTACCTCGCCTTGTCAAGGGCATCGGCGACAGCAAGTGCTTCTCCTTCTACTGGTGCATAGCGGGACTCAGCTGAGGTAGTGAATCTACTGCCGACCAATGTGACACGCCATCCAGTATGGCAGCAGAAGGGTTCGACTCGTGTACAGGTGCAGTGTTTCTGAAGTAGCCAGTAGCCGATGCCTGTTTTCGACCAGTCTGTGGCGAGGCATGTGGGCTTGGTTTTGTCAAAAATTTTAACCCTCCTCTATTTCTGTGATGATGACATCCTTTGATTCTTCGAAGATGGTTTCCAATTCGTCATCCCACTTGAAAGGTGTTCCTGGCTTCAGAAGTAGGCGGAACGGCTGCATCCTCTTGGCCATGCTGAAGGCATACGACACCTGGTTGATGAGCCCGAACCATGATCGAACGTCGGTGATGTTCTTTGGAGATGGAAACTCTAGGATTGCTTTGAGGTATTTTTTACAGGGTCGGACACTGTCAGATGTGATCTCGAAGCCTGCAAATTCAACCTTGTCCTGACAGAACACAAACTTGTCGGGGTTCAGTGTGATTCCGTGTCTGCCGCAGGTGTCAAGCCACTGGGTGGCCTGGAAGAAGCTCTCCTCCACTGTGTCTGACCAGAGCAAGACGTCGTCAATGCACTTTGTATTGTTAGGGATGCTCGATACAATTTCGTCGTACCTTCTTGTGTAACCGTCACCAGATGCAATGTAACCCTGGGGAGCGGTTTTGTAACGGTAGCGACCCCAGGGCGTTATGAAGGTGGTCAAGTGGCGGTCTTCTTCACAGATTGGTACGCTGTGATATCCATTCCATGCATCAAACACTGTTTTCTTTTTGCCTTGCGGTACTGATCTGGCCTGGTGGAATGGCGATTGAGTGTGGTGTGTTTCGCGGGTGGCGTGAGCGTTGAGGGGTTGAAAGTCAACGGTACGCCTTGGTTTTCCGTTCTTTTTGGCGCACACCACCATTCTGTGACACCAGGTTACGGGCTCACCAACGGGTACTGGTTCAAGGACACCCAGTCTGACATCTTGGTCGAGGCCAGCCTTCACGTCCTCCTGCCAGTGGATTGGTACTGGGACGGGGGTGTGATGTGCGACTGGTTTGGCATTGGGGTCCACCATCAATTTCATTGGGGGGCCGTCCATCATGGGCAGCGCTTGGTGGTCACAAGTGTTGAAGGTGCTTGATTTGTAATAGTCCAGCAGGTATTCCTTGAGCTTTTGCTGGTTCGCCGCAACAGCGGGTAGCGGTAGCTCGATTGGAGGTGATGGAGGATGTTGGCGTCTTGGACAGTCACAGTTAGTTACAAGTCCGCTGTCACTGTGTGGCGTGCTGGCACTGTTGTTACAGTATTGTGCTGGATCCAGTTGGACTTCCCCCACTGTAGGAAATCTTCCCGAGATAATGCCGAGTGAAACGCATGCCTCTCTGCTGATGAAGAACTTGTCAGAAGAATCTGTCACATATGTTACCTGTCTCGTTTCTACTTGTTGGCCCTGTTCATCCTTGCCAGTGAGGCGAAGTATGGCTGCGCCAAGGATTTTGATGCCCTTGTTGTTGGCGGCGTGCATCTTCATGGTCACAGGGATGAGGTCAGACTGGAGAAGCCCGAGGCGGTGGATAACCTTGATACCGGTGAGGCAGCTCTGACAGCCTGTGTCTGCCATGGCAGGCAGTACCACGGTTTTTGGGTGGGCATTGAGGGTTGCCCCAAGCGCCTCGTAGTCTTCGGGGAGAGTCCTGACTGTCAGGTTGATGTGTGGCTGTGGTTGTGAGTTCTCCTTGATCCACATGTCCGATAGTTCATTGTAAATGTGATGGTCGAGGGCGATTGCTCTTTTCTTATGTGGCTCGGAAGTGTTGCTTGTGGCGCAGAGAAGATCAAATACCGCACCTTCGCACTCATCAGCTTTATTAGGAGTGGCTGAAAGGCTCTTGTCCTTGTCTTTGCTCCTGCATACGGATTCCCAATGGCTGTCGCGCTTGCAAATTTTGCATTTGTGGTTGTACGCAGGGCAATCCTTCTTGCGTATGTGGACTGGGGCTCTTCTGCCGTGTCCTTTTTTACCACAATATGAACAGGGGCATTTTTGTCTTGTGGGGGTATTTGCTTACTTCTCCTGTATGTGCTGCCTGCGGCCTCCACGGCATGGGAGTCCAGCAGTCGTGATGCTGAGCGCTTGCCTGCTTCCTTCGCCTCGACAAACTGAAAGACGTCTTCCAGGGTCATCTCCTGGTTACTGTTGCCGAGGAGTTCCAGTTGTATTTCCGGGTCAGCAATTCCGCGGGTAAGGACGTCGCGAAGGATGGGGTCAGTGTAATTTACGTTGTTGTTGCAGCTTGGGCATTCAACAAGAAATTTGCAGACTCCGGCCTGACCACGAAGACGGGCTCCAAAACTGCGCACAGTTTCGTCGCGGTCTTGTCGCATATTGTGTAGGGTAACCCTGGCTACCATGGTGTTCTCCTCTCGGACAGCTAGTTTCTTGATTGCAGCAAGGACTTCATCTTCGGTTTTGTTTGTTAGGCTTCCACCTGCGGATCTTGTCAAATCTTTGCGGAGTGAATCGTCGCAGCATTCAAGTAGTTGTACCACTTTGTCCCTACCAGTGATTTTTGTAGCTTCCGCATAATCTGTCCAACGCGACGTAAAATATGCCCAGTCTTCACTGGTACCTGCAGCCGAAATGGTTGGCCGTCTTACTTTCTCAACCTTTGCAGAGACTGTCGGGCTTGGGACATGGGTCGTGCAGTGGGCTGTTATAAGTGCGGCTACAATGGCTGGGTCCAGGTCTGCTGTGACATAGGTACAACCTGTGATAGGACATTCTACGGCAGGCATTGTGGATAGCGTTTGTTGAAGTTGCTTAATTAGGTTGGGGTGGTTGACAGTTGCTTGAATTTACCACGTATGTAGACTTATTTTATTATTTATTTAATTAATCAGTCATTTGTACCTAAGACCGTTGTCATAAATGAGAACCAACTCTTTGTAATCATTTATTTATTTATATAAAGTCAAACAATGACAACGGTCTTCTGAAAAAGGAATAAGCATAATAAGTAATCACTTGAATAAAACATAAACATAAACATAATCATTGTCCTCTAAAATATTTACCCCCAGCAAGAGAGCTAAATAATTCATCAGGCTTGGGTATAGGATAGCAATCTAGAAGGACGGCTCTATTTGCTGTTAAACGGTAATCCCCACATAACCGCACGGACTTGTCCGGTTTTAGTACAGGAACTACTGGGGCAGCCCACTTAGCGTGTGTGACTGGTTCAATAATTTTATCTTTTAGCAGCCTGTCAATTTCTAAATCTACCTTCTCCCACAGTGCATGCGCAATTGAACGAGCCTTACAAAATTTCGGAGTTACATTAGGATCTACTTCTATGCAGACCTGATGGCCTTTTAGGTTGCCTACTTCAGGCCCAAAAACAGAAGAAAACTCCCTTAACAATGAGTCTATGTCAGACGGATATGAGAGTGTATGCACATCTGTCTGACTCTTTGGCAAGATTTTGTCAATTGGCATTTTCAAAGCGTCAATCCAATCACGGCCTAGTAGAGTAGGCCCTTGCTCATCCACCACTAAAAGGGTTAAGGGATGAGACAAAGTTTTCTGGTTGAGTGTAACTGTGACGGATGCTTCTCCACAAATAGGCATTTGTATGTCCCCATATTTCTTTAAAATAGTTTTAGATGCATGTAGTTTAGGTGTGCTTTTGAAAATTTTATCAAAAACTGTTTTGGACATGACAGTTCGGGCAGCACCTGTATCTAGTTCTAGAGGAACTGTAATTCCATTTAGGCCTACCTCTACAATATATGGGCCTGTATTTTTCCCACTTTGCTGCTCATAAAATAGGTACTCCACTCCAATGTTCGAAGTATTTTCCCTTTGAGGATTTACACTAGAAATGTTAAAATTAGAATTTTCACCCTTCGTTTTCTTTGAAAAACACACTTTAGCTATGTGGCCTATTTTACTACAGTTTCGGCAAACTGCTTCTTTAAAAGGGCAGTTCTTCTTCCAATGGTGTTTTCCACACCTCGTACATGGCTTGGAAGGCTTAGTAGAATTAGTAGGCTTAGTCGTATTCGCCTCATACCTTTTATTTGCCTGTCTAGTAGGCTCATTAGGTCTGCCAGGCCTAGAAGATTTAAAGCTATTTACGTGTTGGGCTTTACTACTGTGATTTCCAAAAGCTCTAACATCTTTAGCAGCTGCTTCTCTAGCCGTAGCTATTTCTACAGCCTGACTAAAAGTTAGGTCCTGTATGGCTAATAGGGCTCTCTGGGTAGACTCCTCTTTGAGACCCATTACAAACCTATCTCTTAGCATTTCATCTAATTTGTCCCCAAATTTACACGTACGGCTATGGCTTTTTATTCCTGCAACAAACTCTGCAATGCTTTCATTTGTAGCTTGTTCCTTCTTGGTGCTACTTGTAGTTGCCGGGAAGAATGAAGGATACGAGAGGCAAGCTATCGCTTTGTTGGGTATCTCTTTTAGGGGCCTCTCGTGTCCTCTTCTCTCCCTGTCGTTTGGGGGGTTGGCGTCTTGAAGGAAAAGCCGGTCGTTTTCAGAGTTTATTGAGTTCTTGGTTGGCTGAGGTTATTTTACAGAAGATTTTGTTATTCTATATACAGCTGAATTAATTAAATATATATAAATAAATTTATGTACAATACTTATTTATAAAGATTATATATGATTCTTAAAATTACACAATGATAAAATATATACAATTTGGTACGCGCAAAATTGGTTTGTCGGTAACTAATATAAAAATAATATAAATGCGGAAAATTAACTGCGCGGCCCCACACTACTGCCCACCCCGAGAAGCGGAGCACGTATATCAAAAGTAGAAATATTCGGGTCTTGATTTGAATCGGATCCTTCGTCCAGCTCGCGTTGATCCTCGGTCGGCCTCGTTTCCGGTTGTTGCGTTGTCCTGCGCGCCCGTCCTGAGGTCTGTATTTGCTACCTCCGAGGTGCGTCCTCCATCGTCCTTTTTCCTTGCGTGCTTTTTCTCCGATCCGATGTCGTCCGATTGTGCGCCCGGTACCTGTGTGGGACCTGAAACTATATACGCCGGTTTTAAACGATTAATTGAAATGGCTTCTGATGATCCGTTGGTTTTTTCTATTACGAAGTACTTATCGTGGCGTTCGAGAACACGGAAAGGTCCTTGATATGGTGCCTCGAATGGTTTTCGAACGCGGTCGATGCGTACCTATACGTGGCTTGATTTGTGGAGTTCCGATGGAATGGATGATTTGGGGGCTGAGTGAATGTTTCCTTGAGAGAGTTGGGCGAAATCGATTTGCGTCATTTTCTTGGCTAATTCGGAGATGAATTTTGAATTAGGATTTTGACGACGAATTGGCGATCATTGGCCTCGGGCATAATAGGGTGGTTCCGGTGACGGTGGTGAACGGTGAATAACCCGATTCGTTGGGGAGACTGCGTAAACCAAGGAGAACTATGGGTAAAGCGGGGAGCCAATCTTGTTTTCGAGCGATGATTGCTGTCTTGATGGTGCGATGAGATCTTTCAATTATTCCGTTGGTCTGAGGGCGATACGACAAAGTTCTTAGTCGGTGAAATCCGATGAGAGCTGAGAGTTCCCTAAAGAGTTCGGATTCGAATTGGGATCCGCGGTCCGTTATGACTTGCAGTGGTACACCAAATCTTGAAATCCATACATCGAGAAATGCGTGTGCTATTGATGTGGCTGTAGTATCAATCAGAGGTATGCTTCTATCCATCTTGTGGCACGATCGATGCAGGTTAGGAGATATCTATATGGGGAAGGATATGTTTGACCGGGCAAAGTGGTTGGCGGTAAGGGACCGACGATGTCGATATGTACCGTTTCAAATCTTGAACTTGGTAAATCGAAGGGGTTATTTCTGATTTTGTATGGCGAGAAATTTTTGAGGATTGACATGATTCACAATTTCGGGACCAAGTTCGAATATCCTTATTCATTGAGGGCCAAAAGTATCTTGATTTAATGATACGAAGTGATTGCTTGATGCCTGGATGAGAAATATTATGAAATTGATTGAAGATGGAAGATCGATGCTGCTTGGGAACAAAAGGACGGGGATATGGCGTGGATGTATCGCAATATAAAGTTGTATTTTCTGGAAACGGGAACGGCTTGAGACGTGGGAGAAATTCTTGCGTTTCTTGATCTTTTTGTTGAGATTCCGCGATTGCTGATAAATCAAAAGCGTCGATATGTACTGCGTTTACGTTGCGTGAAAGGCAGTCCGCTACGACGTTTTCGGATCCACAGATATGTATTACATCGCATACGTATTCCGTGATGGCAGACCAATGACGTTGTTGTCGGTCTGTCTTGGCTCGTAAGGGACTCTTGTAGGCAGAAACCATCGGTTTGTGATCCGTGAAGAGTATTACTTGACGACCTTCTAAAAATTGACGGAAATGCAGGACGGCTAGGTATGCTGCGAGTAATTCTCTATCGTATGCGGCGTACGCTTGCTGAGTTGTAGTTAATTTCTTGGAAAAGAAGGCGATGGGAACTGGTGTGCTGTCGATTATTTGATGAAGAACTGCTCCAGCTGCTATTTGTGAGCAGTCCGTAACTAAATGAAGGATTGAGCTTGATGGAAGAGGATGACAAAGCGTAACGGCGTTCCGTAGTGCATCCTTGACATCTTGAAAGGCTTGAATTGCTTCGTCGTTCCACTGTAGACTTTTGCTTTTGACTTGAGTTCTGACGATTTCACTTAAAGGTGAGACTAAATCGGCGTAACGGGGTATCATATGGCGATAGAATCCCGTCATTCCTAGGAATCTTCTGAGGCTTTGGTAATCTTGCGGTTGGGGAATATCTTGAATTTCGGAGACTTTGTTTACAGGAGGACGAATGCCTGCTGGGGAAACTTCATGACCCAGAAATTCAATTTTGGATTGCTGAAATATGCATTTTTCTAAGGAAATTCTTAAATTGTGTTCTTGAAGGATCTTGAATACGCGTTCTAAGTCTTTCAAATGGTCAACTGCGTTATTTGAATGGACTAAAATATCGTCGAGATACACAAATACGCAGTCAACTCCTCTGAAAATTGTATCCATGAAGCGTTGAAATGTTGCAGGGGCGTTTCTTAAACCAAATGGCATGTATAAATACTGAAATAAACCAAATGGAGTTGTTATAGCCGTTTTCTCGATATCTTCTGGGTGGACTGGAATTTGGTGATATGCTCTGACTAGATCGATTTTGCTAAAGCATGATTTTCCGTGCAGAGATGTTGACAGACTTCTTATATGAGGAAGTGGATATCTGTCCGGTTTCGTGACAGCGTTTAGGCTTCTATAATCACCACACGCCCGCCATTCGCCTGGTATCTTCTTCGGAACGAGGTGTAACGGTGAGGCCCATGGTGATTTTGAGGGTTCTATAATTCCATCTTGAAGTAAGTTGTTGAAAGTAGCCTTAGCTGAGGATAATTTATCGGGTGGAAGACGTCGAGGGCTTGCAAACACTGGTGGTGCGCTGCCAGTGTCGATGGTATGCTTGACAGTGTTGGTGGAAACTTTCTGCGGTTGAGCTGGTTTCAGTAGTGAGGAGTACTTGTCAAGCAGGTTCCTGATTTCTTGAGGTAATTTGTCGGTAGGGTTAATATTGATGAGGTGAAGGTCTTTGGATTGCACAGGTTTAGTAGTGGCTTGAAGAGTTGTTGCTCTATCCTTCAAAATGCCATGCTTGCAGTCCACAAGGATGTCATAATGGGATAGAAAATCGGCGCCGAGAAGTGGACTGGAGACTTGGGCGACGACGAATGGCCACCTGAATATTCTTCGTAATTTAGGAATTGATATGTCCAGTGTTACTTCTCCGAATATTTCGAGCGGCTGACCGTTTGCGGTGGAAATCTTTACTGCGGTTGGGTGGAGTTGACAATCATTGACACAAGTTGGTGGTAAAATTGAGATGCTCGCTCCTGTGTCAATGATAAAATTGACCTTCAGACTGGCGATGCGAGCTGCGACTGAGATCAGCGGCAGGCCGGACGTCGCGTTAATCACAGCCTGCTTATCTAGTTTTCCGACGTTTCTCTTGATGGTGAGGAAGATCTTGAATTTGGGCGTGACGAGGGGAGCAGCTTGGCGTCATCTTTATTTGGCCACTTGCACCATGGCCTGCAGGTCCTTGCTTGGGGGCCATAATAAAGGTGCGCGCGGCACACCACCGGCCGCTGATTCTCGCTGAAGGGTTTTAGGCCGATGGGGATATTCGTTCTTGGGCTTGTATTGGCTCGAGTTGACGTTGGCGCCGCGTAGCAGCTTTGTTGAGCGAACGGTATTAACTCATCGGCTAGTTTGCCGAGTTGAGTTAGCGTCAGCTCCTTTTGTGCTGCTACGACGGGCGCTATTGAGGATGGGAGCGCCTGGATGAATTTATGCTTCACCAAATCATCGCTGACGCCCACCTTCAGTGCCGTTTGGTGGATATCTTGAAGGAATTGGGAGGGCTTTCCAGTGAGAGGAGTGTTGGAGATGAGTCGTTCGAAGAGTTCTGGCTTCGTCTTTTCGTAATGACTCACGATTTCTTCTTTTAAATCGGTGTACGACTTGTTGGAGAGAGTTGCTGCTGAAATTCGTGAGACGACTTCGGGGGGTAACGAGGCTAGAACATGGAAAAATTTGGTCTCTTCGGATGTTATTCTGGAAATGTGGAATTGTGCCTCCATGATGGAGAACCATCCTGCGGCCGACGCTTCAGAGAACGTGGGTGGCTTGATGGTGACATGGTGCACTCCTGATTCAACAGATTCCATCTTGCGGGAATGTAATTCGGGTCTGCTGCTGCTTTGGTTCCGACCGGCTACTACGGGTGGGCGGCGAAGAGGCGTGGCTTCGGTTTGTTCCGCCCGGCGACTGAAGGATGCTGCTTCCGCTGGCTGCTTCGGGTCACTCCGGGGTCACCAATTGTAGCTGGTTCCTTCTTGGTGCTACTTGTAGTTGCCGGGAAGAATGAAGGATACGAGAGGCAAGCTATCGCTTTGTTGGGTATCTCTTTTAGGGGCCTCTCGTGTCCTTTTCTCTCCCTGTCGTTTGGGGGGTTGGCGTCTTGAAGTAAAAGCCGGTCGTTTTCAGAGTTTATTGAGTTCTTGGTTGGCTGAGGTTATTTTACAGAAGATTTTGTTATTCTATATACAGCTGAATTAATTAAATATATATATATAAATTTATGTACAATACTTATTTATAAAGATTATATATGATTCTTAAAATTACACAATGATAAAATATATACAATTTGGTACGCGCAAAATTGGTTTGTCGGTAACTAATATAAAAATAATATAAATGCGGAAAATTAACTGCGCGGCCCCACACATTTCCCGTCTGATGCCTTGAATAAAATTTGAAACGTTCATAGATGAGAACTACTCGGGGTTTGTAGTGATCGGTTAGGGCCTGTACCAATTCATTATAGGTGCATGTTTTCGGTGCTTTAGGAGAAACTAGGTCCATAACTAAACCAAACGTTTTAGGGTCTATTATAGTTAAAAAGGTAGGTACTTTCTTAGCATCAGGAATGGAATTTGCCTCGAAAAACAACCTCACCCTAGTGGCATAAGCTTCGAAGTCCTCCCCAGAGTCTTCGTAGGGGCTTATATGGCCAATCACCGACATGCTAGAGCAAAACCGAATTAGGCCAAATCACGTGAAGTAGGTTAGATTTGGTTTAAATTTGATCTAGTTACTCCCCAGTTAGGGCTGAATAGTGAATTGTATTAGAGTTAGGGCTGAGTAGGAATTAGTTTTAGAGTTAGGGCTGAGTAGGAATTAGTTTTAGAGTTAGGCCGGCGGGACCTACGCTATAGTAAGGTAGCTTACCCACACAAACAAACCAAATCGGACGACCCACTAGGCTACATCCAATTTTCCAAACAACCACTTGAACCCAATAAGCCAAATTAAACCAATGAGCCAAATTTAAGCCAATGAACAAAATTTAATCAAATGAGCCAAATTCAATCCAATGAGCTAAATTAAATCCAATGAGCTTAATCGAATCCCATGAGCTTAATTGAATCCCATGAGCTTAATTGAATCCCATCCTCGTCGCCAAATGTGATAGCGTGGGGTAGACACCCCAGTTAGGTTACTTAGGTTCCAGCAAACAATCAAAAGCACTTACCGGTGCGTTGAATTTGATATTCCTTTGGGAGCCTACCATTAGATTCCTGTGTCCCACAAACAGCCTACCTAACTCTCTCTTACATTACCAATTTAGAAGCTATGGACATTACCCCTAACTATACTTAAGTACGGACAACTTCCTACCCCATTTGTCACCTTAGAAACACCACCTAATTACACTCAGCTCCAACGATTAGGTCAGATAGGAAAAAACATCTCTAGGCTAGCCCAAAACAATACGAACAGCCGCGTTGGTTCGTTTATGACTTCTGTTGCCATTCAGCTTAGATTTAGTGATATTTCTCCTTTAGTGACTTTTAGACTATATACATATATATACACACACACGTCACCTCATAAACCTAATATAAGGTTGTAACATATATTCTGCTCGATTTTTTAGTTCATTCAGGACAAAAATTAAAGGACTTACTGTATAAGGACAAATTTGCTCGAATTTTTAGTTTATTCACAACAAAAATTGAATGACATAATGACAAATTAATCAATATAATTCCCTTTTTTTTGCTATAACCTCTTCCCACCTGTAGAAAAGTTTTTATGCCACGTTCAAAGAAATCCCTTGGTTTCGAGTTAAAAAAAAAGCGATCACTTCGTTTTCGATAGCTTCCCTGGATTGCAACTTTTGTCCATCTAGGTGGTGTTGCAGACTTCTGAATAAATGGTAGTCTGAAAGTGCGATGTCCGGAGAATAAGGTGGATGAGGCATTTTTTTCCCAACCAAATGCCTCCAATTGGGCATTGGTGATTCGAGCAGTGTGAGGGCGCGCGTTATCCTGGTGGAATAGAACACCTCTGCGACTAATTAATGCAGGACGTTTTTCTTGTAATGCCATCTTCAATCGTTGGAGTTGTTGGCAGTAGACTTCAGCTGTGATTGTTTGGTTATCTGGCAGAAGCTCAAAATGAATAATTCCTTGCATATCCCACCAAACGCATAGCAAAATTTTCTTTGGATGGGATCCATTCCTTGGCTGAGGTTCAGGCTTTGTTTCACGGCTAAGCCACTGATGTCGACGCTTAATATTGTTACAGAGGACCCATTTTTCATCCCCAGTGACGATCCGATTCAAAAACGGTGCCTGCATTTGCCGAGAATGCAGTGATGTGCAAATATCGATTCGATGTTGAAGATGCGTTTGTGACAAATCATGCGGAACCCATTTTCCAACCTTCACTACTTTTCCTAACAGCTTCAAACGATGATGAATGGTCATATGACTAACGCAGAGTTGCAGGCCAAGTTCTTTTACAGTTACCGTTGGGTTTTCCTCCACTGTTGCTTTCAGCAACTCTTCATCTAACTCATTTGGTCGTCCTGTTCATTGATAATCTTTCAGACTGAAGTCTCCTTTTCTGAACTTCTCAAACCATCTCCTACACATCCGTTCGCTCACAACATCATTTCCAAAACTCTTTGAATGTTTTTTGCGGATTCACTAGCGTTAGATCCTTTATGGAACTCGTACAGCATCACATGTCGAATATGCTCTTTCGTAGGCTCCATGTTTTTTTCAATTAGTGTAATATCGTAGGGGTGGCGTTGTAACTGTATGAAAAACACCAGAGAACATATTCATTAGCCTAATCCTACATTAGCCTAAGCCTACACTAGCCTAAGTCATTCTGTATCGTGATAAAATCTGTGCGAACCTGTCGCCGCGTGACAATTGGTCCAATGACGATTGGTCCAATCAGACAATTCGTCCAAGGGACCATTTATCCAACGACGATTCGTCCAATCGGGCGTTAAATGGAATGAAGTTAAATGAAACTTAGAAAAAACTTTATTTACAGAAATTGATATAATAATTATTTGAAATTACTTTGTTTATTTATAAAACATACTATAGCTAAAAGCTACATATTACTTTGTTTATTTATAAAACATACTATAGCTAAAAGCTACATATTACTTTGTTTATTTATAAAACATACTATAGCTAAAAGCTACATATTTCTTTGTTTATTTATAAAACATACTATAGCTAAAAGCTACATATTAAACTAAAAGCATAAAGCATACTTATTAACTAAGAGAAAAATGCAGTATCATGTATTCAGTATCAGATTAAAGCCTATGGTGGTAATGTTAATATTTTTAGTAAGAGACAACCTTGGTTTTCTACTACAGAGAGATTTGTTAATTATGGCGATTTAATATTTGGAAATACTGGTGGTGTACAGAAGTATAATAATACTAATCCTTCTTTTTATTTGAAACAAACTTATTATATTGCTTTTAAAGGCTTTATTGGTATGTAATAAATGAAAAATGTTTATAATGTCGTATTTACCCTTTACATTAGTTTGTTCCTTGTTCCGGCTGCCCAGGCATGGTGGGTACAGTTTCTCCACACACTTATCCCATTGTATAATTTAGGTCTCGGGAGTACGGGGGCTCCGCCCCGTATAGACCACGTACCTCTACATTACGGTGCAAGGGTTTTTCCTTTCCTCTTTCGGATAACACTATTTCGCACACACGCCGCTTCATGGGTTTCACAAAAGCAGTTGTAAAGGGAAAAGAGATGTGACTCTTATGAAATCTAACACAGTAATGTTGTAAATCGAACCCCGACATTTCCACGTAAACTATTGGTTTTAAGCTATACTCGTCGTTGTATACGCTACCAGTTGGACCAATCGGTATTGGACCAATTGTCATTGGACCAATCGTCATTGGACCAATCGTACCAAATGCGTATTTTGCAACATTTCTAAAACTATTTCACATTATCTTGAGGTTATTCTATTATCTATTGTCCGTTTTCTAATCGAGCAGAATTTATGTTACAACCTGATAACTCAAAAGGATAGGCCTATACCTTCAGGAATTTAAATATAGTGATTGCCTATATTAATTAAATCAAATCAACTCGTTGTACAACTCCATCGTATAGCGGCCCTACATCGAAAAAGATCGTCGCGCCCTACAGTCAGAAGCGAGACCCAACGAAATAATAAGGTAAGGTAATTTCTTTCTTTACCATTAGGCAGCGCTAAAATATCGAAGGTAAATAAATTTAACATTAAACATTAACCAGTAAAAACACTACTTAACGAGGTCCTTTGAAGACCTCAACATACATAATTCTTTAACGAAAAAACGTAGGGATTTTGTCGTTAACTCTCCACTGAAATCTGCTGCTGGAAATTTCCAACGGATGAGGGTAACAGGCAATCAACCTATAGCCCTATACGTATAGTTTTTTTTTCAAAATCACACATACTCTCTTTCTAAAACAGCTTCTAAGAGGTTAGGTATGCTGTACCGCCTCTGCGGTTTCTTCACCCCTACTCAGTTGCTGTCTCTGTACATGGGTCTTGTTCACCCCTGTATGGAGTATGCAGAGATGGGCAGTATCTTGTATCTTAAGATACAAAAAGTATCTTAAGATACAAGATACGTATCTGAGATACGTATCTTAGATACTTTATTTTTGGAGGATCTTGAGAAGTATCTAAGATACATTTTGTCATGTAGCTTGTATCTCGGGATACATTTTCAAAGATACTTTCATAAGATACTTTTTAAATAGAGACGCTAATAACTATTCATGAAATATGATCATATCTGACGCACGTTGAAGCAGGCCGGCGATTGCTGTTACATGTTTGTACATGAATACTACCGTTGCGCTGCGCGCACAGTCTCGGCACAGACGTACTCAGGTTTCATCTTGTATCCCGCGGTTTTAACATGTTTTAACATGATTAAAAATCAAGAATTATACATATATTTGCTTATTCCTGCAAATATATTTATTATGAGGAAAACTTTATTTTTTCTTCGTGAGTAGGTAACTGAGCATACCTGTATTAACAATTTATTTGAAATACATAAATTGAAAAAGTGTGGTTTATTTTATTTTTCCATACCTAAAAATTTTCAGGATTATTTATACATATTAACTTTGTGCTTTCCTTTTAGTTATATCACTATATGAATACTGAGATATGAAGTACCATTGATTTGGCATTTATTTATATCCAGAAAATATAATAATAAACAATTGAATGAGACAACTCGTGCGCTCATGGCTCACCAGGTGAAACTAAACTCAAATAATTATTCTTTCAAAAGTATCTTGTATCTTAAAAATGTATCTTGTATCTGTAACTTGTATCTGTATCTTGAAGATACAGTTTTTTCGAGTATCTTGTATCTGTATCTCAGATACATTTTTGTTGGGTATCTTGTATCTGTATCTCAGATACAATTTCCAAGTATCTTGCCCATCTCTGGGAGTATGCTTCTCATGTGTGGGGTGGTTCAACCCACACAGCCGTACTTGACCGGGTGGAATCCAAGGCTTTTCATCTCATCAATTCCCTGCCTCTTACTAATTGTATTCAATCTCTCTCTCTTCCCCGCAATGTTGCCTCACTCTCTCTTTACTATCGCTATTATAGCGGACACTGCTTTTCTGAATTCTGTACCTGCATGCCTCCTCCTTTAATGAGAGCACGCAGTCCCCAGACTTTCTACACTTTCTCATTCCTTTTCTGTCCAATTCTCTAATGCAAGGGTTAATCGGTATTTTAAGTCTTTCATCTATTCAACCGGTCAACTCTGGAACAATCTTCTTCAATTCATCTTTCCTCCTGCCTATGATCTCCCATCTTTCAAGCACAGAGTGTCTAGGCATCTCGAAAACTCCAGACCTTGATTTTGGCTCTCTTCTTCTTTTATGAGAGGGGCACTTTTGCAGTCGTTTGCCCTTGTCCCATCCTTCCTGCATAAAAAAGTGTGTTGATACAGTTAAATTAAAGTGATGAAAATAATTATAAATTTTAATTTTCAGTATACTTCTATTATTATTATTATTATTATTATTATTGTTATTATTATTAAACAAAAAAATACAAAGGACACCAAACAGCAACAGACCGGCTGTACGAGTATGTCTGTTTAAGGAGAAAGTTTAAAAGATGGAAGAAAATGTAGAGACAAGTGAAAAATTTAAATCAAAGCAAAGAAGGAAAGTTGAAAGAAAGGAGTGAAATTTAAAGATAAATGAAAATTTTGAGCAAAGAGGAGAGAATCCAAGTGAAAATTCTACAATAACTTTATGCACTAACAAATGCTTCGAAGTGGGGATTTAAGGCAAGATAAGCGTTTACCCAGCTAACAATTTTACATAGATACGACGTTGTCACACTGTTACATTTTAGCGCTGTGACGTAGATACAACGTAAATTTGTGTGGTCTCAGTTACGTCTTCACAACGTTGTGATATTACGTAAATTTTACGTAGATACAACGTTGTCTCAAGGATAGAATTTGGTCCAACAAAGGCGCCCTATTTAAAATACTAGTATGCTGTATGTAACTCCATTAGAATTTTGTAACAAAGAATAATGTAATACGCAACTATATGCTATGGATGTAAGACCTTACCTGCAGACAACATCAATGCTACGTACAAAAAATTACGTCGGAAGTTTACTTGTACTTCACGTGCATACAACGTGAATATGACCTATATTCAACCAGGATACAGCGTTGTATTTAAGTAGTGTGTTTGCTGAGATACTCCATACAGGGGCGGACAAGACCCCTGTACAGAGACAGCAACTGAGCGGGAGTGAAAAAACCGTGGAGGCTGTACAGCAAACTTAACCTCTTACAAGCTGGTTTGGAAAGAGAGAAAATGTGATCTTTCCAGGAAAGATCAATGATAAAAGGAAACGCTAAGAATGTTAAGCGAAGAGGAGGGGGTTGTGTGTTGTTTAAGGTAAGGGGATAGTTGTGTGTTAGATTGTGACGAGTAGACAGATGGAGGAACTGAGTTTTTGAGGCATTGAAAGCCACAAGGTTAGATAGAATAGATCCTTGTAGGACTCCACTAGTTAGCATCGCATTGCCTTGTCGAATAATTGTCTATTAATCTGATGTACTGATAGAGATTTGACAGATATGATTTAAACCAATCAGAGATATTTCCTCTTATTCCATATATGTGAAGTTTATTCATTAAGATTTCATGAGAAAATGTATCAAATGCTTTTGACAAGTTGAGGAAGATCAAGGCAGTGTTTTTTACTAAGTTTTGATACACATGTTTTAATAACATGTTAATTGTATTTTCTGTTGTACTGTATGTCCACCTCTAAAACCAAATTGTGTTTTAGATAAAATAGCGTATTTGATTAGGAATTTAGTAAGTTTATTGCACAGGATTTTTTTCAAATACTTTACTTAAAGTTGGCAATACGGAAATGGGGTGATAATTGGATGGAGTGTTTGGGTTTCCCAATTTAAATGCAGGGCATACTCTGGCTTCCTTTGGGGTGTCAGAAAATATACCTAGTGTCAGGCCCCAAGCATGGGGACGGCAGAAGGGACAGTTGACCCGGGGTCCGGGAGCCGCATAGTGGCTCAGAAGTTTCATACTGAATGAATAAATGGATAAAATATAAAGAATTTTTTTTTTGCTTTATTCATTGGCGCGATCGACCTCACGTAGAATCTATACAACGTCAGTGTAGAATATTCTACAACAGTTCTACGCTTGGTGATAACGCGAATTTGGCATAAAATTTGCCGACAGTACACTATTCAGCGTGGCAGCTTGCTTAATAGATTGTGTCAAATTTATTTTTATACTTATGTTTGTTTTAGTTGAATATTTATATAAAACAAGTTAGCTAGTTTTGTAATATTTTATCCATTTAATGTCATTTAGATGGAATGAATTATTAACTTCTGTGACTGTCCATTTTTTAGAATCTTTGCCATTTTTATTTGTCTTGGATTTTATACTGACTAGGTATATGATATTTGATCAGTGCAATGTACTTGCAAAAAGGGAAGGCCATTCACCATCTGTGAAACAATGGAGAAAGCTATATGCAAGATTTCCTGAGCATGAAAAAAGCCTGGATCATAAACTCGGCTACTGTAAGTGGAAAGCATTCGAGCAGTCACTTTTAGGACATGGAATTGATTGAGATTCAAAAACAAATACTAAGTAAAGCTGAAGAATGGGAAGCGATTTTAAAGAGACTGTTGGCTGTCACTTTACATCTTGCAACATGAGGTTTATCATTTCAAGGCGATAATAATGTGATGGCAAGCAATAATAATGCGATGGCAATAATAATGTGATGGCAATAATAATGTGATGGCAAGCAATAATAATGTGATGGCAATAATAAGGTGATAGCAAGCAGAAAGCAAGAGCATGCAAGGTCACGCTAATTACTTAACATGGCAGAGCCAAAATGAATTTATAAAATTATGCGATAAGGCTGTGGTAAAATCCATTTTGGACGAAAGACAAAAAGCCATCCACAATTCACTTATAGTTTATTCGACTCCAGATGCCTCTCATGGTGAAGAAAATCTTTTAATTCTAAGGTTTGTGGTTCAAGATCAAGAAATACATAAATTTGAAAATCGTGAAAGGTTTATTGAGTTTATAAACTTTGATAAGAAAACTGGAGAAGAGCTAAGTGATATATTGGTTTCAAGATAAGAATATCATAAAATTCCTCTGGATGATTGTAGGGGTCAGGGATACGACAGTAGATCCAACATGTCAGGAAAGGTAAAAAGTGTCCAGGCATGCATTAAAAATAAAAATAAACTTGCCGAGTATTCTCCTTCTGGTGCTCATACACTAAATCTTACAGGAGTTCAAGCAGCAGCATTATATACTGAAAGTGTTACATTCTTTGGTTGTGTTCAGCGTTTGTGTGTGTGTGTGTCAGTGGTAACTCATCACCATAGGCGTATGAGGCGGGGGTGTCTGGGGAGCGGCAGCCATCCCCCCTCAGGACTAGGGAATTGAGCATTTTCAGGGCAAATATTCAGCATTTTCAGGCCAAATACTAAAATTATCAAGGCAGATTTGAGGGGTCCCGGGTCTTAAGGTTCTAAGCGAAAAAATTAAAATTCGCCAGAAATCGCCTCCAAAGTTCAGCAATATTCTGGCAATAGTATCTCTGTTATTAATTGAGCTAGAACGTTCATTTTTGGCTAAATTAGAGTTCTAAGTATGCTAATGAAGATGTTGATGAGTTTTTGGAATAGATTTTCATATTTTATATTTTATATATATTTTTTTTTATTTTTTTATTTTCTTATTATGCTGAACTTTGGGTGTGATTTCTGGCACAGAATGATTCCATTGATTTTTCACTAGCACGGTGAGACATTGCTGCACACGTTGATAATAGTTAGAAGCCGGGTGAATAGAATAATCCACGCAATATTCAGCAGTATGAGCTCGAACACCGGACGCCTGCTAACAGCAACGCGAGTCTTAAGGTACTGGCGGGATGTTTGTGTCTTGTCTCTCTCGGCTCGTGGAGCGGGTGGCCAATCAGAAAGCAGAGCGGCGTGGCTGCCATGTTTTCATTGGCTCGCGCTCCTCCTGCTGTTCCCGCCACCCAGAGACCGAGCGTCCCACCCCCACCCCCATCACCTCCCACCAGTTGAACGGGATATTGGGGCCTTAAGACGCGCATCACATCTGGGCGGCAGAGCCCAGCTGACGATAGAGGTGAAAAAAGTAGTTCGCTTCATAAGGTTTTCAACCATACTTCTAGTGTCGTAAGGTCATTATAACCCAAACCACGCGATAGAGGAAGGGTGAAAATAGTGATATCCATCAAAAACACGTTTTCGCCCGTAAAACTTCTTGAAGTGAATTAATTACTTGCTACTATACTTGTAGTTAATGATTAAAACGTAAGTTCAAGACTTACTGAATTCTACATCAACTGCAATGCCGTAGTTTTGCTTGTCATTTAGAAATGTTGTAGCAAAATTTTCTCATTTTTGTAAATTGTAGTTTTTTATATAAAAAAGGCTTTAATATATGTTACTCATACTCTATCTAACCTTTATGTTATTTTATGTTACACATAGTGCTTATGCGGAAATCAGGGCACCCTGAAAATTTTCAGGGCAAATTTTTTCCGCTCTCCCCCAGTAAAGTGCCATCCCATACGCCTATGCATGCCCATCACAGTGAAAAATTTTGAAAGATGAAATTCAATGTTCCCTTCATTGTCAGTCTGACACGCGATGGAGTGCGCATGTGGATGCTATTCGTCCAAAAGCAATGCATCTACTTGGCATTCTTAAAGCATTAGAGTGCATTTTAGAAACTTCAAGTCTAATGCTTGAGATTCGTTCAGAAGTAATGTCATTGAAAACATGCTTTAACTCATTTCCTTGCATTATGTTGGCTACTTTTTGATAAAAGGTACTTTCAAGCATTGATGAATGAAATAAGATTATACAATCACGTGGAATATCACTTGATACGGAATCAGCTCTCATCGCAGATGTCTCTGAAGAACTAAAGCAAATGAGAGGCAAATGGGTGAACATTTTGTCAGAAGCTCATGTTGCAAACAGCATGGGAATTACACCAAACTTCACAGAGAAGAGGGTGAAGAAGCGGAAAATGTTTCATGAAGAAGTCTTGGACTTTACAGAAAAATAAAGTTCATCTGTGTCTACGGAATCGGATGAAGAATCTGCATTTAGAATAAATGTCTTTTATGTTACTTCAGATGATGTTGTGAATGACTTGGACTGTCGGCTTAAGGCAACCAAGGACATATGTGTCACATTTAAGTCAATATTAAACTACATGTCTCTAAATAACGTTGAACTTGAGGCTGCATCAAAGACCTTAGCCCAGAAGTACTTAACAGACCTTTCAAGCAACTTTGCCATCGAAATGTTGCATCTGAAGAAAATATTTAGGTCTACATTCCCAAAGACACTGAACTACCTCCTCTCATTTTGTTGAATCAAATTTATGGCAAAAAGCTGCAGCCACTATTCAATGAAGTTTGCATCGCTCTTCGTCTTTTTTGCTCTCTACCAGTCACTGTTGCTGAGGCTGAACGAAGTTTCAACAAGTTAACGCCTATAAATTTTTTTTTGTTATTGTAGCTGTAAGATCTATAGTCAACTGTTATGGTTTCCTTTGCTGAGAAAGAGGTGATTAGCATGGTGTACGTAGGCAAGTGAGCTGTGATATTTAATATAATTAATTATACCCGAGATGCATTCAAGCGGGAATCGCACCCAGATCTAATCTAGAAGAGTCGAATTTCTAATGTCATTGTGAAGTCTAGTTGGCTTTGTAATATCTAACTTAAAACCACAAACTTGCAGTCATGATGTTGTGAAGGAAGCTTGTGTTATTATTTGAATGTATTTTTGTGAGATCAATATTTAAATCTCCCGCAATAACGCAATTGTTACCAATATAATTAGAGGTTAGAATTCTATCGATATTTGTAATAAAAGTTCATACGCTACCAGTTGGTGGTTGGTACGTGCCTAAAAATGAATACTGGGTGTTATGAATAAACATTTGAATTGCAATTGTTTCTGAGGTATTGTTTATGCTTGTCAGTTCTTCGATATTTCTACTAATGTAGTTTGAGTCTACAAATACACTTACGCCTCCTCCCCTATTATTAGCACTACATACATGGTAGCTTGTGTACCCTGAAATTTTAAAAAAGATTTTATTATTTTCATTTAACCAGGTTTCAGTTAATACAAATGCACGTGAATTTATGTTGTAATAATTTTAGGTTAGCTGTTAATTTGTCGAAGTGGCAAGGAAGAAGAAAAACAGATTGCCATTGTTGTGTTTCTTGTTTAAGAAGTTGTCTACTAAGATATAGTTGGAGTTGACTACGTTTTTAGATTCAGTAATTCCATGTACATTATTGAGAGTACTTAAAGTGTTGATCATTGTCATGATTATGTTACGTTAGCATCTTACTTTATATAATTTATTGAGTAATACTTATCACGTTACTACGTAATAACCTTCTAATGTGTTTAATGTATGTTTAATCCCGACTTGCGTTATTAATCTGTAGACTATATTCTTTTCTTTTCTGTTACAGATATGGATAAATGTTAAATGCTGTACTGTAATTTTGAGTTTAATAAAGCCTCGTTAATTTGATTGCATTCTTTTGGCTCAACAATTTATTAAATTAAAAAATGGGAAAAACTCATACGCCCTGAGAAGTTCGCCATCTCTCCTTGTTCTCATCAGAGCGACAAACATTGGAAATTGTGGATTAGAGGATTTCATTATTTCCTCTCCACTCTGGAAGGACTCAATCCGAACAAACTCGAACTGCTATTTCTGCACATCGGTACCAACGTCGCCGACATTATTCAAGACTGTACTGATTACGACACCTAGGTGGAACTTCTGGAAACTACTTATGTGAAAGCTATTAATGAAATATACGTTCGTCATCTTCTCTCTACTCGATATCAGAAACCTGACGAAGATATCGATGAATTTCTGCGTTCTCAGAATCACCTTGCCAACGATTGTCAATTCAAAGTCGTGTCCGCTAACGAAAATCGGTCTTCATTTGTCAGAAATTCATTCATACGTGGACTTCGCCATACTAACATCCGAACACGACTCTTAGGAAACTCTACACTCACTCTAGAGGGCGCCGTTAGTCAAGCCAGAGCACTAGAACAAGCGCAAAAGAACGCCGAGTCATACAGTAGTACCGTCCCTACTTTAACGTCTTTAGCAGCAACTGCTGCTGTCGATTGTACCGAATCTTCAAACACCACTTCTGAGATCCAAAACAATAACTATACGAACGATAAACTATCAGCTACTGTGCATAGTACAAAGAGTCCTCCTACGACAAGCTGCTTCTTTTGCGGCCGACAGCAACACCCACGATCTCAGTGCCCCGCTCGAGACTCTATCTGTCACAAATGCAACAAGAAAGGACATTGGTCGAATGTGTGTAAATCCTCTTCTGAGACTGCTGCAGGGACGACGCATACATTTTCTTACGTTACTCTCGCGTCGATTTATTCCGTCCCTGGTCTGTCTTCATCAACCGTAACTGCTAAGATTTCCGGTGAACCTTTCAGAGCCTACTAGACACCGGAAGCTCCGACAATTTCATCCAGCAAGACATCGCTGAATCTCTTCGCTTATCTAAGTTTCCGAAGACTGCAGCCGTCATGATGGCTTCCTCTTCATTTGCAACCTCTATCAAAGAATGCTGTGTAGCGGATATCACCACCAACGGAGAAACTTACGATCGTGTAGAACTATCAATCACCCCTAAACTCTGCACCGCCATTATATTAGGCATGCCATTCCTCAATCTTCATGAACAGTTGAATTTAAGCCTCGGAGGCTGTAGACCCCCACTTCAAATAACCGAAACTTGCAATCTAACAAAAGTAAAAACATTAACTCCTAAACTTTTCGAAAACCTAACTGCAGATTGCCGCCCTATCGCTACCAAAAGCCGGCGATACAATTCAGCTGATAAAAAGTTCATCGAGCAGGAAATCACAAATATGTTGAGAGAAGGAGTTATCAAACCATCACACTCACCATGGCGGGCTCAGGTAGTCGTGACATCCAGCGAGTCTAAAAGAAAACACTTGGTGATAGATTTTCCGCAAACGATAAATCGATTTACCCTACCGGACGCGTATCCTCTTTCGCGCATTGAGGATCTCGTTAACGACGTAGCGCGACACAAATTCTTCACTACTATCGATCTCTCTCAAGCATACTATCAAGTCAACATCGACGCCTCTGAAAGACCTTACACAGCTTTCCAAGCTGGTAATAACCTCTACCAATTCACGAGAATACCTATGGGCGTAACAAACGGCGCAGCAGCCTTCCAGCGTGAAGATCAACGATTTCATCGCTGATCATAACTTGCATAGCACTTTCGCATATTTAGACGATGTAACTATTTGTGGATGTTCACAGAAAGAACATGACCAGAATCTCGCAAAGTTCCTCGACCTGCCGAACGTGTGGGTTTAACTTTTAATAAGCATAAATGCAAGTTTTCTACCACCTCAATCAATTTACTGGGCTATACTATCTCCCACAACGAACTCAGACCCGATCCTGACAGACTGAGACCACTGCAGGAATTACCTACGCCTACGGACAACAAGTCTATGCAACGGCTCATCGGTCTCTTTGCCTACTATGCCAAGTGGATTCCACACTACTCACTAAAGATAAAACCACTTCTAGAAGTAACAAACGTTCCTCTAACAAAAATCGCTTTGAACGCAATACTATCGCTAAAACAGATCATCGCAAGCGCCGTCGGCGGAACCATAAGTAATGATACACCTCTCGTTATTGAAACCGACGCCTCGGACCACGCCATCGCTGCTACTTTGACACAAAACGACCAACCCGTCGCATTCTTTTCACGATCACTTAATGCCTCCGAAAAACGTATGCACATAGTGGAGGAGGCGGCTTACGCCATCGTAGAGTGGATACGTAAGTGGAAGCATCTCCTTACGAAACATTTCTATCTCCTTACCGACCAATGCAGCGTATCATTTATGTTCGATCAGAAGACAGCCAGCCGCATGAAAAACGATAAAATTCTGCGCTGGAGAATCGAACTGGCGTCCTTTTCATTCTCCATCCGATTTCGACAAGGCCGCGAAAACATTCCCTGCTGACACATTATCTCGAGCGTACTGCAACAATTTATCGACAACTTCCCTCGAACGGTTACACGATTCATTGGTCCACCCAGAAGTTAAGCGAATGCTTCACTTCACCCGCAGTCGCAACCTATCGTATTCCGTTGAAGAGATTCGGAGAGTAATTAGAGACTGCACCGTCTCCGCAAAATGCAAACCTCGATTCTACAAACCGGAGAGCGTAAACCTGATTAAAGCCACAGCGCCTTTCGAACGGTTAAACATAGACTTCAAAGGACCTATTCCAGGCACGACACATAATTCGTATCTTCTAGTCATCATCGATGAATTCTCACGCTTTCCGTTCGCTTACGCTTGTAAAGACGTAAGCTCTACTACGGTCATAAACTGTCTGACAAACTTGTTCGCCATATTCGGAATGCCTTCATACATCCACTCCGACCAAGGAGCTTCCTTCATGTCTGCGGAAGTGAAAAGATTTCTAACAACGCAGGTATTGGTTCAAGCCGCACTACTCCGTATCATCCGGAAGGGAACGCACAGTGCAAGAGATACAACGGTATCATATGGAACGCATAACATGTGCTTTGGAGAGTCGCAAACTCAACGTTCGGAACTGGGAGTCCGTCTTACTCGATCTACAGATCTACAGAAGCTAAGGCTAACAAAGACCCTAAGATCCACTCTAGGGTTAGCCCGAGAGAAAGGAAAGAGTATGGGATTAAGAGAAGAAAATAAGGGGTTAAGTAAGTAGCAACACCTATCACTCATGGGTTACATTCAGAAAAAGAGAAAAAAAGACTCACCATCATCATCCGCCGGCCACTGCCGACAAGTCAGAAAAATAGTCGGAGAGAATAGGAAAGGGGTAAAAGATGAAAAGAAGTAAAATAAGAACACTTACAAACCATGCAAACACAGTCTTAACTCACATTCATACCATGCAAACTACAGACATGCAAGTAAAGAGTTACAGACATGCAAGTAAGGAGAGGATAATAAAAAAAAAAGTAGGTAAAGTTAAGCAAAAAGTGGGTTAGTTTACGAGCTACATCTACGTTCATGTTAGCCTAATTTTTTTTTTTTTTAATTTTATTGCTGACATCACACGCTGGCATGTCACAAGCTGGCATTAATCGTCAACAGACTCATCCCCGATTACCACCCTCAGAGCTCCTGTTACTAATTGTTTTTTTATTTTAAACAACGTTAATATTTTTAAAATGCCTATCTAAACGGTTCTTAAACACATTAACGCTGGTAGAGTGAACGACTGACGCGGGAAGATTATTCCATTTATCAATTACTTTAAACGTAAAGAAGTTTTTAGCGATATCAGTAATGAAACGTCTGCCACGCAACTTAAATCCGTTATTACGAGTATTGCTATTATCGAACGTGAACAGTTTGTCAAAATTTACGTTATCGATGTTATTAACGATTTTCAAAACTTCAATAAGCTCCCCCCTTAATCCCCTAGTTTCGAGTGAATGCAAGTCTAACTCTTTTATTCTATCTTCATAAGGCTTGTTGCACAATGACGGAATTAGTTTCGTGGCACGACGCTGAACCCTTTCTAACCTATCAATATCCTCGCGCAAATACGGGCATCAAAACTGAACGGCATATTCTAAATGAGGCCTGACTAGGGACTTGTAAAGGGGCAATATAATATCCTTCGATTTAAATTCGAAATTACGCGTTATGAAGCTTAACATCCTATTAGCTTTTGCGCAAGACTCCAGGCACTGGTTCCTAACTTTTAAATCCTTAGATACGCGTACGCCTAAATCTACTTCCTCGTCAATGCTCGTTAACTCTCTATCATCCATCGTTTACGTGTAATTATTATTACGAGAACCTACATGCAAAACTTTACATTTGTCTACGTTAAATTGCATCTGCCACTTATCCGTCCACTCCATAATCCTACTTACATCGTCTTACAGCCTATTTCTATCGTCCTCGTTAACAACCTTACAGCCTATTTTTAGTATCGTCCGCGAATTTTCACACGTTACTAGTCAATCCTACATCTATGTCGTTAATGTAAATTACGAATAGCAATGGGCCTAACACTGAACCCTGTGGGACACCGCTACCTACATCCAACCACCCCGATTCATTACCATTAACAACGACCCTCTGTCTCCTAGCACGAAGCCATTCTTCTAACCAGTTAGCTACCTGACCGCGTATACCGTGCGCTTTAACCTTCGCAATTAGTCTTCTATGCGGAACTGTATCGAACGCCTTTTTAAAATCTAAATAAATAACGTCAGCCGCTCTATGCCTATCGTATTCGCGCACTATTTCGTTATAAAATTCTAACAAATTAGTTAAACAAGATCAATAGCGTCGAAACCCATGCTGACTACTATTAATCAAATCTCTACTTTCTAAGTGATCGATGATACGATCCCTAACTACAGATTCCAAAAGTTTACCTACAATTGACGTTAAGCTAATGGGCCTATAATTGCTAGGTTCCGTGCGGTCGCCTTTTTTAAAAATAGGTGTGACGTTAGCTAACTTGAAGCCTTCAGGAATAATCGCCGTTTCGAGTGACTGATTAAAAATCTTCGTTAAGGGGCCTACGATAACGTCTTTAAAATCTTTCAAATGTCTTGGATAAAAAGCATCAGGGCCTGGAGCCTTGCTAACTTTTAGCCTATCGATATAATGCGCAAGCTCACCCTCGTAAACAGTTATTTCGTCCAAAATAGTCTTGCTACTAAATGGAACGATATCGTCCACGTCGGGGACATTATTTATGTCTTCTACGGTAAAAACTGTCGCCAAAAAGTTACTGAAAATATCCGCCATCGCCTGAGCGTCTGAAGCCAAAGCGCCGTTAACACCCACTAGAGGACCTATGTTATCTTTTATCGGCTTACGATTATTAACGTATTCAAAAAACTTTTTTGGATTATGTTTACTATCCGCAGCTATAAGTATCTCTAAATTACGCTTAGCATTCCTAACTGATCTTTTAACCTGACGTCTAAGCTCGATATATCTATTAAAGTTAGCCACTGTGCCATTGCGCTTATTAAGTCTATACGCAATGTTACGCTCGTTTATGAACTCGCCTATTTCCCTAGTCCACCACTTGGGCCTACCATGATTTCTAGCGCGCTTGGGCTTACGAGGAATAAACTCCCTTCCAATATTCATAAAACTTTCTTTAAACGCCTCCCAATGCAAATTTGTGTCATTACCCATAAATAAGTTATCCCAGTCCACTACTCTCATCCTATCCGCAAAACTATCAAAATTAGCCCTACGAAAATCAGGGACTTCTATTACGTTACTATCCTTAGTGTTTTCTATCGATAACTTAAACCTAAGAATTTGATGATCACTACATCCTAAACTTTCGCCTACTTCTAAACTATCGACTATATTTTCGCCGTTCGTCATCACCAAATCTAAAATATTGTCACCGCGCGTTGGTTCGGTAACTATCTGTCGTAAAAAATTATCCTCCATGAACTCAATCAATCTCAAACCCTCCTCATTACCAGTAAAAGTCTCGTAATTAACATTAGGGCAGTTAAAGTCTCCGACAATTATACTATTCCGATTGCCAATGAAGTTACCAAGAAGTGAGTAAAATCTACTATCGGTGTCGAAGGGTTGAACGGGAGGTTTATAAACAACAATAAAATGAAAACTAATACTACGCGCCCTAACTTCAACGCATATCGCATTAATTGCTGCCGGAAAATCTATCTTAACCTCGATAGCCCTAAGGAAATTACGAATGTACATCAAAACGCCACCACCAAACCTATGTAACCTATCATTAGTAAAGAGTTTAAAACCTGGTATATCAAGTTCCCCCAACAAATCCCGAGTCACGGTATTTAACCACGCTTCAGTGATAGCAACTATATTGTAGTTGCCGGAATAAATTATCGCCTTAAATTCGTTTAATTTGTTTCTAATAGTACACGCGTTACAATAAAAGACGTTTAAGTTATTTTTTACCACGGGCCGAGACCTATACAGCTTTCGCACGTTTTGATCTATTAACCTACCTAGCCTAGCATTACCTATTTCATTAAAATGCACCCCATCTTTTATAAAAAGGCTAGGATCACTGAATTCTGACCACAGCTTTACGAAGAGTACATTTTCCTCAGCACAAATCTCTTCTAATTTATTATTAAAAAATATTGTTTTTGACGTAATCCTAAGACCCAACTCATGCCTAGGGGTAATACCTAGAACTAAAGACCTATCTGACCTCACCTTCAGGGACCTAATTAACCCCCTATATCTCTCCAAAAGGTCAGGCACTCTCGTATCGGGCCTATACGAGTCGTTGCCTCCTACCATCGTCATCAACATCGAGTGACGCGAGGCAACGTCAATCCTATCCACTTCGTCTCGAACTCTGTCAACCCTGGCCTCTGGGAGACAGACCCTCCAGCTCTTGGTTGGATGCCGTTCAACGAACTCTCTGTCCATGTGGCGCACTAAAGAGTCCCCAATTAAAATAGTTTCCCCCTCATTCACATCCCTTTCCAAATGGACGAAAGGGTTCGAAACCTCGATAGGGGGGGGGGATTCCTATCACCTAACGTACGCGGCCTAGCTCCACCCTTAACTTCTTTAAATCCCTCCCCATCTACTACTCTCAGACCAACCTTAACCCCCTTCCTCAACTCTATCCAACCTTCCCGACAAGCTACCTAAACTAGAAAAGTAGGTTACGCACCTCACCCTTCAAATTACTAACGTCTTCAACGTTAGTATTGGTTCGGCTTTCGTCAACCGTAGCCCTACCCCTGCCCTCATCAAGCTTTGCAAGTCTTCCTGTTACCTCACGTACACTGCGTTTTATGTCAACTATTTCCTCCATTAACTCGCAAAAGAAACAAACTGATCTCTCGGTAATCGCCATAGGACCGCCGTTATAATCTTTAAATTCTGAATACCACCGGTTTACCCTACACCTAACACACGACGCTTTCTGCGACGGCATCGCGCAGTTAAAAATTAGTTTATAACCCTCACAAGTTCAAATTAAATTAAGCCGGCACGCTATGAAAACTTCTAAATCGCTAAAAACCACTAGTATTCAATTACTTAACTATATCAACGTGAATATAAACGCAAGTATATAAAATTCAAAACTTTCCAAAAGTAAATTTCTTAGCAATATGCAAAAGTAGATGCAATATCAGAGAGCTCAGAAAATGCGTCCGTTCAATACAGAGTCTGGCTGACGAATGGCTCTACTACCATCATAAACTGTCTGACAAACTTGTTCGCCATATTCGGAATGCCTTCATATATCCACTCCGACCGAGGAGCTTCCTTCATGTCTGCGGAAGTGAAAAGATTTCTAACAACGCAGGTATTGGTTCAAGCCGCACTACTCCGTATCATCCGGAAGGGAACGCACAGTGCAAGAGATACAACGGCATCATATGGAACGCATAACATGTGCTTTGGAGAGTCGCAAACTCAACGTTCGGAACTGGGAGTCCGTCTTACCCGATGTTCTACCTTCTAATGTGTTTAATGTATGTTTAATCCCTACTTGCGTTATTAATGTGTAGACTATATTCTTTTTTTTTCTGTTACAGATATGGATAAATGTTAAATGCTGTACTGTAATTTTGAGTTTAATAAAGCCTTGTTAATTTGATTGCATTCTTTTGGCTCAACAATCATGATGTGAAGATTAAGGTAATACAGTAACAACAGAAAAATAACAGTTAAGAAAAGAAAATATAAAATACTAATACAGACACAGACACGCAGACACACACACACACACACACACACACACACACATATATATATATATATATATATATATATATATATATATGTGTGTGTGTGTGTGTGTGTTAACTCCTCCGTCTATGGCCTTGGGCGGTTCGAGGTTGACGGGGTTTCTGATTAGGTGGCAGTAACGGATTTGTTACTTGAAGTACCTGGTACCGTGTAGGGAATCGCAGTAGTTTCTCTTATACTACTCTCCGATTTCTTCTTGTAGTGGATTGGAGGATTCTGTGAAGCTTACTAAATTTTCTAAGGGTTCTCCGATTCTTCTCGTAGCGTATCGGGAAATTATTTTTCTCTATTTTAAGACTAAGTTCTCTGAAGAAAACAAGGCTCGAAGGAGAAGACAAAGATATTCTCTTACTGTAGTTTACTGTTAAAATGTTACAGGTCAGATCATACAAAATCAGAATAATCACTGGAGAAATTCTATACATTTATATACCTAAATTTTAGTGACACCATTATTATTTAATGCTGACCTGTTTTGTTTTTTATTCTCAATAGGCTGAATTATTTTGCAAAATATTTAAAGATAAGGTAAATATTTTAGCCGTAGCAATGTCTAGACAGATAAGTAAGATCTTTGAAGATGAAGCCATATTTTTATTTTAAACCGAATATTGACAGATCTGATGTTATCATGATCTTAACATGATTTCATTATTAAGCTAAATCTAAAAAAATGATTAAGTAATTTAAAAAGAAATAATTCATCAATTATTCACTAAAAATAAAATAGAAAGAAAATAAAAAATTTATCCGAACTTGGGTTTCATATACAAACAGCGTTACGCGAGTTTGGACTCTATATGCAAAAATTAATATAAAAATATATGAATATAAGAATTATTCATTTGTTCATTTTTACATACCGGGTGAGCCAAAAAATGTATTACCCAACTTTTAAAAAATATTGTGGCTCACCCTGTATATTGATTTTACTGCTGAGGCCGTATGTTGTACCCATACTTTTACTCTTTCAAACGCTGGCTTTGAATCTAGATTCAATGCCTCAGGAGTAGAGGCACAGGCTCACAAATGGAGGGAGGTATCAGAATATGGTGCTCAATTGAAAGGAGGTCAAAGTCAGCAACTGATACTTTCAGATGATAGTCAGTTCTCCATAAATAATTAATTTTCCTAATTTTTACACTAAATAATTAATTTATTTCCTTTTTCATTTCAGACCATCATTCTGCTATAGTTGGTGAACAAGTTATAACATAATGAAATACTCTTTGGAAGATGAAGCATTGATATTGAACCTGTGTTAGGAGAAACATTGGGGTGCAAAACGAATGAAGAAAGAGTTTCCAAATAAACGATGGATGATACCTGGACTTCAATATCTCATAAAGAAAATCGATATCACAGGGTCGACCAAACGAAAAGAAGGCAGTGGAAGGCCAAAAACATCACGTACTGAGGAAAATATTGACACGGTTTCATCCATGATATACAGTCAAGAAGAACAGCCCAACACCCACAAGGCCGTTAGAGAAATTTCAAAAACTACTGGTATTTCTCGCTCTAGTATTCGTCGTATAGTAAAAGATGATCTGGGTCTTAAGTATTTTAAAAGAGTCGAAGTTCATAAGCTCTCTGCATCAAATAAGCAAGCAAGAGTTGAAAAATATCGTGTTCTGTTAGATCGATTCCCAGACAGAGAAGTGTCGAAAATATGGTTCAGCGACGAGAAAACCTTCACGGTTGCTTCAACAATAAACACACAAAATGACTGAGTTTATGGAAGACAGGACAAAAAATCAATAAGTCTAGATCGACTTTGCATAGAACGCCCGCATTTTTCTCAAAAAAGTCATGGTTTTCATCTTTATTTCAAAGTTAGGGAAGTCAGCAGGGACGGACTGGGACTCAAAAGCGGCTCTGGACTTTCACCCAGACCGGCCCACACAATACGCGCGCGTGCGCCCTCCCCCATCCCCAACACCACCATCACCCTTAGGCAGGGCCGGATTAAGACTTTTAGAGGCCCTAAGCACTGAAAAGATTATGGTGCCCCCATATATATGTAATTCAAAATAAAAACAATACTAAACCGTAAAATAAATTTTTATCTTTCGAAATGAAACAAAACTTCCATGTATGCTGAAATTAAAATAGCTTCTTCCTAGATTTTCTGATTGCAAAATTCTGGATAATTTCATCGAAGTTGACTCTACGAAGCATGTCCGCTTCTATACACAGTAGGAAAAGTGAATGAAGTCTGTCCTGACACATTGTTGTTCTCGCACTCTGAGGGTTTTTTATTCCTTTCAGCTGAGAAAAAGAGCGTTCTGCGGAGCAGTTAGTAATCATCAATGTTAGAAAAATACGTAGAGCGATATCTACATTTGGAAATACACATTGTATCCTGTCTTTCACTAGAGTGTCATGAAGATCAACGTGACTGAATTTCGTTTTCCTTGTTTCATTAAACTTTGAGCGCATATAACAGTTCTCCACAGAGATTCATGTTCAAGTCAACAGGGTATGAGTCAACTAGCTTTTGGAAACCTTGTGAATATTGCTCGTCAGATAAGTCGAAATTGTTTAGAAAAGAAAATCTACTTGATACTTCTTTGTATACTTCACCTCTCCTCTTCATATGAGCTTTAAGTGTATCAATTAAAGCGTAGTAAGTCGATACGCGAAATTTGTCTCTAGGATTCAATGCTGTTTCTGGTGCACTGCCATCATTTCCTTGTTTTTTCCTGATTTTATATTGATTAATGCAAACCTGGTTTAGGTGAGGATAAGTAATAAAAAGAGAACAGAAAAACGAGAGAAGCGTGTGTAGTGGAGTGTAAGGAAGTCTAACAAAATTTTTATTTTTCCCATGATGACTACTTCTATGCTTTCTTTGAAATATCAAATCTCAAATTCTTTCAAAAAAATTTTCTCATTTATTTTTGGTGCCCCTGCCTTGCTGTTGCCCTAAGCACGTGCTTAGTCTGCCTATTGGGTAATCCAGGACTGCCCTTTGGGCCACAAAATAGTGAAAATACCGCCACCCAAACTCAATTATTGGACATTTATTTTTATTATATTGACACACACACACTGTTAATATAGTAGAGCCGCTATTATAGACAACACAGTAAAACAGAAAATAGAGACGCCAGAAATTGACATAGTCATACACTATGTCATTAATTATATGGAAAGCAAAAAGCCTATCTACCAAAGAGAAAAATATGTATTACTCTAATGTGTCAGCAGTTTTTTCAGCAGCTCACTCCTCTCTTCAACTCTGTCTATCATTACATCTTTACCCAGGGCCATTAAGATGCCCTTCTCAGTTGCCATCAGCATAAACGCCTCTAGGTGCTTCTGGGAGAGAGCACTCCTGAGTCGACTTTTGATGTTCTTCAGGGTTGAGAAACTTTTCTCACAGGCCACCTGGGTGACTGACAGGGTGAGAAGGAACTTGTACTCAAGGCCTATGATGTGGTAAGCATCTGTCAACAAGTTGCACCTCCGGATTATCTGGTAACAACATACTGCACAGTCTTTACAAGAGGAACACCTTTTATTCGTCATCTCCACTTCGTCTTCCTTTCCATCAGCCTCAGGTCCGTCCTCAGGTGTCTCACTGACTATTCTGATGGTGTAGTCCTCCAATGCTGATGTTTTCAGCCTCTCCCACAGTCCCACTGTGGAGCCAGACTCTTCAGCTCACACTGCAAGTTCTCAACTGTTGTCCTGCTGTCAAACTTAAGCAAGCATTTCCTGTGCTCTTGAAGGGCTGACTGGGGTAAACCACTGGCACTGGCCCTTATATGTCGGAAGTTTCTGGGGTCCAGAAGGGCTAAGTCGGCATAAAGAGTGCCATGGGTAAGGAAACGGCGATGGAGGCTCTGAGTGACTGTGTCCATTATTTGATTGTGGACTTCAACTTTGTAGGCCCTCTCTGCATCTGTCAATGGCTCATCATGAGCCATCTCACCAGGCATGACTTTCTTTTTTCTTGGCCTTTTCTGTGGCAGGGTGGCCTCCACTTCTAGCTCTGTCTCCTCTTCCTGTTCCTGCAGTTTCTCATTCGCCCACTGAACAAATGTGTCTGCAACTTGGTTGATGGCGTCGAAATCTCATGCCATCCCTTTGAGACTATTTTGTGTTCCAACAACCATTCTGTAGGCAAGTATTTGGAGAGCGGAACCGTGTGCTCAAATATGCGAAGAAATATTTGAGCGTCATTATGGTCTCGTATTTGAGTAGTGCTTCAATGAATGCTCTTGCCTTGACAAGTACGGTGGTCTTGATATTTGTCTGGCCTTGTATTACAGCTAGTGTAAGCAGTACGTCAGTGAACAAAGCATTGTCTGGGTTACCAAAGAATCCAAAGAACGTGTGCATAACACCATACGTCTCTTATGTATGATATTTGTGACATATCTGATAATGACTGCACACTGATCATGAGAGGTTATGTCCTGGGTTGTGTCGATCTGGACTGAGAACATTCCAGCTTCCTCAACTTCACTAGAGATGGATTCTTGGATAATGTCCCGAATTATGTTTATAACAGTATTGATTGTATTTTTAGAGAGAAAAGTGATGAGAGAACCTCTACCTCTTGCCCCAGACTGATGCAGTTTCTTGCTTTTCTCTATGCAGTCAGTTAGATGTTCTTTCAAGCAGACATCATATTTTCCAAGTAGAATGATAAGTTCCAAAAAGTTACCATGATCGACACTGGCGTCATCTAATGTAGCCTATAAGATGTATAAGTTGCCTCCGACTGCATCCCCCTGTAGCTGAGCCCTCTCTTGCCAATGACTTTAACTACATCTATTATACGCTTCATCACTTGGCGTCTCTCGCGGACCTGCTCTCTATGGGCTGAAATCTGACTGCCACTCAGCAAACCTTTAGAGGTCTTTAGAAAGTATGCTTCAGCGGAATTTCTGTGCGTGCTACTCTTTTCGTGTTCCATTACACGTTGATGGATATGCTTCCAATCTTTCATTCCAGTGATGAAAATACTGCTGTCAGTGGGCTTACCAAATGCCATACAAACTAAACAATGCAAAGTGTGATTTCCTTCATTGTACGTAAGCCACTTCCTATTGGTGCCATCTTTGCAAAAGAAAACTCTCTGCACCACAGGGTTTCTTGACTTCTGCTGTGGGTGGAAACTAAAAAACAATTGGTGGTCATCTGATTTGGGTCGCTTAAAATAGTCAAAGGTTGGGCTGGCATCCTTGTTTTCGGTGACTCTTTCTTCTGCTGCAGGTAAACTGGGCCGATCATCAACCTGCACATGAAAGAATAAATAAACTAATTAATAATAAAATAAAATAATACAATAATTAATAATATAACATTTATTTTTTATTTATTTATAATATTTATTTTATTAATTTTATATTAATAAAATTAATTATTATTATTATGTCAGATTTTTCAGCTGATTTTTCTTGTCATTTTAATAAAAATTTTACTATGACTTATAAATGATTAAATTTATTGGTAATATATTAAAATTTAATATAATAATTTATGAAATTTATTTTATTTTGTTTTATTATTTACAAATATTATTGACTTTGTTATAAGCAACGAGACAAGCTATGCACTCTTACTTTCTCAAATCATCAAATGCTACAGATTAAAAAAAAAATACATACAGCTCCAATTTATCACACTATCAAATACATTGGCCCACTAAAAAATAAAATGTTGAAGATGTATAAGCATTATTTTTTAACTGAGATACATAATAAAAATATTCCAAATAACACTATCCAGCCTGGATTTAAGCAGTTATCATGAAAATCCAAATCTAGCTGTGGATAGTAAAATAGTAAATCTGGTGCATCCCTAGTCAGATTTGAACAAAGCATGTAAAATCCTACTAGAAAGATGTATTTTGGAGTTTGTGTTGAGCCTTTATTTGCTAGTAAGTTATTAACTTACTAGCAAATATACCTTACTCTGCTAGTCATATTAGCAAATATAACTAACAAAGTCGCAATAGCAAATATAACAGCAAAAATAAACAGTTTGGAAGCCATTAGCATTACTAGGAATATTATACGGATCAAGTAGTGGATTATAATGAAAAGAGATAGGAAGACTCCAATGAATAGAAATCGGTATATAAAACCATGCTTACCGGTTCAGATGCAAAAATTTTCCTTGCACTAGGCTCGCACTCAGCTATGCTCTCCTCTTCCACAATTTTACCTGCATGGGATTCTGCAGGAGCAGCAGCAGCAGCACCTACACTAACTTTACTTGTGCTATCTAGCTCGGCATGGGCATGGCAGGCAGCACTACTACTACTACTAAACATGTCAGTTAATTTTCGACATTTGCTGCATCGGCTTCAGCAGATTTTGCTTTCTTATCTCTTAATTTTTCGGCACCACCTTTGCGTTTTTGAATGGGTTGACTTGGCATTTTGAAACTGTCCCTATTCATTGTGATATTTCAGTTGTTTATTTCGTCGAAAAACACAACACTATTTGGACACTTTTAAGTTTTATATCAGTGATTAGCTAAACACTATATTGAAGTAAAACTGTAAAAGATACATTAGTTGATAAACATAGCTTGTCAACAGGAATATCTGAATTAACATCTAGGCATAGCGGACCGAGCAACACCACCGGTCCACTGTCCATAGGGTTGCCAGGTCTAGAAAAAAAATTATCCTAGATGCAGGTCAAAATTATCCTAGTGTTACGCAGGAATATAACACGTATAAATACCATTCGGATCATTCTTTTTGCCAACTTATTATTTGTTTACATCAATGGTGGGAATGGGCTGCGGCGGCTGCGCAGACGAAGGAATGGGGAGATGGGAGATCATTTACTTTTCTTTTTTCTCTATATTTTTCGTGTTATCCTCACTGGCCCACAGATCGGCCGGCCCACCGGGAATTCTCCCGGTGCTCCAGATGGCCAGTCCGCTATTGGAAGTCGGAGATTGTTTTTGTTGACCAAAATGCCAAAATCACTGCTGCTTATTACCAAGAAAAAATCCTTGATGCTGTAGAGTGTAGATCAGTGGCGAGCAACGTTGCAAGCGTGCAGTGATAATAGAGGAGGGCACATTCCGCATAATCTTGGACTCAATTAGGTAACTGTATAGAAACAGAAAGTTTTTCTACCCGTGTCTGTATAACAGCGAATTATAAAATATTGGTTACAGTTAGCAAAAATCCAAATTCACCACGAGATAGACCATGAAATTCAATACAGGACACATATATTGATTGTACAAATAACATTTGATAAAGGGAAAATTATATTGTTCAAAATCAGGGTAATAGTTTTTTTGGCCCACCCTGTATACATGTAAAAATGAATCATGAATAATTCCTATATTCCTATGCTATCTTATTCATTCGTGTAATTCTTATATTCATTTATATAGTTCTTGTATCCATTTGTAAAATTCATGTGTTTATATGGTTCATGTATTTATATAATCCTATATATTCGTATATATTTAACTTCATATAATACCGAAATTCATATGTATGAACGTGTATGTGTGCATTTTTACATAAGGACCAAAATCGCCTGAAGCGAGTTTGGATAAAATTTTTGATTTGCTTTCTACTTTGCCAAATAATTGGTGACTTGTTCTTTTTAAAATTTCTTAATAATTTTTTTTTAGATTTAGCTTAATAATGAATCCTGCTTAAGTTTTACAATGTGCATGTTTTGTATACATTCTCTCTTCGTTATAAAAGATAAAGTCATGTCTTGCCTAAGCATTTAATTGTAAATCTTAAACCTTTAATTTTTACTCATATGCATATTTTAGTGTAAAGATGCATAGTTCAATTTTCACTTTTAGTTAACTTGGCAGATCATGATAACATCGGATCTGAAAATACGCGGTTTAAGATAAAAATATGGCTTCATCTTCAAATATCTTGTTTATTCGTTTAAACATTACCACAGCTAAAAGATTTACTTTATTTTCAAATATTGTGCAAAAATAATGCAGCCTTTTCAACATTTAATAATAATGATGTTAGCAAATTATGGGTATATAAACCCACAAAAATTCTTCCATGTTCATTCAGAATCAGACTTCGAGGCTGAGCACTACCTGTACATTTTAGCAGTAACTTACAGTAAGAAACAGTCTTTATCTTCTTCGAGCCTTGCTCTCTTCAGAGAACTTAGTCATTAAAATTTCCCAATACATTATAAGAAGAATCAGGGAACCTTCAGAGAATTTAGTAAGCCTCCCAGAATCCTCCGAACCACTATAGAATAACTCGGAGAGTAGTATAGAAGGAACTACTGCAAGTAACCAATCCGTTGCTGCCACCTAACCAGAAACCCCGTCGACTTCGAACCAACCCAGGCCATAGACGGAGAGGTTAACATATATATATATATATAATGTAAACCCACAAGGAAAAAGAAAAATGATTCCAAGGCCTTTCGTGTATTCAGAAGTACACCTCCTCAGGGATTGAACCCGTCATTACGTTCCATTTGGTGAATGTTAGAAAATCTAGAAGAGGAAGAACCATTGTTGTCCCAAGGCGATATGATGACTAAGCTGATTGATGCAGCATTGCTTGTATATATTAAGTTAAGGTGTGTATATATCCATCTCATAATTGTAAGGTTAGTGAAAAATTCACTAATTTAGAGCTAGCATTTTTGGGCTCTTGTGGCATCAGTGTTGGGACTCTGGTGGCATCATTTTGGGGCGCTGCGCGTCCTTTCTACTCGTTTGTGGGATGTCGTACGTACAGGGTGTGGTCTGATAGAGAGCTCTCTTGCAATTCAGTTTGGTTGTTTAGATACAAGATTGTTGCATCGTGCAATAGTCCAGGTTGCGTTGTTGTTGCAAGGTTGAGAAAGAAGACCATAAATAGTACCCCTTTGTTTTTATATTAAATTCATGTAACTAAGGTCTAAGGTAGGCCCGCATCGAGTCAGCAACCCTGAGGTAGGACCTAATAGGATCTCAAATCCGTAAGTTTTAATTTTAGCTTAACTTGGGCTGTAGGTAGAACTGGCCCTTTAGAATTTGGCCGTTCACGGCTCAGCTGGGATTTTGAACCCAACAAATAAATAAAATAACATGGTCCTTCAGAACCGGATTCTACCCCAAGACTGAGTCAGTGACTATTTTTCGGCAAAGTTCTGATTGTGCAAAATGTAGCCCAAGTTAGGCCTAGACGGGTTGAGTATTATTGAGTTAAGGTCCCAGGGTAGAAAGTTTGGTCGCCCAATTGCTAAACTTGGCCAGTCGTCTGTCGTTTTTGGCCTACATTTTACCGGTTTGGTTAATTTTGGGTTATTATTGAATTAAGGTCCCAGGGTAGAAAGTTTGGTCGCCCAATTGCGAAACTTGGCCAGTCGTCTGTCGTTGTTTTGGCCTACATTTTACCGGTTTGGTTAATTTTCGGTTATTATTGAATTAAGGTCCCAGGGTAGAAAGTTTGGTCGCCCAATTGCGAAACTTGGCCAGTCGTCTGTCGTCGTTTTTGGCCTACATTTTACCTGTTTGGTTAATTTTGGGTTATTATTGAATTAAGGTCCCAGGGTAGAAAGTTTGGTCGGCCAATTGCTAAACTTGGCCAGTCGTCTGTCGTCGTTTTTGGCCTACATTTTACCGGTTTGGTTAATTTTGGGTTATTATTGAATTAAGGTCCCAGGGTAGAAAGTTTGGTTGCCCAATTGCGAAACTTGGCCAGTCGTCTGTCGTTGTTTTTGGCCTACATTTTACCGGTTTGGTTAATTTTGGGTTATTATTGAATTAAGGTCCTGGGGTGGAAAATTTGGTATTCCATACTGGTGTTTGGTTAGTACCCCACCCAGCAATTCAGTTTATTTGAAAGTAAAATTTGCGTTTGATCAGTTTGGTTAAGTATTTCTGCCAATTCAGCTCATTTGGCATTGAGCCCAATTGTTGTTTGCATTGAAGATGAGTGCATCTGAATTGAACAAATTTATAAAAAGGAGAAGCGCCTACAAAGGTCTAATTACAAAGGTCATTGCCACTATAGATTCTGCCATAGAGCAAGAGGATTTACGCTTAGTGACTGCGCAGCTTTCCATATTAGAAACTAAAAAGGTTGCTCTAAGTGAGGTAAATGTTAAAATTGAGGCTCTTATAGAAGAGGATGAAATAGAAAATAACATAATTCACTTTGAAGAGATTATTGATGATATAATTAAAGTAGGCCTCCGAGCAAAAGAGTTTAGCAGCTCAGTACAGTTAGAGACCAGGTCTAATAATGAAACACAACACTCAACAAATGATGTTTGTGAAGTTAAGGTTAACAGATCTGTAGTTCAATTACCGAGGCTTGTACTCAAACCATTTTCTGGGAGTATTCAGGAATGGCAAGGATGGGCAGACAGTTTTCAATCAGCAGTTCATTCTAGTCAAGTGTTAAGTGCCGTGGAGAAGTTTAATTATTTGCAGTCCCTCTTGGAAGGGGAGGCAGCAAAGACTATAGCAGGATTAGCATTAACAGAGGCTAATTATAATGTGGCTTGGGATATATTAAAGAAACGGTTTGGTAAGCCAGAGATCTTAATTAAAAGCCACCTCCGTGCACTTTTAGCTATACCTCCTCTTAATAATCCTAATAGTGTCAAGGAGTTACGGCAGTTATATGATGAATTTGAAATTAGAACTAGGTCCCTGGATAACTTGGGTGTAGGAATGGAAAGGTATGGTATAATGTTGGTTCCTACACTGGAGTCTAAATTGCCTAGCTCAATTTTGCTTGAATTAAGTAGGGGACACTCTACAGAACATGTGTACATCCCCCTTCAGCAGATGTTAAGTCTTTTAAGCACAGAATTAGCAAGACGAGAGGGAATTGAGTTTGCACAGTGGGATGGTAAACAAGGGGACAAAGGCAGGCACAGCACCAAAGTTTCCACAAAAAGGAATAACCCAGGTACAGTGTCAGCTCTACATGCATCCTCTGAGAATAAATTAAAGGGAATCAAGGAATGCATATTTTGCGAAGGCAACCACAAGTCATATAAATGTGAGGTGGCTGAGGCATTACCCTTTGAGGAGAGAAAGGACAGGGTAACTAAGTCCACAGCATGTTTTAAATGTTTTTTGAAAGGTCACAGAGCAAGGTTTTGTAAGTTTAAAATTTTGTGCAAAAAATGTCATGGTAGGCATCAGCCATTATTGTGTGAACACACTCCTAGTAGGCCTACCCCAGAAGTAGAGACATCAGTGGCACATGCCACTGCTATGCAAGGGAGTAAAAGTAAGGGGGATTATTGCAAACAACTGCAGCCTTATTAATTGGGAATGAGGGAGAAGCTACTGTAAGAGTGTTGTTTGATAGTGGTAGCCAGTGTAGTTTTATTAAGACCAGAATTTCCAGAAAATTGAAGTTTAAAGAACTTAAGAGGGAAAATTTAAGAATTTCTGGGTTTGGGGGTTCCGTTCAAAACCGAACCAAATTTAAGAAGGTAGAAGTTCTGATTAAAGGGTTGTTACCGCAAAGTCCCACTATCAAGGTCCAAGCTGTAGAGATTGAGGAACTTTGTGCTCCAGTCACTACTTGTTTAGATATGGCATGTGTCCAAGAATTGCAAGTTAAAGGAATTAATTTGGGCAATAATAAGTTTGAAGGAACAGAAGATATTAGTCTTTTGATTGGAGCTGACTATTATTGGGACTTCATCACTGGTAATATTGTCCGCACATCTCGAGGCCCGGTAGCTATTGAAAGTAAGCTAGGCTGGATGCTACATGGTAGTTATTGCAATGAAATGGAAGTTAAGGCTCTTTTTGTTAAGATTGAGGAGAACAGCCATGGTCTGGAAAGGCATTTGAAAGCGTTTTGGGAACTTGAATCTATTGGCATAAAGGACAAACAGGCAAGTACAGTGAACAATGATGTTTTAGAGCAATTTGAAAAAGGGATTGGGTTTAGAGATGGTTGCTATGAAGTTGGCCTACCATGGAAGGATTCTTGCAAACCCGGTTCAAACCTTCAGCTAGCTAATCGGAGGTTGGAGACTTCATTGTACAGGCTAAGAAAAAATGAGTTGTTGTTAATGGAATACAATGAGGCCATCCTAAGTTATGTAAGGGAGGGCTATGCTGAAAGGGTGCAAGGTGAGCTGGTGAGCCAGGAGGCACATTATCTGCCACACCATGCAGTGGTACGGCGAGACAAAACTACCACCAAACTGAGGGTAGTTTTTGATGGCTCAGCCAAGGACAAAGGTGGTGTGTCCATGAATGACTGTTTGGATGCTGGGCCAAATTTAAATGCAGATTTATTTTCCTTGTTACTGAGATTCAGGTTTGGTAGAGTAGCATTGACTGCAGATGTGAAGCAAGCCTTTTTGCGGATAAAGTTAAAACCAGAGGACAGAGATGCAGTAAGGTATCTGTGGGTGGATACGAAAGACTTGTTGGAAAATGAACCTAAGGTTCAAGCATATAGAATGAAGTCAGTGTTGTTTGGCCTCAGCTCTAGTCCATTTCTGTTGGCAGCTACTATGCAGTACCATTTTAAGAAATATTCTGAAGTCTATCCTAACACTATTGAACACATAAGGAAAAATTTTTATGTTGATGATTTGCTGTGTTCCGTGGATAATACAGAAATGGCTAAACAGATATTCATGGAGGCTAGAGCTATAATGAGGGAGGCTGCCATGGAGCTTAGAAAATGGCAGACCAATCATTCGCAATTACAAGAGTTTATGAGTCATTCCTGTGTAGTACCTGATGCAGCAGAAAGTATTGAGGATTCTGGTATTAAGGAGTTGTGGGCAATAGACGCAAAGGTGCTAGGCATTGTTTGGCAGCAAGATGATGATTTGTTTACCTTCAATGGGAAATCTTTAGTAGAGCTGGCTGAGAATGAGACAAGGTGGACAAAACGTACAGCTCTTAGTTTGGCTTCAAAGGTCTTTGATCCTCTTGGATTCCTGGCTCCATTTGTGATAAAGTCAAAAATTTGGTTTCAGAGCCTCTGGGAAATTGGACTTGGTTGGGACCAAGAGTTACCTGATCATATGGTGGTAAGGTGGAAATATTGGTTCAAAGAATTGGCACATCTTGGAGACATTGAAATCCCAAGATGGTACTTTGGAGAGTTGAACAATAGTCCAGACAATTTGGAGCTGCACATCTTTTGTGATGCAAGTGAGGAAGCCTATGCAACTTGTATTTATATAAGAGGCGCATTGCAAGAGGAAGTAAGTTGCAGGTTGGTTGCTGCAAAGAGCAGAGTAGCACCTTTGAAAAGGCTTTCTGTTCCAAGGTTGGAATTGATGGGTGCAGACCCGGATCTAGGGGTGGGCTATGTGGGCTGCAGCCACGGGCCCCGCATTTGAGGGGGGCCTCCAAATTTGGAGAAGTTTTCCCCAATGTCTTAAATGCATACAGAATGTACTTGTCATTGATGGTGACCAATTGTACCGGCGAACGGAGTTTTTCTAAGTTAAAGCGATTGAAATGTTGCACACGTTCAACAATGAAGCAAAAGCGATTACAGTCACTGGCAATTCTCTGTATTGAACATGCTCTGGCCAAAGAAGTCGATTTTCGAAATATTATTAATGAATTTGCACAAAAAAAGGCTCGTCGGTTCAATCGGTTGCCAGCTCATAATCAGTAGGTAGGTGTGTATAAAATTATTAATTCAGGAAAATATAATATGTAAAATAAAGTAAAATATTTGTAAAGTAATATGTTTGTTCTGAAAACTAAATAAATAAAGTAAAGTAATATGTTTGTTCTGAAAAGCTTTAATTTTCCTCGTAAACAAAGCTTATAATCCTTATACAATAAAAATTGTAGCCAAGGGGGCCCCCAAAAAAAATATTAGCCACGGGCCCCCATTCTTCTAGATCCGGGCCTGGATGGGTGCAGTTATTGCTCGTCGGCTTGCAGTTATAGTGCAAAAGTCTTTGGCCCTCTCTGAAATTCCAAGGTATTATTGGATAGACTCCACTATAGTTTGGCACTGGTTAAGAAGCCAGGCAAGGAAATGGAAACCATTTGTTGCCAATAGGGTGGAGGAAATTCAAGCGCACACAGATCCCAAGCAATGGAAGCATTGTCCAGGCACCCAAAACCCCGCTGATTTACCAACACGAGGAATTTCAGTGAAAGATCTTGCACAGTCAAGTTTGTGGTGGAATGGGCCGGAGTGGCTAAAACTTGGAAGTGAAAACTGGCCTTCTAATCAGCCTATTGTAGGAGAATGCCAGGCTGAAGAAGCATGGGTGAGTGAGGTGAGAAAATGCGCTGTGAACAGTTGTCAAGTTATGCAGCAGGACCCCATATTGAGGCTTGAGGACATTAGCAGTCTGAAAAGATTGTTAAGAGTGACAGCATGGGTATATAGATTTACCAACAACATTAAGGGAGAAACAAGAAGGGAAGGAATTCTGAACAGTAATGAGATTCAGCAAGCCAGGAAATACTGGGTGGTATATATGCAGAAGGAAAAATTTGGTGAAGAGAGAGAATTGCTCACCAGCCATCCATTACAGGTTCTACCAACACATTCTGCGCTCAAGGGTTTGGATGTGTTTTTGGATCAGGATTTATTGAGAGTAGGAGGTAGACTACAGTTTTCTGGGCTTCCAGAGGAGAAAAGACATCCAATTTTGTTACCTTCTGGGGAGGGCACTTTGTGGAACTTTTGATCCTGGATACTCATCATAAGTTGTTACATGCTGGAGTTAGAGAAGTGATAATAGAGATCAGACAACAGTTTTGGATTCCCAAAATTAGACAAGTAGTAAAAAAGGTCTTGCATAAATGTGTGGTTTGCAAACGTTGAAGTGCAAAGCCTTATTATGAAAAGGTGGCTCCACTTCCAAGAGAACGGTGTGTCTATACTGTCCCATTTGATGTAGTGGGAGTAGACTTCGCAGGTCCAGTCTATGTGTATGAGCAAGGGGAGTCTAACAAAGGTTATATATGTCTTTTCACATGTGCTACCACCAGAGCAATCCATTTGGAGTTGGTAAGCAACTTAAGTAGTGATGTATTTCTTTTGGCCTTTAAAAGGTTTGTGAACAGAAGGGGTTTCCCAAATAAAATCATATCGGATAATGCAAAAACCTTCAAAAAGGCTGCAAAGGAACTCCAAGAAATTTGGTCCTTGCTAAAAGAGGAAGGATTCCAATCCTACTTTTCACACCAAGGGGTACAGTGGGAGTTTATTGTTGAGAGAGCACCATGGTGGGGAGGATTTTGGGAAAGGCTAGTGAGAAGTGTAAAGTGTCCATTAAAGAAACTTTTAGCTAACGCTCATTTGAGCAAAGAAGAATTCTGCACTGTTTTATGTGAAGTAGAAGCAATGGTGAACAGTAGGCCTATCACTTTTGTTTACAACAGTATGCAGGATGCAGAGCCATTGACACCAAATCATTTTCTTTGTGGTAAACGATTAACATCAAGCCCCAGTGTGCCAGAAGACTTGCAGCCTATCCAGAGCACTCAAGGAGAGTTAACCAGACGGTTCAGGTACCTTGAAGAGCTACAAGATCAGTTATGGAAGAGGTGGCAGATGGAATACTTGCCAGAACTCAATTATTACCCATCAGGCAAGGTAAAGGGCTCCAATGCAAATTGTATCAAGGTGGGAGAAGTGGCAATGATTGGGGATGAAAGACCAAGGCAATACTGGAAGCTTGGCATAATTGAAGAGTTGTTTGTTGGCAAAGACAATTTAGTTAGGTCTGCACTGGTAAAGACTTCAGGAGGAAAGTTAAAGAGACCTATACAAAAACTCTATGCTTTAGAAATCAGCAAAAACACAGATAGTCAAGATGAAACATTTGAGTTACAGCCTCATGGAGAAGGCTTGGCTAACCTTGCAGAAGGTAACGACAACAATGCCTCTTCGGTGGGGAGTGTTAGAAAATCTAGAAGAGGAAGAACCATTGTTGTCCCAAGGCGATATGATGACTAAGCTGATTGATGCAGCATTGCTTGTATATATTAAGTTAAGGTGTGTATATATCCATCTCATAATTGTAAGGTTAGTGAAAAATTCACTAATTTAGAGCTAGCATTTTTGGGCTCTTGTGGCATCAGTGTTGGGACTCTGGTGGCATCATTTTGGGGCGCTGCGCGTCCTTTCTACTCGTTTGTGGGATGTCGTACGTACAGGGTGTGGTCTGATAGAGAGCTCTCTTGCAATTCAGTTTGGTTGTTTAGATACAAGATTGTTGCATCGTGCAATAGTCCAGGTTGCGTTGTTGTTGCAAGGTTGAGAAAGAAGACCATAAATAGTACCCCTTTGTTTTTATATTAAATTCATGTAACTAAGGTCTAAGGTAGGCCCGCATCGAGTCAGCAACCCTGAGGTAGGACCTAATAGGATCTCAAATCCGTAAGTTTTAATTTTAGCTTAACTTGGGCTGTAGGTAGAACTGGCCCTTTAGAATTTGGCCGTTCACGGCTCAGCTGGGATTTTGAACCCAACAAATAAATAAAATAACATGGTCCTTCAGAACCGGATTCTACCCCAAGACTGAGTCAGTGACTATTTTTCGGCAAAGTTCTGATTGTGCAAAATGTAGCCCAAGTTAGGCCTAGACGGGTTGAGTATTATTGAGTTAAGGTCCCAGGGTAGAAAGTTTGGTCGCCCAATTGCTAAACTTGGCCAGTCGTCTGTCGTCGTTTTTGGCCTACATTTTACCGGTTTGGTTAATTTTGGGTTATTATTGAATTAAGGTCCCAGGGTAGAAAGTTTGGTCGCCCAATTGCGAAACTTGGCCAGTCGTCTGTCGTTGTTTTTGGCCTACATTTTACCGGTTTGGTTAATTTTCGGTTATTATTGAATTAAGGTCCCAGGGTAGAAAGTTTGGTCGCCCAATTGCGAAACTTGGCCAGTCGTCTGTCGTCGTTTTTGGCCTACATTTTACCTGTTTGGTTAATTTTGGGTTATTATTGAATTAAGGTCCCAGGGTAGAAAGTTTGGTCGGCCAATTGCTAAACTTGGCCAGTCGTCTGTCGTCGTTTTTGGCCTACATTTTACCGGTTTGGTTAATTTTGGGTTATTATTGAATTAAGGTCCCAGGGTAGAAAGTTTGGTTGCCCAATTGCGAAACTTGGCCAGTCGTCTGTCGTTTTTTGGCCTACATTTTACCGGTTTGGTTAATTTTGGGTTATTATTGAATTAAGGTCCTGGGGTGGAAAATTTGGTATTCCATACTGGTGTTTGGTTAGTACCCCACCCAGCAATTCAGTTTATTGAAAGTAAAATTTGCGTTGATCAGTTTGGTTAAGTATTTCTGCCAATTCAGCTCATTTGGCATTGAGCCCAATTGTTGTTTGCATTGAAGATGAGTGCATCTGAATTGAACAAATTTATAAAAAGGAGAAGCGCCTACAAAGGTCTAATTACAAAGGTCATTGCCACTATAGATTCTGCCATAGAGCAAGAGGATTTACGCTTAGTGACTGCGCAGCTTTCCATATTAGAAACTAAAAAGGTTGCTCTAAGTGAGGTAAATGTTAAAATTGAGGCTCTTATAGAAGAGGATGAAATAGAAAATAACATAATTTACTTTGAAGAGATTATTGATGATATAATTAAAGTAGGCCTCCGAGCAAAAGAGTTTAGCAGCTCAGTACAGTTAGAGACCAGGTCTAATAATGAAACACAACACTCAACAAATGATGTTTGTGAAGTTAAGGTTAACAGATCTGTAGTTCAATTACCGAGGCTTGTACTCAAAACATTTTCTGGGAGTATTCAGGAATGGCAAGGATGGGCAGACAGTTTTCAATCAGCAGTTCATTCTAGTCAAGTGTTAAGTGCCGTGGAGAAGTTTAATTATTTGCGGTCCCTCTTGGAAGGGGAGGCAGCAAAGACTATAGCAGGATTAGCATTAACAGAGGCTAATTATAATGTGGCTTGGGATATATTAAAGAAACGGTTTGGTAAGCCAGAGATCTTAATTAAAAGCCACCTCCGTGCACTTTTAGCTATACCTCCTGTTAATAATCCTAATAGTGTCAAGGAGTTACGGCAGTTATATGATGAATTTGAAATTAGAACTAGGTCCCTGGACAACTTGGGTGTAGGAATGGAAAGGTATGGTATAATGTTGGTTCCTACACTGGAGTCTAAATTGCCTAGCTCAATTTTGCTTGAATTAAGTAGGGGACACTCTGCAGAACATGTGTACATCCCCCTTCAGCAGATGTTAAGTCTTTTAGGCACAGAATTAGCAAGACGAGAGGGAGTTGAGTTTGCACAGTGGGATGGTAAACAAGGGGACAAAGGCAGGCACAGCACCAAAGTTTCCACAAAAAGGAATAGCCCAGGTACAGTGTCAGCTCTACATGCATCCTCTGAGAATAAATTAAAGGGAATCAAGGAATGCATATTTTGCGAAGGCAACCACAAGTCATATAAATGTGAGGTGGCTGAGGCTTACCCTTTGAGGAGAGAAAGGACAGGGTAACTAAGTCCACAGCATGTTTTAAATGTTTTTTGAAAGGTCATAGAGCAAGGTTTTGTAAGTTTAAAATTTTGTGCAAAAAATGTCATGGTAGGCATCAGCCATTATTGTGTGAAAACACTCCTAGTAGGCCTACCCCAGAAGTAGAGACATCAGTGGCACATGCCACTGCTATGCAAGGGAGTAAAAGTAAAGGGGGATTATTGCAAACAACTGCAGCCTTATTAATTGGGAATGAGGGAGAAGCTACTGTAAGAGTGTTGTTTGATAGTGGTAGCCAGTGTAGTTTTATTAAGACCAGAATTTCCAGAAAATTGAAGTTTAAAGAACTTAAGAGGGAAAAAAAATTTTCGAATTTCTGGGTTTGGGGGTTCCGTTCAAAACCGAACCAAATTTAAGAAGGTAGAAGTTCTGTTAAAGGGTTGTTACCGCAAAGTCCCACTATCAAGGTCCAAGCTGTAGAGATTGAGGAACTTTGTGCTCCAGTCACTACTTGTTTAGATATGGCATGTGTCCAAGAATTGCAAGTTAAAGGAATTAATTTGGGCAATAATAAGTTTGAGAGGAACAGAAGATATTAGTCTTTTGATTGGAGCTGACTATTATTGGGACTTCATCACTGGTAATATTGTCCGCACATCTCAAGGCCCGGTAGCTATTGAAAGTAAGCTAGGCTGGATGCTACATGGTAGTTATTGCAATGAAATGGAAGTTAAGGCTCTTTTTGTTAAGATTGAGGAGAACAGCCATGGTCTGGAAAGGCATTTGAAAGCGTTTTGGGAACTTGAATCTATTGGCATAAAGGACAAACAGGCAAGTACAGTGAACAATGATGTTTTAGAGCAATTTGAAAAAGGGATTGGGTTTAGAGATGGTTGCTATGAAGTTGGCCTACCATGGAAGGATTCTTGCAAACCCGGTTCAAACCTTCAGCTAGCTAATCGGAGGTTGGAGACTTCATTGTACAGGCTAAGAAAAAATGAGTTGTTGTTAATTGAATACAATGAGGCCATCCTAAGTTATGTAAGGGAGGGCTATGCTGAAAGGGTGCAAGGTGAGCTGGTGAGCCAGGAGGCACATTATCTGCCACACCATGCAGTGGTACGGCGAGACAAAACTACCACCAAACTGAGGGTAGTTTTTGATGGCTCAGCCAAGGACAAAGGTGGTGTGTCCATGAATGACTGTTTTGGATGCTGGGCCAAATTTAAATGCAGATTTATTTTCCTTGTTACTGAGATTCAGGTTTGGTAGAGTAGCATTGACTGCAGATGTGAAGCAAGCCTTTTTGCGGATAAAGTTAAAACCAGAGGACAGAGATGCAGTAAGGTATCTGTGGGTGGATACGAAAGACTGTTGGAAAATGAACCTAAGGTTCAAGCATATAGAATGAAGTCAGTGTTGTTTGGCCTCAGCTCTAGTCCATTTCTGTTGGCAGCTACTATGCAGTACCATTTTAAGAAATATTCTGAAGTCTAATCCTAACACTATTGAACACATAAGGAAAAATTTTTATGTTGATGATTGCTGTGTTTCCGTGGATAATACAGAAATGGCTTCTTAAACAGATATTCATGGAGGCTAGAGCCTATAATGAGGGAGCTTGTGCCATGGAGCTTAGAAAATGGCAGACCAATCATTCGCAATTACAAGAGTTTATGAGTCATTCCTGTGTAGTACCTGATGCAGCAGAAAGTATTGAGGATTCTGGTATTAAGGAGTTGTGGGCAATAGACGCAAAGGTGCTAGGCATTGTTTGGCAGCAAGATGATGATTTGTTTACCTTCAATGGGAAATCTTTAGTAGAGCTGGCTGAGAATGAGACAAGGTGGACAAAACGTACAGCTCTTAGTTTGGCTTCAAAGGTCTTTGATCCTCTTGGATTCCTGGCTCCATTTGTGATAAAGTCAAAAATTTGGTTTCAGAGCCTCTGGGAAATTGGACTTGGTTGGGACCAAGAGTTACCTGATCATATGGTGGTAAGGTGGAAATATTGGTTCAAAGAATTGGCACATCTTGGAGACATTGAAATCCCAAGATGGTACTTTGGAGAGTTGAACAATAGTCCAGACAATTTGGAGCTGCACATCTTTTGTGATGCAAGTGAGGAAGCCTATGCAACTTGTATTTATATAAGAGGCGCATTGCAAGAGGAAGTAAGTTGCAGGTTGGTTGCTGCAAAGAGCAGAGTAGCACCTTTGAAAAGGCTTTCTGTTCCAAGGTTGGAATTGATGGGTGCAGACCCGGATCTAGGGGTGGGCTATGTGGGCTGCCAGCCACGGGCCCCGCATTTGAGGGGGCCTCCAAATTTGGAGAAGTTTTCCCCAATGTCTTAAATGCATACAGAATGTACTTGTCATTGATGGTGGACCAATTGTACCGGCGAACGGAGTTTTTCTAAGTTAAAGCGATTGAAATGTTGCACACGTTCAACAATGAAGCAAAAGCGATTACAGTCACTGGCAATTCTCTGTATTGAACATGCTCTGGCCAAAGAAGTCGATTTTCGAAATATTATTAATGAATTTGCACAAAAAAAGGCTCGTCGGTTCAATCGGTTGCCAGCTCATAATCAGTAGGTAGGTGTGTATAAAATTATTAATTCAGGAAAATATAATATGTAAAATAAAGTAAAATATGTAAAGTATATTTGTTGTTCTGAAAACTAAATAAATAAAGTAAAGTAATATATTTGTTCTGAAAAGCTTAATTTTTCCTCGTAAACAAAGCTTATAATCCTTATACAATAAAAATTGTAGCCAAGGGGGCCCCCCAAAAAAATATTAGCCACGGGCCCCCATTCTTCTAGATCCTGGCCTGGATGGGTGCAGTTATGCTCGTCGGCTTGCAGTTATAGTGCAAAAGTCTTTGGCCCTCTCTGAAATTCCAAGGTATTATTGGATAGACTCCACTATAGTTTGGCACTGGTTAAGAAGCAGGCAGGAAATGGAAACCATTTTGTTGCAATAGGGTGGAGGAAATTCAAGCGCACACAGATCCCAAGCAATGGAAGCATTGTCCAGGCACCCAAAACCCCGCTGATTTACCAACACGAGGATTTCAGTGAAAGATCTTGCACAGTCAAGTTTGTGGTGGAATGGGCCGGAGTGGCTAAAACTTGGAAGTGAAAACTGGCCTTCTAATCAGCCTATTGTAGGAGAATGCCAGGCTGAAGAAGCATGGGGTGAGTGAGGTGAGAAAATGCGCTGTGAACAGTTGTCAAGTTATGCAGCAGGACCCCATATTGAGGCTTGAGGACATTAGCAGTCTGAAAAGATTGTTAAGAGTGACAGCATGGGTATATAGATTTACCAACAACATTAGGGAGAAACAAGAAGGGAAGGAATTCTGAACAGTAATGAGATTCAGCAAGCCAGGAAATACTGGGTGGTATATATGCAGAAGAAAAATTTGGTGAAGAGAGAGAATTGCTCACCAGCCATCCATTACAGGTTCTACCAACACATCTGCGCTCAAGGGTTGGATGTGTTTTTGGATCAGGATTTATTGAGAGTAGGAGGTAGACTACAGTTTTCTGGGCTTCCAGAGGAGAAAAGACATCCAATTTTGTTACCTTCTGGGGAGGGCACTTTGTGGAACTTTTGATCCTGGATACTCATCATAAGTTGTTACATGCTGGAGTTAGAGAAGTGATAATAGAGATCAGACAACAGTTTTGGATTCCCAAAATTAGACAAGTAGTAAAAAAGGTCTTGCATAAATGTTGTGGTTTGCAAACGTTGAAGTGCAAAGCCTTATTATGAAAAGGTGGCTCCACTTCCAAGAGAACGGTGTGTCTATACTGTCCCATTTGATGTAGTGGGAGTAGACTTCGCAGGTCCAGTCTATGTGTATGAGCAAGGGAGTCTAACAAAGGTTATATATGTCTTTTCACATGTGCTACCACCAGAGCAATCCATTTGGAGTTGGTAAGCAACTTAAGTAGTGATGTATTTCTTTTGGCCTTTAAAAGGTTTGTGAACAGAAGGGGTTTCCCAAATAAAATCATATCGGATAATGCAAAAACCTTCAAAAGGCTGCAAAGGAACTCCAAGAAATTTGGTCCTTGCTAAAAGAGGAAGGATTCCAATCCTACTTTTCACACAAGGGGTACAGTGGGAGTTTATTGTTGAGAGAGCACCATGGTGGGAGGATTTTGGGAAAGGCTAGTGAGAAGTGTAAAGTGTCCATTAAAGAAACTTTTAGCTAACGCTCATTTGAGCAAGAAGAATTCTGCACTGTTATGTGAAGTAGAAGCAATGGTGAACAGTAGGCCTATCACTTTTGTTTACAACAGTATGCAGGATGCAGAGCCATTGACACCAAATCATTTTCTTTGTGGTAAACGAAACATCAAGCCCCAGTGTGCCAGAAGACTTGCAGCCTATCCAGAGCACTCAAGGAGAGTTAACCAGACGGTTCAGGTACCTTGAAGACGCTACAAGATCAGTTATGGAAGAGGTGGCAGATGGAATACTTGCCAGAACTCAATTATTACCCATCAGGCAAGGTAAAGGGCTCCAATGCAAATTGTATCAAGGTGGGAGAAGTGGCAATGATTGGGGATGAAAGACCAAGGCAATACTGGAAGCTTGGCATAATTGAAGAGTTGTTTGTTGGCAAAGACAATTTAGTTAGGTCTGCACTGTAAAGACTTCAGGAGGAAAGTTAAAGAGACCTATACAAAAACTCTATGCTTTAGAAATCAGCAAAAACACAGATAGTCAAGATGAAACATTTGAGTTACAGCCTCATGGAGAAGGCTTGGCTAACCTTGCAGAGGTAACGACAACAATGCCTCTTCGGTGGGGAGTGTTAGAAATCTAGAAGAGGAAAACATTGTTGTCCCAAGGCGATATGATGACTAAGCTGATGATGCAGCATTGCTTGTATATATTAAGTTAAGGTGTGTGTATATCCATCTCATAATTGTAAGGTTAGTGAAAAATTCACTAATTTAGAGCTAGCATTTTTGGGCTTTGTGGCATCAGTGTTGGGACTCTGGTGGCATCATTTTGGGGCGCTGCGCGTCTTTCTACTCGTTTGTGGGATGTCGTACGTACAGGGTGTGGTCTGATAGAGAGCTCTCTTGCAATTCAGTTTGGTTGTTTAGATACAAGATTGTTGCATCGTGCAATAGTCCAGGTTGCGTTGTTGTTGCAAGGTTGAGAAAGAAGACCATAAAAGTACCCTTTGTTTTTATATTAAATTCATGTAACTAAGGTCTAAGGTAGGCCCGCATCGAGTCAGCAACCCTGAGGTAGGACCTAATAGGATCTCAAATCCGTAAGTTTTAATTTTAGCTTAACTTGGGCTGTAGGTAGAACTGGCCCTTTAGAATTTGGCCGTTCACGGCTCAGCTGGGATTTTGAACCCAACAAAAAATAAAATAACATGGTCCTTCAGAACCGGATTCTACCCCAAGACTGAGTCAGTGACTATTTTTCGGCAAAGTTCTGATTGTGCAAAATGTAGCCCAAGTTAGGCCTAGACGGGTTGAGTATTATTGAGTTAAGGTCCCAGGGTAGAAAGTTTGGTCGCCCAATTGCTAACTTGGCAGTCGTCTGTCGTCGTTTTTGGCCTACATTTTACCGTTTGGTTAATTTTGGTTATTATTGAATTAAGGTCCCAGGGTAGAAAGTTTGGTCGCCAATTGCGAAACTTGGCCAGTCGTCTGTCGTTGTTTTGGCCTACATTTTACCGGTTTGGTTAATTTTCGGTTATTATTGAATTAAGGTCCCAGGGTAGAAAGTTTGGTCGCCCAATTGCGAAACTTGGCCAGTCGTCTGTCGTCGTTTTTGGCCTACATTTTACCTGTTGGTTAATTTTGGGTTATTATTGAATTAAGGTCCCAGGGTAGAAAGTTTGGTCGGCCAATTGCTAAACTTGGCAGTCGTCTGTCGTCGTTTTTGGCCTATTTTACCGGTTTGGTTAATTTTGGGTTATTATTGAATTAAGGTCCCAGGGTAGAAAGTTTGGTTGCCCAATTGCGAAACTTGGCCAGTCGTCTGTCGTTTTTTTGGCCTACATTTTACCGGTTTGGTTAATTTTGGGTTATTATTGAATTAAGGTCCTGGGGTGGAAAATTGGTATTCCATACTGGTGTTTGGTTAGTACCCCACCAGCAATTCAGTTTATTGAAAGTAAAATTTGCGTTTGATCAGTTTGGTTAAGTATTTCTGCCAATTCAGCTCATTTGGCATTGAGCCCAATTGTTGTTTGCATTGAAGATGAGTGCATCTGAATTGAACAAATTTATAAAAAGGAGAAGCGCCTACAAAGGTCTAATTACAAAGGTCATTGCCACTATAGATTCTGCCATAGAGCAAGAGGATTTACGCTTAGTGACTGCGCAGCTTTCCATATTAGAAACTAAAAAGGTTGCTCTAAGTGAGGTAAATGTTAAATTGAGGCTCTTATAGAAGAGGATGAAATAGAAAATAACATAATTCACTTTGAAGAGATTATTGATGATATAATTAAAGTAGGCCTCCGAGCAAAAGAGTTTAGCAGCTCAGTACAGTTAGAGACAGGTCTAATAATGAAACACAACACTCAACAAATGATGTTTGTGAAGTTAAGGTAACAGATCTGTAGTTCAATACCGAGGCTTGTACTCAAACCATTTTCTGGGAGTATTCAGGAATGGCAAGGATGGGCAGACAGTTTTCAATCAGCAGTTCATTCTAGTCAAGTGTTAAGTGCCGTGGAGAAGTTTAATTATTTGCAGTCCCTCTTGGAAGGGGAGGCAGCAAGACTATAGCAGGATTAGCATTAACAGGGCTAATTATAATGTGGTTTGGGATATATTAAAGAAACGTTTGGTAAGCCAGAGATCTTAATTAAAAGCCACCTCCGTGCACTTTAGCTATACCTCTCTTAATAATCCTAATAGTGTCAAGGAGTTACGGCAGTTATATGATGAATTTGAAATTAGAACTAGGTCCCTGGATACTGGGTGTAGGAAGGAAAGGTATGGTATAATGTTGGTTCTACACTGGAGTCTAAATTGCCTAGCTCAATTTTGCTTGAATTAAGTAGGGGACACTCTACAGAACATGTGTACATCCCCCTTCAGCAGATGTTAAGTCTTTTAAGCACAGAATTAGCAAGACGAGAGGGAATTGAGTTTGCACAGTGGGATGGTAAACAAGGGGACAAAGGCAGGCACAGCACCAAAGTTTCCACAAAAGGAATAACCCAGGTACAGTGTCAGCTCTACATGCATCCTCTGAGAATAAATTAAAGGGAATCAAGGAATGCATATTGCGAAGGCAACCACAAGTCATATAAATGTGAGGTGGCTGAGGCATTACCCTTTTGAGGAGAGAAAGGACAGGGTAACTAAGTCCACAGCATGTTTTAAAGTTTTTTGAAAGGTCACAGAGCAAGGTTTTGTAAGTTTAAAATTTTGTGCAAAAAATGTCATGGTAGGCATCAGCCATTATTGTGTGAACACACTCCTAGTAGGCCTACCCCAGAAGTAGAGACATCAGTGGCACATGCCACTGCTATGCAAGGGAGTAAAAGTAAGGGGATTATTGCAAACAACTGCAGCCTTATTAATTGGGAATGAGGGAGAAGCTACTGTAAGAGTGTTGTTGATAGTGGTAGCCAGTGTAGTTTTATTAAGACCAGAATTTCCAGAAAATTGAAGTTTAAAGAACTTAAGAGGGAAAATTTAAGAATTCTGGGTTTGGGGGTTCCGTTCAAAACCGAACCAAATTTAGAAGGTAGAAGTTCTGATTAAAGGGTTGTTACCGCAAAGTCCCACTATCAAGGTCCAAGCTGTAGAGATTGAGGAACTTTGTGCTCCAGTCACTACTTGTTTAGATATGGCATGTGTCCAAGAATTGCAAGTTAAAGGAATTAATTTGGGCAATAATAAGTTTGAAGGAACAGAAGATATTAGTCTTTGATTGGAGCTGACTATTATTGGGACTTTCACTGGTAATATTGTCCCGCACATCTCGAGGCCCGGTAGCTATTGAAAGTAAGCTAGGCTGGATGCTACATGGTAGTTATTGCAATGAAATGGAAGTTAAGGCTCTTTTTGTTAAGATTGAGGAGAACAGCCATGGTCTGGAAAGGCATTTGAAAGCGTTTTGGGAACTTGAATCTATTGGCATAAAGGACAAACAGGCAAGTACAGTGAACAATGATGTTTTAGAGCAATTTGAAAAAGGATTGGGTTTAGAGATGGTGCTATGAAGTTGGCCTACCATGGAAGGATTCTTGCAAACCCGGTTCAAACCTTCAGCTAGCTAATCGGAGGTTGGAGACTTCATTGTACAGGCTAAGAAAAAATGAGTTTGTTGTTAATGGAATACAATGAGGCCATCCTAAGTTATGTAAGGGAGGGCTATGCTGAAAGGGTGCAAGGTGAGCTGGTGAGCCAGGAGCACATTATCTGCCACACCATGCAGTGGTACGGCGAGACAAAACTACCACCAAACTGAGGGTAGTTTTTGATGGCTCAGCCAAGGACAAAGGGTGGGTGTCCATGAATGACTGTTTGGATGCTGGCCAAATTTAAATGCAGATTTATTTTCCTTGTTACTGAGATTCAGGTTTGGTAGAGTAGCATTGACTGCAGATGTGAAGCAAGCCTTTTTGCGGATAAAGTTAAAACCAGAGGACAGAGATGCAGTAAGGTATCTGTGGGTGGATACGAAAGACTTGTTGGAAAATGAACCTAAGGTTCAAGCATATAGAATGAAGTCAGTGTTGTTTGGCCTCAGCTCTAGTCCATTTCTGTTGGCAGCTACTATGCAGTACCATTTTAAGAAATATTCTGAAGTCTATCCTAACACTATTGAACACATAAGGAAAAATTTTTATGTTGATGATTTGCTGTGTTTCCGTGGATAATACAGAAATGGCTAAACAGATATCAGGAGGCTAGAGCTATAATGAGGGAGGCTGCCATGGAGCTTAGAAATGGCAGACCAATCATTCGCAATTACAAGAGTTTACGAGTCATTCCTGTGTAGTACCTGATGCAGCAAAGTATTGAGGATTCTGGTATTAAGGAGTTTGTGGCAATAGACGCAAAGGTGCTAGGCATTGTTTGGCAGCAAGATGATGATTTGTTTACCTTCAATGGGAAATCTTTAGTAGAGCTGGCTGAGAATGAGACAAGGTGGACAAAACGTACAGCTCTTAGTTTGGCTTCAAAGGTCTTTGATCCTCTTGGATTCCTGGCCATTGTGATAAAGTCAAAATTTGGTTTCAGAGCCTCTGGGAAATTGGACTTGGTTTGGGACCAAGAGTTACCTGATCATATGGTGGTAAGGTGGAAAAATTGGTTCAAAGAATTGGCACTCTTGGAGACATTGAAATCCCAAGATGGTACTTTGGAGAGTTGAACAATAGTCAGACAATTTGGAGCTGCACATTTTGTGATGCAAGTGAGGAAGCCTATGCAACTTGTATTTATATAAGAGGCGCATTGCAAGAGGAAGTAAGTTGCAGGTTGGTTGCTGCAAAGAGCAGAGTAGCACCTTTGAAAAGGCTTTCTGTTCCAAGGTTGGAATTGATGGGTGCAGACCCGGATCTAGGGGTGGGCTATGGGCTGCAGCCACGGGCCCCGCATTTGAGGGGGGCCTCCAAATTTGGAGAAGTTTTCCCCAATGTCTTAAATGCATACAGAATGTACTTGTCATTGATGGTGACCAATTGTACCGGCGAACGGAGTTTTTCTAAGTTAAAGCGATTGAAATGTTGCACACGTTCAACAATGAAGCAAAAGCGATTACAGTCACTGGCAATTCTCTGTATTGAACATGCTCTGGCCAAAGAAGTCGATTTTCGAAATATTATTAATGAATTTGCACAAAAAAAGGCTCGTCGGTTCAATCGGTTGCCAGCTCATAATCAGTAGGTAGGTGTGTATAAAATTATTAATTCAGGAAAATATAATATGTAAATAAAGTAAAATATGTAAAGTAATATGTTTGTTCTGAAACTAAATAAATAAAGTAAAGTAATATTTGTTCTGAAAAGCTTTAATTTTCCTCGTAACAAAGCTTATAATCCTTATACATAAAAATTGTAGCCAAGGGGCCCCCAAAAAAAATATTAGCCACGGGCCCCCATTCTTCTAGATCCGGCCTGGATGGGTGCAGTTATTGCTCGTCGGCTTGCAGTTATAGTGCAAAAGTCTTTGGCCCTCTCTGAAATTCCAAGGTATTATTGGATAGACTCCACTATAGTTTGGCACTGGTTAAGAAGCCAGGCAAGGAAATGGAAACATTTGTTGCCAATAGGTGGAGGAAATTCAAGCGCACACAGATCCCAAGCAATGGAAGCATTGTCCAGGCACCCAAACCCCGCTGATTTACCAACACGAGGAATTTCAGTGAAAGATCTTGCACAGTCAAGTTTGTGGTGGAATGGGCCGGAGTGGCTAAAACTTGGAAGTGAAAACTGGCCTTCTAATCAGCTATTGTAGGAGAATGCCAGGCTGAAGAAGCATGGGTGAGTGAGGTGAGAAAATGCGCTGTGAACAGTTGTCAAGTTATGCAGCAGGACCCCTATTGAGGCTTGAGGACATTAGCAGTCTGAAAAGATTGTTAAGAGTGACAGCATGGGTATATAGATTTACCAACAACATTAAGGGAGAAACAAGAAGGGAAGGAATTCTGAACAGTAATGAGATTCAGCAAGCCAGGAAATACTGGGTGGTATATATGCAGAAGGAAAAATTTGGTGAAGAGAGAGAATTGCTCACCAGCCATCCATTACAGGTTCTACCAACACATTCTGCGCTCAAGGGTTTGGATGTGTTTTTGGATCAGGATTTATTGAGAGTAGGAGGTAGACTACAGTTTTCTGGGCTTCCAGAGGAGAAAAGACATCCAATTTTGCTACCTTCTGGGGGGCACTTTGTGGACCTTTTGATCCTGGATACTCATCATAAGCTGTTACATGCTGGAGTTAGAGAAGTGATAATAGAGATCAGACAACAGTTTTGGATTCCCAAAATTAGACAAGTAGTAAAAAAGGTCTGCATAAATGTGTGGTTTGCAAGCGTTGGAGTGCAAAGCCTTATTATGAAAAGGTGGCTCCACTTCCAAGAGAACGGTGTGTCTATACTGCCCCATTTGATGTAGTGGGAGTAGACTTTGCAGGGCCAGTCTATGTGTATGAGCGAGGGGAGTCTAACAAAGGTTATATATGTCTTTTCACCTGTGCTACCACCAGAGCAATCCATTTGGAGTTGGTAAGCAACTTAAGTAGTGATGTATTTCTTTTGGCCTTTAAAAGGTTTGTGAACAGAAGGGGTTTCCCAAATAAAATCATATCGGATAATGCAAAAACCTTCAAAAAGGCTGCAAAGGAACTCCAAGAAATTTGGTCCTTGCTAAAAGAGGAAGGATTCCAATCCTACTTTTCACACCAAGGGGTACAGTGGGAGTTTATTGTTGAGAGAGCACCATGGTGGGGAGGATTTTGGGAAAGGCTAGTGAGAAGTGTAAAGTGTCCATTAAAGAAACTTTTAGCTAATGCTCATTTGAGCAAAGAAGAATTCTCACTGTTTTATGTGAAGTAGAAGCAATGGTGAACAGTAGGCCTATCACTTTTGTTTACAACAGTATGCAGGATGCAGAGCCATTGACACCAAATCATTTTCTTTGTGGTAAACGATTAACATCAAACCCCAGTGTGCCAGAAGACTTGCAGCCTATCCAGAGCACTCAAGGAGAGTTAACCAGACGGTTCAGGTACCTTGAAGAGCTACAAGATCAGTTATGGAAGAGGTGGCAGATGGAATACTTGCCAGAACTCAATTATTACCCATCAGGCAAGGTAAAGGGCTCCAATGCAAATTGTATCAAGGTGGGAGAAGTGGTAATGATTGGGGATGAAAGACCAAGGCAATGCTGGAAGCTTGGCATAATTGAAGAGTTGTTTGTTGGCAAAGACAATTTAGTTAGGTCTGCACTGGTAAAGACTTCAGGAGGAAAGTTAAAGAGACCTATACAAAAACTCTATGCTTTAGAAATCAGCAAAAACACAGATAGTCAAGATGAAACATTTGAGTTACAGCCTCATGGAGAAGGCTTGGCTAACCTTGCAGAAGGTAATGACAACAATGCCTCTTCGGTGGGGAGTGTTAGAAAATCTAGAAGAGGAAGAACCATTGTTGTCCCAAGGCGATATGATGACTAAGCTGATTGATGCAGCATTGCTTGTATATATTAAGTTAAGGTGTGTATATATCCATCTCATAATTGTAAGGTTAGTGAAAAATTACTTAATTTAGAGCTAGCATTTTTGGGCTCTTGTGGCATCATGTTTGGGACACTGGTGGCATCATTTTGGGGCGCTGCGCGTCTTTCTACTCGTTTGTGGGATGTCGTACGTACAGGGTGTGGTCTGTAGAGAGCTCTCTTGCAATTCAGTTTGGTTGTTTAGATACAAGATTGTTGCATCGTGCAATAGTCCAGGTTGCGTTGTTGTTGCAAGGTTGAGAAAGAAGACCATAAATAGTACCCCTTTTTTTATATTAAATTCATGTAACTAAGGTCTAAGGTAGGCCCGCATCGAGTCAGCAACCCTGAGGTAGGACCTAATAGGATCTCAAATCCGTAAGTTTTAATTTTAGCTTAACTTGGGCTGTAGGTAGAACTGGCCCTTTAGAATTTGGCCGTTCACGGCTCAGCTGGGATTTTGAACCCAACAAATAAATAAAATAACATGGTCCTTCAGAACCGGATTCTACCCCAAGACTGAGTCAGTGACTATTTTTCGGCAAAGTTCTGATTGTGCAAATTGTAGCCCAAGTTAGGCCTAGACGGGTTGAGTATTATTGAATTAAGGTCCCAGGGTAAAAAGTTTGGTCGCCCAATTGCGAAACTTGGCCAGTCGTCTGTCGTTGTTTTGGCCTACATTTTACCGGTTTGGTTAATTTTGGGTTATTATTGAATTAAGGTCCCAGGGTAGAAAGTTTGGTCGCCCAATTGCGAAACTTGGCCAGTCGTCTGTCGTTGTTTTGGCCTACATTTTACCGGTTTGGTTAATTTTGGGTTATTATTGAATTAAGGTCCCAGGGTAGAAAGTTTGGTCGCCCAATTGCGAAACTTGGCCAGTCGTCTGTCGTCGTTTTGGCCTACATTTTACCGGTTTGGTTAATTTTGGGTTATTATTGAATTAAGGTCCCAGGGTAGAAAGTTTGGTCGCCCAATTGCTAAACTTGGCCAGTCGTCTGTCGTCGTTTTGGCCTACATTTTACCGGTTTGGTTAATTTTGGGTTATTATTGAATTAAGGTCCCAGGGTAGAAAGTTTGGTTGCCCAATTGCGAAACTTGGCCACTTGTCTGTCGTTGTTTTTGGCCTACATTTACCAGTTTGGTTAATTTGGTTATTATTCGAATTAGAGGTCCTGGGTGGAAAATTTGGTATTCCATACTGGTGTTGGTTAGTACCCCACCTAGCAATTCAGTTTATTTGAAAGTAAAATTTGCGTTTGATCAGTTTGGTTAAGTATTTCTGCCAATTCAGCTCATTTGGCATTGAGCCCAATTGTTGTTTGCATTGAAGATGAGTGCATCTGAATTGAACAAATTTATAAAAAGGAGAAGCGCCTACAAAGGTCTAATTACAAAGGTCATTGCCACTATAGATTCTGCCATAGAGCAAGAGGATTTACGCTTAGTGACTGCGCAGCTTTCCATATTAGAAACTAAAAAGGTTGCTCTAAGTGAGGTAAATGTTAAAATTGAGGCTCTTATAGAAGAGGATGAAATAGAAAATAACATAATTTACTTTGAAGAGATTATTGATGATATAATTAAAGTAGGCCTCCGAGCAAAAGAGTTTAGCAGCTCAGTACAGTTAGAGACCAGGTCTAATAATGAAACACAACACTCAACAAATGATGTTTGTGAAGTTAAGGTTAACAGATCTGTAGTTCAATTACCGAGGCTTGTACTCAAAACATTTTCTGGGAGTATTCAGGAATGGCAAGGATGGGCAGACAGTTTTCAATCAGCAGTTCATTCTAGTCAAGTGTTAAGTGCCGTGGAGAAGTTTAATTATTTGCGGTCCCTCTTGGAAGGGGAGGCAGCAAAGACTATAGCAGGATTAGCATTAACAGAGGCTAATTATAATGTGGCTTGGGATATATTAAAGAAACGGTTTGGTAAGCCAGAGATCTTAATTAAAAGCCACCTCCGTGCACTTTTAGCTATACCTCCTGTTAATAATCCTAATAGTGTCAAGGAGTTACGGCAGTTATATGATGAATTTGAAATTAGAACTAGGTCCCTGGACAACTTGGGTGTAGGAATGGAAAGGTATGGTATAATGTTGGTTCCTACACTGGAGTCTAAATTGCCTAGCTCAATTTTGCTTGAATTAAGTAGGGGACACTCTGCAGAACATGTGTACATCCCCCTTCAGCAGATGTTAAGTCTTTTAGGCACAGAATTAGCAAGACGAGAGGGAGTTGAGTTTGCACAGTGGGATGGTAAACAAGGGGACAAAGGCAGGCACAGCACCAAAGTTTCCACAAAAAGGAATAGCCCAGGTACAGTGTCAGCTCTACATGCATCCTCTGAGAATAAATTAAAGGGAATCAAGGAATGCATATTTTGCGAAGGCAACCACAAGTCATATAAATGTGAGGTGGCTGAGGCTTACCCTTTGAGGAGAGAAAGGACAGGGTAACTAAGTCCACAGCATGTTTTAAATGTTTTTTGAAAGGTCATAGAGCAAGGTTTTGTAAGTTTAAAATTTTGTGCAAAAAATGTCATGGTAGGCATCAGCCATTATTGTGTGAAAACACTCCTAGTAGGCCTACCCCAGAAGTAGAGACATCAGTGGCACATGCCACTGCTATGCAAGGGAGTAAAAGTAAAGGGGGATTATTGCAAACAACTGCAGCCTTATTAATTGGGAATGAGGGAGAAGCTACTGTAAGAGTGTTGTTTGATAGTGGTAGCCAGTGTAGTTTTATTAAGACCAGAATTTCCAGAAAATTGAAGTTTAAAGAACTTAAGAGGGAAAATTTAAGAATTTCTGGGTTTGGGGGTTCCGTTCAAAACCGAACCAAATTTAAGAAGGTAGAAGTTCTGGTTAAAGGGTTGTTACCGCAAAGTCCCACTATCAAGGTCCAAGCTGTAGAGATTGAGGAACTTTGTGCTCCAGTCACTACTTGTTTAGATATGGCATGTGTCCAAGAATTGCAAGTTAAAGGAATTAATTTGGGCAATAATAAGTTTGAAGGAACAGAAGATATTAGTCTTTTGATTGGAGCTGACTATTATTGGGACTTCATCACTGGTAATATTGTCCGTACATCTCAAGGCCCGGTAGCTATTGAAAGTAAGCTAGGCTGGATGCTACATGGTAGTTATTGCAATGAAATGGAAGTTAAGGCTCTTTTTGTTAAGATTGAGGAGAACAGCCATGGTCTGGAAAGGCATTTGAAAGCGTTTTGGGAACTTGAATCTATTGGCATAAAGGACAAACAGGCAAGTACAGTGAACAATGATGTTTTAGAGCAATTTGAAAAAGGGATTGGGTTTAGAGATGGTTGCTATGAAGTTGGCCTACCATGGAAGGATTCTTGCAAACCCGGTTCAAACCTTCAGCTAGCTAATCGGAGGTTGGAGACTTCATTGTACAGGCTAAGAAAAAATGAGGTTGTTAATTGAATACAATGAGGCCATCCTAAGTTATGTAAGGGAGGGCTATGCTGAAAGGGTGCAAGGTGAGCTGGTGAGCCAGGAGGCACATTATCTGCCACACCATGCAGTGGTACGGCGAGACAAAACTACCACCAAACTGAGGGTAGTTTTTGATGGCTCAGCCAAGGACAAAGGTGGTGTGTCCTTGAATGACTGTTTGGATGCTGGGCCAAATTTAAATGCAGATTTATTTTCCTTGTTACTGAGATTCAGGTTTGGTAGAGTAGCATTGACTGCAGATGTGAAGCAAGCCTTTTTGCGGATAAAGTTAAAACCAGAGGACAGAGATGCAGTAAGGTATCTGTGGGTGGATACGAAAGACTTGTTGGAAAATGAACCTAAGGTTCAAGCATATAGAATGAAGTCAGTGTTGTTTGGCCTCAGCTCTAGTCCATTTCTGTTGGCAGCTACTATGCAGTACCATTTTAAGAAAATTCTGAAGTCTATCCTAACACTATTGAACACATAAGGAAAAATTTTTATGTTGATGATTTGCTGTGTTCCGTGGATAATACAGAAATGGCTAAACAGATATTCATGGAGGCTAGAGCTATAATGAGGGAGGCTGGCATGGAGCTTAGAAAATGGCAGACCAATCATTCGCAATTACAAGAGTTTATGAGTCATTCCTGTGTAGTACCTGATGCAGCAGAAAGTATTGAGGATTCTGGTATTAAGGAGTTGTGGGCAATAGACGCAAAGGTGCTAGGCATTGTTTGGCAGCAAGATGATGATTTGTTTACCTTCAATGGGAAATCTTTAGTAGAGCTGGCTGAGAATGAGACAAGGTGGACAAAACGTACAGCTCTTAGTTTGGCTTCAAAGGTCTTTGATCCTCTTGGATTCCTGGCTCCATTTGTGATAAAGTCAAAAATTTGGTTTCAGAGCCTCTGGGAAATTGGACTTGGTTGGGACCAAGAGTTACCTGATCATATGGTGGTAAGGTGGAAATATTGGTTCAAAGAATTGGCACATCTTGGAGACATTGAAATCCCAAGATGGTACTTTGGAGAGTTGAACAATAGTCCAGACAATTTGGAGCTGCACATCTTTTGTGATGCAAGTGAGGAAGCCTATGCAACTTGTATTTATATAAGAGGCGCATTGCAAGAGGAAGTAAGTTGCAGGTTGGTTGCTGCAAAGAGCAGAGTAGCACCTTTGAAAAGGCTTTCTGTTCCAAGGTTGGAATTGATGGGTGCAGACCCGGATCTAGGGGTGGGCTATGTGGGCTGCAGCCACGGGCCCCGCATTTGAGGGGGGCCTCCAAATTTGGAGAAGTTTTCCCCAATGTCTTAAATGCATACAGAATGTACTTGTCATTGATGGTGACCAATTGTACCGGCGAACGGAGTTTTCTAAGTTAAAGCGATTGAAATGTTGCACACGTTCAACAATGAAGCAAAAGCGATTACAGTCACTGGCAATTCTCTGTATTGAACATGCTCTGGCCAAAGAAGTCGATTTTCGAAATATTATTAATGAATTTGCACAAAAAAAGGCTCGTCGGTTCAATCGGTTGCCAGCTCATAATCAGTAGGTAGGTGTGTATAAAATTATTAATTCAGGAAAATATAATATGTAAAATAAAGTAAAATATTTGTAAAGTAATATGTTTGTTCTGAAAACTAAATAAATAAAGTAAAGTAATATATTTGTTCTGAAAAGCTTTAATTTTCCTCGTAAACAAAGCTTATAATCCTTATACAATAAAAATTGTAGCCAAGGGGGCCCCCAAAAAAAATATTAGCCACGGGCCCCCATTCTTCTAGATCCGGGCCTGGATGGGTGCAGTTATTGCTCGTCGGCTTGCAGTTATAGTGCAAAAGTCTTTGGCCCTCTCTGAAATTCCAAGGTATTATTGGATAGACTCCACTATAGTTTGGCACTGGTTAAGAAGCCAGGCAAGGAAATGGAAACCATTTGTTGCCAATAGGGTGGAGGAAATTCAAGCGCACACAGATCCCAAGCAATGGAAGCATTGTCCAGGCACCCAAAACCCCGCTGATTTACCAACACGAGGAATTTCAGTGAAAGATCTTGCACAGTCAAGTTTGTGGTGGAATGGGCCGGAGTGGCTAAAACTTGGAAGTGAAAACTGGCCTTCTAATCAGCCTATTGTAGGAGAATGCCAGGCTGAAGAAGCATGGGTGAGTGAGGTGAGAAAATGCGCTGTGAACAGTTGTCAAGTTATGCAGCAGGACCCCATATTGAGGCTTGAGGACATTAGCAGTCTGAAAAGATTGTTAAGAGTGACAGCATGGGTATATAGATTTACCAACAACATTAAGGGAGAAACAAGAAGGGAAGGAATTCTGAACAGTAATGAGATTCAGCAAGCCAGGAAATACTGGGTGGTATATATGCAGAAGGAAAAATTTGGTGAAGAGAGAGAATTGCTCACCAGCCATCCATTACAGGTTCTACCAACACATTCTGCGCTCAAGGGTTTGGATGTGTTTTTGGATCAGGATTTATTGAGAGTAGGAGGTAGACTACAGTTTTCTGGGCTTCCAGAGGAGAAAAGACATCCAATTTTGTTACCTTCTGGGGAGGGCACTTTGTGGAACTTTTGATCCTGGATACTCATCATAAGTTGTTACATGCTGGAGTTAGAGAAGTGATAATAGAGATCAGACAACAGTTTTGGATTCCCAAAATTAGACAAGTAGTAAAAAAGGTCTTGCATAAATGTGTGGTTTGCAAACGTTGAAGTGCAAAGCCTTATTATGAAAAGGTGGCTCCACTTCCAAGAGAACGGTGTGTCTATACTGTCCCATTTGATGTAGTGGGAGTAGACTTCGCAGGTCCAGTCTATGTGTATGAGCAAGGGGAGTCTAACAAAGGTTATATATGTCTTTTCACATGTGCTACCACCAGAGCAATCCATTTGGAGTTGGTAAGCAACTTAAGTAGTGATGTATTTCTTTTGGCCTTTAAAAGGTTTGTGAACAGAAGGGGTTTCCCAAATAAAATCATATCGGATAATGCAAAAACCTTCAAAAAGGCTGCAAAGGAACTCCAAGAAATTTGGTCCTTGCTAAAAGAGGAAGGATTCCAATCCTACTTTTCACACCAAGGGGTACAGTGGGAGTTTATTGTTGAGAGAGCACCATGGTGGGGAGGATTTTGGGAAAGGCTAGTGAGAAGTGTAAAGTGTCCATTAAAGAAACTTTTAGCTAACGCTCATTTGAGCAAAGAAGAATTCTGCACTGTTTTATGTGAAGTAGAAGCAATGGTGAACAGTAGGCCTATCACTTTTGTTTACAACAGTATGCAGGATGCAGAGCCATTGACACCAAATCATTTTCTTTGTGGTAAACGATTAACATCAAGCCCCAGTGTGCCAGAAGACTTGCAGCCTATCCAGAGCACTCAAGGAGAGTTAACCAGACGGTTCAGGTACCTTGAAGAGCTACAAGATCAGTTATGGAAGAGGTGGCAGATGGAATACTTGCCAGAACTCAATTATTACCCATCAGGCAAGGTAAAGGGCTCCAATGCAAATTGTATCAAGGTGGGAGAAGTGGCAATGATTGGGGATGAAAGACCAAGGCAATACTGGAAGCTTGGCATAATTGAAGAGTTGTTTGTTGGCAAAGACAATTTAGTTAGGTCTGCACTGGTAAAGACTTCAGGAGGAAAGTTAAAGAGACCTATACAAAAACTCTATGCTTTAGAAATCAGCAAAAACACAGATAGTCAAGATGAAACATTTGAGTTACAGCCTCATGGAGAAGGCTTGGCTAACCTTGCAGAAGGTAACGACAACAATGCCTCTTCGGTGGGGTGTTAGAAAATCTAGAAGAGGAAGAACCATTGTTGTCCCAAGGCGATATGATGACTAAGCTGATTGATGCAGCATTGCTTGTATATATTAAGTTAAGGTGTATATATATCCATCTCATAATTGTAAGGTTAGTGAAAAATTCACTAATTTAGAGCTAGCATTTTTGGGCTCTTGTGGCATCAGTGTTGGGACTCTGGTGGCATCATTTTGGGGCGCTGCGCGTCCTTTCTACTCGTTTGTGGGATGTCGTACGTACAGGGTGTGGTCTGATAGAGAGCTCTCTTGCAATTCAGTTTGGTTGTTTAGATACAAGATTGTTGCATCGTGCAATAGTCCAGGTTGCGTTGTTGTTGCAAGGTTGAGAAAGAAGACCATAAATAGTACCCCTTTGTTTTTATATTAAATTCATGTAACTAAGGTCTAAGGTAAGCCCGCATCGAGTCAGCAACCCTGAGGTAGGACCTAATAGGATCTCAAATCCGTAAGTTTTAATTTTAGCTTAACTTGGGCTGTAGGTAGAACTGGCCCTTTAGAATTTGGCCGTTCACGGCTCAGCTGGGATTTTGAACCCAACAAATAAATAAAATAATAGTGAAGAAGCTTTTTAAGAATTTTTTCAGAAATTTTAAATGATATTTAGGGGTTGCTACCGAACATGCAAAATTTCATTATTTTCCTATTTATATGGTATGTTCTTTAACTTAAATAAAAATTTAGGCCTATTCATGTATCAGTTTACTTCACTCACGTCACCTCTCTGACCCCCTTCCCCTCTTCTCTTGCAGGTGTTCAAGCCAGCCATTTACTGGCCACAGCATTCGGTAGCAGTTGTGTTTTATTAGAGTTAACGCGTACGTCTATCTAACATTGAAGGTACATCATAATTGTAACGTTTTTTATTGTAACGCACGTAGTATTCGAAATAAATTAAATGAATTTAAGGCGATAATTTATTCCAGGAATTATGATATAGTTGCTATAACCGAAACGTGGTTAAATACCGTGACTCGGGACTTGTTGGGGAAACTTGATACAGGGGGTTTTAAACATTTTACTAATTATAGGTTACATAGGATTGCTGGCGGCGTTTTGTTGTACATTCGTAATTCTTTTAGGGTTATCGAGGTTAAGATAGATTTTCCGGCAGCAATTAATGCGATAATGCATTGGAGTTAGGGCGCGTAGTATTAACTTTAATTTCGTTGTTGTTTATAGACCTCCCGTTCAACCCCTCAATACCGATACTAGATTTTACACACTTAGTGACTTTATTAATAATCGGGATAGTATAGTTGTCGGAAACTTTAACTACCCTAACGTTAATTACGAGACTTTTACTGGTAATGATGAAGGTTTGAGACTGAGTTCATAGAAGATAATTTTTTTACGACAGATGGTTACCGAACCAACGAGCGGTGACAATATTTCAGACGTGGTGATGACGAACGACGAAAATATAGTCGAAGGTTTGGAAGTAGGTGAGAGTTTGGGATGTAGTGATCACCAAATTATTACTGTAGGTTTAAGCTATTGATAGAAAACAGTAAGGATAGAAACGTAATAGAAGTCCCTGATTTTCGTTGGGCTAATTTTGATAGTTTTGCGGACAGGATGAGAGTAGTGGACTGGGATAATTTATTTATGGGTAATGAAGCAAATTTTCACTAGGAGGCGTTTAAAGAAAGTTTTTGAATATCGAACGGGAGATTATTCCTCGTAAGCCCAAGCGCGCTAGAAATCATGGTAGGCACAAGTAGTGGACTAGGGAAATAGGTGAGTTTATAAACGAGCGTAACAGAGCGTATAGACTTAATAAGCGCAATGGCACAGTAGCTAACTTTAATAGATATATCGAGCTTAGACGTCAGGTTAAAAGATCTGTTAGGAATGCTAAGCGTAATTTTGAGATACTTGTAGCTGCGGATAGTAAACATAATCCAAAAAAGTTTTTTGAATACATCAATAATCGTAAGCCGATAAAAGATAACATAGGCACTCTAGTGGACGCTAACGGTGCTTTGGCTTCCGACGCTCATGGATGGCGGGTATTTTTAATAACTTTTTTGCGACAGTTTTTACTGCAGAAGACGTAAATAATGTCCCCAACGTTGACGATATCGTTCCATTTAGTAGCGAGACTATTTTGAATGAAATAACTGTTTACGAGGGTGAGATTGCGCATTATATCGATAAGCTAAAAGTTAGCAAGGCCCCAGGCCCTGACGCTCTTTATTCTAGACATTTGAAAGTTTTGAAAGACGTTATCATTGGAAGCGGGGATTATTCCTGAAGACTTCAAATTAGCTAACGTTACGGCCATTTTTAAAAAAGGCAACCGCACAGTAGCTAGCAATTATAGGCCTATTAGCTTAACGTCAATTGTCGGTAAACTTTTGGAATCTGTAGTTAGGGATCGTATCGTTGATCACTTAGAAAGTCGCGATTTGATTAATAGTAATCAGCATGGGTTCTGACGCCATAAATCTTGTTTAACTAATGTGTTAAAGTTTTATAACGAAATAGTGCGTGAGTACGATAAGCATAGAGCGGCTGACGTTATTTATTTAGATTTTAAAAAAGCGTTCGATACAGTTCCGCATAGAAGATTAATTGCGAAGGTTAAAGCGCACGGTATACGCGGTCAGGTAGCTAACTGGTTAGAGGAATGGCTTCGTGCCAGGAAACAGAGGGTCGTTGTTAATAGTAGTGAATCGGGGTGGCTGGATGTAGGTAGTGGTGTCCCTCAGGGTTCAGTGTTAGGCCCAGTGCTATTCGTAATCTGCATTAATGACACATATGTAGGCTTCACCAGTAACGTGTCAAAATTCTCGGACGATACTAAAATAGGAGGTAAAGTTCTTAACGTGGACGATAGAAATAGGCTCCAGGACGATGTAAATAGGATTATGAAGTGGACGGATAAATGGCAGATGCAATTTAACGTAAACAAATGTAAAGTTTTGCATATAGAGTAGGTTCTCGTAACAATAATTACACGAACACGATAGACCAGTGGTTCTTAACCTTTTTACTACCATGCCCCCTCTAGGAATTGGTCCTTCCCTCCACGCCCCCCTTCAATCAAAATAACATTCTCAATAACTTCTCAATATTAGCCCATGCTCTCGTTAAGAGAATAACAAATACAATTAGAGAAATTCCTGTTTCTAGGGGGGGCGCGCCCTCCCGGTTAAGAACCACTGCGATAGACGATAGACAGTTAGCGAGAGTTGACGAGGAAGTAGATTTAGACGTACGCGTATCTAAGGATTTAAAAGTTAGGAACCAGTACCTGGAGTCTTGCGCAAAAGCTAATAAGATGTTAGGCTTCATAGTGCGTAATTTCGAATTTAAATCGAAGAATATTATATTGCCCCTTTACAAGTCCCTAGTTAGGCCTCACTTAGAATATGCCGTTCAGTTTTGGTGCCCATATTTGCGTGAGGATATTGACAGGTTGGAAAGGGTTCAGCGACGCGCCACGAAACTAATTCCTTCACTACGCAACAAGTCTTACGAAGATAGAATTAAAGAGTTAGACTTGCAGTCACTCGAGACTAGGAGATTAAGGGGGGGAGCTTATTGAAGTTTTCAAAATCGTTAATAAAATCGATAACGTAAATTTTGACAAATTGTTCATTTTCGATAATAGCAATATCTGTAAAACGGATTTAAATTACGTGGTAGACATTTCATTACTAACATCGCTAAAAACGTTTTTACGTTTAAAGTAATTGATAAATGGAATAATCTTCCCACGCCCGTCGTGAACTCTACCAGCGTTAATATGTTTAAGAACCGTTTTGATAGGCATTTTAAAAATATTAACGTCGTTTAAAATAATAAAACAATTAACAACAGGAGCTCTGGGGGTGATAGGCGAGGTTTGAGTCTGTTGACGATTGATGCCAGCTTGTGACATGCCAGCGTTAAATTTATATTATTAAAAAAAAAATTAGACGAACACGAACTTAGATGTAGCTCGTAGCGTAAACTAACCCACCTTTTGTTATACTCTTCTCATCCTCTCTTTACTTGCATGTAGTTTGCATGGTATGAGAGTGTTTCTTTGAGTTAAGACTGTGTTTGTAAGCGTTCTTATTTTACTTCTTTTCATCTTTCACCCCTTTCCCATTCTCTTCGACTATTTTTCTGACTTTTCGGCAGTAGCCGGCGGATGATGATGGTGAGTCTTTCTCTCTCTTTTGCTGAACGAATATTAACCCACGAATGATAGGTTTTTGCTCCTTACTTAACCATTTATTCTCTTCTTTTAACTCCCTATTCTCTTCTTTTAACCCTCCTACTCTCTTCTTTCTCTCGGGCTAACCTTAGAGTGGATCTTAGGGTCTTTGTTTGCCTTAGCTTCTGTAGATCTGTAGAAGTACTCTTCTTCCCGGTGTTCTACAAGGAAAGAGACAGATGTTTGGCTTATTGGACATCCTTCAGCCACACTGAAAGCATCAGTATTGCTATCAAGGAAGGAAACTATGGCACTGTTCATGCACTACAGAAATAATGAACATCAAAGTATCAGAGAATCATGCTTCTCTCCTGCAAATGATGTGTTGACAGTTTGAGAAAAAGCACGATGCCAACTAAACAAAAAATACATGTAGTTGATAAAATTTAAGGAATCTTGAAGGAATGGCAAATGTTGAAGAAAAACAAAGAAAACAAATCCAAGAGATCGCAAACCTTAATTGATAAAGAGGAGAAATGGAAAGAAGAACTAGAAAATTTATTTGACATAGCTCATGCGAATGCTATGAATCTTATTCATATAGAAGAACACAGAAATTTTCTAAAAGCACAGCGTGAGAAAGGACGGCGAGGCAGAATGGGCAACATTGATAAGGCTTTAGTTAAAAAAGAACAGATAACAATAAAAAGACAACAACACTATGAAAAAAGGTCACGAGAAGAGGACAAAAGAAAAAGGCTTGAAGAGACTGTAGTTTTCAGCAGTACATCATCTGAATCAGAACCAGAAATGGAAAATATGACAACTACAGATGTTACCATTAACATAGATGCTACACCTGGACCATCTACTTCAAGAAAAATAGTAACTAAACGAAGAAAAGTGCTTAACAGCAAATTGTTAGCTAGTCTTGATGTTGGTAAACTAAGTGACCGAAAGGCCTCGCTTGTTCTGACATCAACAATTCAAAGTCTTGGGAAAAAACCAAACGAATACAATATTAGTTATTCATCTATTCTCAGAGAAAGACAGAAATTTCGAAAGAAAATTGCAGAGCATTTAAAAAAGAATTCAAGCCAGAGGTGCCTTTACCAATCCATTGGGATGGTAAATTGTTAGAAGATATAGCAGGCGGGGAAGTTGTTGACCGACTACCTATATTGGTTTCTGGGGAAGAAGCGGATCAACTCCTTGGTGTACCTAAAATTGATTCGGGCACTGGCCAGTTAACAGCAACTGCTGTATATGAGGCATCCCTTGAATGGGGTATCTGTGAACAAATTAAATGCATGTGTTTCGACACAACAGCACCTAATACTGGTCCTAGAAAGGGTACCTGTATTCTTCTTGAACAAAAAATGGATAAGGATATGTTGTGGTTAGCCTGTCGCCATCACATACTCGAAATTATGTTTGAAGCTGTGGTTGCAAAGTCATTACCACCATCATCAGGTCCAGAAATTGCGATTTTCAAGCGATTCAGGACAAAATGGCCTAGTTTCAACAAGCAACATTATCTAACAGCTTTATCAGAGCGGGAAACAGGTGAAGATGTAGCTGATATTAAAGCTGATATGATTGCATTTACATCAAACCAACTTGATAAATACCAGCCCCGATGACTACAGTGAACTACTACAACTCGCAATCATTTTCCTGGGAGGAGAACCAAAATGTGGAATCTCGTGTAAAAGTCCAGCAGGGCTTCACCGAGCTAGATGGATGGCAAAAGTAATATATTCTTTGAAAATTTAGATGGTCAAATCCCAGTTTAAGATTACGCCTGAGGAAGAAAAAGGAATAAGCCTGTTTGCTGTTCGGCTGTACAGTATGTAAAAGTTTGGTTTACAGCTCCTACACCATCTTTTGCTCCTCGTCAAGATCTAGAGCTATTAAAGAACCTTGATCTGTACAAACAGAATGACAAGTCTATTTCATCTGTTGCTCTGAAAAAGATATTGGGTCATCTTTGGTAGCTATCTGAGGAATTTGTTGCTTTCGCCTTCTTCGATGACCAGGTGCCTGCTAAAACAAAAAACAAAATGTAATGGCTTTGCTAAACCCTGGGGAAACACATCCAGCAAAACGGGTTACTTTAAATCCTGAACTCATTCAAGTAAATGAACTAGAAGACATTGTAACATCAAATACTCGAAGGTTCTTCGAAATTACACGATTTGCATCAAATTTTTTCAGCAAAAATGCTGCTGAATGGCACAAAGATGAACTGTACGATAATGTAAAGAAATCTATTCACCAAATGAAAGTTGTTATTGACATAGCTGAAAGAGGAGTTAGATTGATGGATGAATACAACAAGCTCTTAACAAACAATGAAGAGCAGAAACAATTTCTACTACAAGTGGTCAAAAACCACAGGGCTGTTTATCATGATAGAAAGAAAGAAACACTAATGAAGTAATAAATATGTCAAAATTCTAAACTCTAATTCTGTCAATTCTGTCACTATTAAAAAGACAACGCGCCGCATACTGTACCGCAGGGGTGGTGTGGAAACAGTATAAGATTGGCGGTAGAGCATAAGAGTGAAATCTATGCAAATTCATAAATTTTGACGGTCGGTAGCAACCCCTAAAACTTGAAATAATGATCTAAAAATTCAGAGAGATTGTTTTTTATGCAAAATGAGCAAAACTAACGGTTGAACAAAAAAAAAAAAAAAAAAAAAAATTTGTAACCCCTGTTTTTGGATCACCCTAATAAGTATATATATATATATATATATATATTTTATATTATATTCATCCATTTCTCTCCATATATATATATATATATATATATATATATAATATATATATATATATATAAAGGGTGATCCAGAGAAATGGGACCCAAAAGAAACCCCTGTAACTCTTAAAGTATAAGTCCTTTTATAAAATCATACGCATCATTCGAAAGAGGATAGTTACAAGTTTGTACAGGATTGTATAGGTTTTGACAATACAAGACAAGATAAGATACAAAACAAAATAAAAGTGTTAGTTAAAACTAACCCTTCAAGATGACTGCATGGACTGTGGAACAGCTGCGTTTCATAACTGAGCAATATTATGAGCATGGAAGAAGTGTAGTTTCAGCTCTTAGAAGGTGATTTTGACATCAGAAAATTTGTCTTGAAAGATCTTTGAGCTGAAACTACACTTCTTCCATGCTCATAATATTGCTCAGTTATGAAACGCAGCTGTTCCACAGTCCATGCAGTCATCTTGAAGGGTTAGTTTTAACTAACACTTTTATTTTGTTTTGTATCTTATCTTGTCTTGTATTGTCAAAACCTATACAATCCTGTACAAACTTGTAACTATCCTCTTTCGAATGATGCGTATGATTTTATAAAAGGACTTATACTTTAAGAGTTACAGGGGTTTCTTTTGGGTCCCATTTCTCTGGATCACCCTTTATATATATATATATATATATATATATATTATATAATTATATATATATATATATATAATATTATATTATATCCCTCCATTTTCAAGCCACGACCGCTTTGCAATAAGTGACTCCACCTATTCGAAGTGGAACTGCACCCTAGCGGGACAAAGGGCTTAAATTAATTTAATAATTATATTATTCATTTAGTATTTCCTTTCAAATAAAAATCACACGCGAACTGAAGTATAAAAAAAGGGAGCGATGACGTGACCACTGACCACCTCATGCTTGACGTATTCAGATTTCCGCCCTTTCTAATATATAAGGAGGGCTCCACGCCCTTAAATCAGATTTCTGTACGCAGCGGTTACTCACGGAGTCTCCAGATTGCAAGGCCCAATCCGTTTAGGGGAAGCGAATAGACTATATTAAATCAGATTCCGACACCGCGCGATTAATTTCAGGATGGAGAAATATTCAAAGAAGCATTTACAGAGGCAGCAGAGTCGTTGTTTCAGAATTTCAGTAATAAATCGGAAATATTGTCTGCTATTAACCAGCTTCAGCTATTCAGAAACACTGTGATACGGCGTTGTGAAGTAATGGATGAGAATTTGGTGGAACAACTGAAGAAAGACATACATAACTACGTGTTTCTTTCACTTCAGTTTGATGACTCGACAGATGTGATCGACATATCACAGTTATGCATTTTTATTAGAATCGTGTTTAAAGATATGACTGCCAAAGAAGAACTGCTTAAAATCTTACCTTTAAGAGGGAAAACTTGAGGTGAGGACATTTTTCATGCATTCACTGAGTTTGTTAACGACACACAATTCCCACTTCACAAGCTTGTGAGCATAACAACTGACAGATCACCTGCTATGACTAGCCGCTCCAATGGGTTCATTGCCCTGTGCAAAAGTGACAAAACGTTTCCAAACTTCTTTAATTATCACTGAATAATTCACCAACAAGCAGTGTGTGGTAAAATGTTGAATATTAAAGAAATTATGGATATTTCCCATAAGACTGTATGTTCTATTCGGGCGAGAAGTCTACAAAGGCGTCTCTTCCGGTCTCACATAAGATTGTGTGTTCTATTCGGGCGAGAATTCTACAAAGGCGTCTCTTCCGGTCTCAGCTAGAAGAAAATAAAGCAGAACACACTGACCTTTTGTTGCACACTGATGTCAGGTGGCTAAGTAGAGGTAAATTCCTACAGAGGTTTAGGGATCTCTTACCTGAAATTAAAGACTTTCTGAAGTTAAAAGAAACATATTACAAAGAGTTGGAAGACGAAGTGTGGCTGTTGGATTTAGCTTTTTTGACTGACACCATTACTTTTCTAAATCAGCTAAACTTAGAATTGCAAGGTAAAAACAAAACTATTGTTGAAATGACTACCTCAGTGAATGCTTTTAAACAAAAACTAGAACTGGCATCCTCACAGCTGCAGCGACACCAACTGCGGAACTTCAAAAACATGACGTCAGAGCTGGAAAGTCAGGGGAAAGAATGCGACCAGTTTGACAGTGTTCGATACGTTGAACAGTTGCAGAATATTATTACAGACTTCAACAGACGGTTCCAAGACTTAGCAACACTAGAACCTGTAGCAACATTCATGTGCTTTCCATTTGGTGAAAACTTTGACATTGATGATATTGCATCAAAAATGGCCTCATTGCTTTATATGGACATATCTGCAATCGAGAATGAAATTTTGACTCTACGAAACGACATTCAAATCAAATCCAGGTCTTCAGAAGGAAACTTTTGGCACCTACTTCTTGGAGAAAAGTATCAGAATGTCAGAAAAAGTGCCATGTACTTGACAGCATTTTTTGGATCAACCTACCTTTGTGAGTCAACGTTCTCACACATGAATATCATCAAATCAAAATACCGAGCCACTCTGACAGATGATCACCTGGATGCTTGTTTGAGGCTAGCAATCAGCAGCTACAATCCGGACTACGCACGGCTTGCTGATGCCATACAGTGCAAATCATCACATCAGTAAAGTAAGCTCTTCCTATTCCAGTATACTAAGTTTGGGGGTTAAAATTTAATGAAAAATATGTCTGTGTGCATTTGGCAATATATTTTTACATTCACTTCATTTTATTCTTGGTTATTCTCTCTCCATCTGTGTATATATATATATATATTATATAACTGGGCTGGTGGATCGTATAGGGAGAACTTTGAAAAAAAGTAGATCCCATCTCAGTAAAGTCTGGCCACCCCTGCCCTAAGCCCTGTTTCTAATTTTATATATATTAATTTTATATATATTAATGTAATAAAATAAGCCAATAATATACAGTACTTGCTTCAAATAATATATAATATTAATTTTCTAATTTTATATAAATAATTTTATATACGAGTATATTAATGTAATAAAATAAGCTAATAATATTCTTGCTTCAAATTTAAGATATGATAATTCTGTTTTGTTGCTAATCCAGGTTTAATCAATGTATTATAGAACTATATATCCATGTGAATCCAAGACTTTTTAATACGAGGTGCTTAGTTTTTTTATTATTTTTTTAAAGGTAGAACGACTGTTATATTTTATCCCTCCATTTCAAGTTTATAGGGAACTTATTAGTCTGTTTATATCGAGCCAAGACCCCTTAGTACAAAGAATTTATTTGATTTCATATAATCGACGTACTTTGTGTCCCTACACCCCAATTAACAACTAAAATAAATGACTCCACCTATTCGAAGTGGAACTGCACCCTAGCGAGACAAAGGGCTTAAATTAATTTAATAACTATATTATTCATTTCGTATTTCCTTTCAAATAAAAATCACACGCGAACTGAAGTATAAAAAAAGGAGCGATGACGTAACCACTGACCACCTCATGTTATGACGTATTCAGATTTCCGCCCTTTCTAACATATAAGGAGGGCTCCACGCCCTTAAATCAGATTTCTGCAAGCGGCGGTTACTCGCGGAGTCTCCAGATTGCAAGGCCCAATCCGTTTAGGAGAAGCGAATAGACTATATTGAATCAGATTCCGACACCGCGCGATTAATTTCGGAACTCCGGGTTGCGACTGAAAGGCCCAATCCGTAGAGAAGAGAAGCGAATAGACGATATTAGAATAAGCTACGTTAATCACGATATATAGGGTACGTAAAGAATTAATCCGTACAGGGGTCGAGTCGTGTTAAGAAGTCTTGAGATAATTTAGGCAACGATAGAAAAGTCCGTGTCTATCGACTCAAAGATTTAATATAATTTAGAAGTAAAGGAACTTTGATTTAAAGTCAATCCAATACGACTTGACATTCAATAAATTTAATTTCAACTGTAAAAGCACTCAAATTCAAGTAAAGGAAAAATCTTTATCAAAACGTTTCTTTGCGCTGATTGAACCATTAAACTACGCACTCACTTAAAAGTGCCTGAGGAAGAGTACATTGCGACGACGTCTTCAGGCCATCATCATCATCATCGAGAGTACAATATGTAATACTCGAAGCATCAGTAGAGTATAACATATATAATATATATATATATATATATATATATATATATATATATATATATATATACACACACAGGGTGTCTCAAAAGTCCCTGTGCATCTACATATATATAATCTCTGAATAATACAATAAGTACGAGTATTATTCAGTGAATATATATATGTATAGGTGCACAGGGACTTTTGAGACACCCTCTATATATATATAATAAAATAAAAACAGTTGTAGTAAAGCAAGAACGAAGAACAATTTTTCACTGACCTTACAATTATGAGATGGATATACAGTATATAACAACTTAATATACACAAACAATGCTGCATTAATCAGTTTAATCATCATATCGTTTTAGGATAACAATGGCTCTTTCTCTTTTAGATTTTCTCATACTCTCCACGAAGAGGCATTGTTTTCACTACTTTCTTCAAGTTTAGCCAACCTTTTTCCATGAGCCTGCAACCCAAATGCCTCATTTTCACTATCTGTGTTTTTGCTGATTTCTGAAGCATAAAGTTCTTGTATAGGTCTCTTTAATTTTCCTCCTGAAGTCTTTACCAATGTAGACCTAACTAAATTGTCTTTGCCAACAAACACCTCTTCAATTATGCCAAGTTTCCAGAGTTGCCTTGGTTTTTTATCGCAAGGGCTGATCTAGGCATTTCAGTAAGGGGGGATCCAAAGAAAAAAGGGCACCCCATAAAATAAAAAGGGCACAGTACTAAAAATTGTTTCTTAAAATAGATTACACTGGGCAACACGTATTTTATTGAATGATATCTGACACTTGATTCTAGGTAATTTGGGTGCGCTGAATACGAATTTCAACTCGGTTTGGCTCTATCAGGTCCTGATTCTTGTTGACAGCCTATGTGCCATTTTCCAGATTTTTCAAATTAGGACTAAAAAATTAAGTCATGTGTTAAATTTTTTTTTCAAGTTTCATGAATACAAGCAGTTCAAACTACAGTAAAATTACATTACAACGATAGAAATGACTTAAAATAAAAAAACAAACAGATATGAAGCTTTCACTGTGGCAAAAATTTTCTTTTGTAAGACTTTCTAACGTATTTGCTTGTTGATGGCAGGTCTCTTTTCAAGCACCAGCAGTAATCAGCCATCATGTGGGAATCCCAGCGGCCTTGGTACCGTTCCTCCATAATTTTTATATCTTGGTGGAATCTCTCCCCTTGTTCGTCACTTACATCACCTAAATTACTTGGAAATTGGTCAAGATGGCTATTCAAAAAATGCATTTTTATGCTCATATTGCAACCTAACTCTTTGTAGTCCCTTAAAAGTTTTTTTACGATTTCTTCGTAGTTATCTGCCCTATAATTGCCTAAAAAGTTTTCTATCAAGTCCACGAATGAGAACCAGCCATTTTTTTCGCGTTCATTCATGACATTAGGAAATTGCTGTCTTTAATCATTGTTCTTATTTGTGGACCGTCGAAAATTCCCGCCTTGATTTTTTCATAACTTAAACTTGGAAATTTTGAAGTTATGTATTTGAAACACTCGCCGTTCGTATCTAAAGCTTTTACATATTGTTTAATGAGGCCTAGTTTTATATGCAGAGGAGGAAATATGATTTTATCTCTGCTCACTAAAGGTGGATTAATTACGTTTTTTTCTCCGACAGTAAGTGATGTTCGTGCTGGCCAGATTTGTTTGAAATAATGTTCTTCCTTGGCTCTGCTGTCCCATAAGCAAAGGAAGCAGGGATATTTAGTATACCCTCCTTGTTGTCCTAGCAGAAAATTAACCATTTTTAAGTCAACACATATGATCCACTCGTGCTCCCTATATTTGATAAGATTTAAAACCTTTTCTATATGTTCATACTTTTCTTTTAATTTTGTTGAGTGCCCAATCGGTATCGAGCCGTATAGATTGCCATTATGCAACAACACACACTTAAGACTTCTTTTCGAACTGTCTAAAAACAAGCGCCAATCATTTGCATCGTAAGACTCAACCCCCATCTTCTTTAACAAACCAACTATGTCGCAGCAATATACTAAACTATCCTCTGTTCTAAAATATTTAACAAGTTCTTCTTCTCTTTTTCTGTAAAATGAAATGTATGTGTTTGAAGTAAGCAAGTTTTTCTCTTTAAGTCTTGAAGCTAAAATTTCCGCAGCCTTTTTTGGCAAATTTAGATCCCTTACAAGATCATTCAACTCGGCCTGGTTAAACTTTTGCGGATCGTTTTGACTTTCAAATACGCTAGGGTCAAAATCGGTGTCTGACTCCTCAAAGTGCATAACAATATTTTCAGGAACATCTTCAACTAATTCTTGAGTTGGCAGACCCTTAAATTTTGGAATGGGGATCTCATTTGAATGTAGCACAGGTCGTATCGCGGTGTCGAAATTTGGGTACTCGATACAATGTTTATTTTTCTTAGTGAAGCCCGAAGTCTTGACAAAGCAAAGGTAGCAATCGGTCTCGTGGTTAGTAGGCTCTCGCCACACCTGATATGGAAAAAAAATTGTAAAGCGTTAACAAAAGCGACGAGAGACTTGTTTTTATGAATTTTATCAAAAGTTATCACCCAAACATTTAACATTTCTATGTGTTTCAACCTTATGCAATATTTGAGATTCTTATAAACATTTTCTGTAAATTTTTGTTTATGTACCTAAGTTACAATTACATTTAGGTAAGTTACAGTATACTAGTGATTAAATTACGTAGTTTTATGAAATCATAAACTTACCATCGGAACTCCAAAAGGTATTTTTGAATCCGAACCCTTCGTCCAATGTCGCAGTCTTTCAATGCATATAGTGCAGGCTTTATGTGGAGCCCACGATTTATCTTGGTCCCCCAGTTTTATGCCAAAATAAGCTAAGTAAGCTCTTTTTACGAAGTCAGTTATATTTGCTCGTTGATGTGGAAGTGTAAAATTTCTACATATACTGTATAACAGAAGGAATCAGGGTTGTTTTTGCATTTGAACTTTCTAGTGCTTGATGACATATTGCTTGATTGTTCTGCCAATTTGTAAAGGTATTTAAAGCCCTTAATTCATATAAATTTAAGAAAATCTGAAATATAAACACAAAAATTAGTTTAAATAGGTACTTATTATGAAATAGGTACTTACAATCTATGAAATTAAACTAGAAACACGGATGAGTAGGTACAATATAAATTACGTCTAATTAAATCAACTATATTAAATCACGATGACAAAATTACTCACTAAATCATATGCCAATTCAAAATTATGTTAATGCCCAAACTTAATTAACTAACTCAACTGACTGACTGACTGACTGACTGACTGACTGACTGATTGAATTGACTGATTAACTCTGGAAACGAGTCGCTTTTTATATTTTAGTTGTCCCTCTAGAATACTCTACAGAGAACAGGAACGCTCGAGAAAATTTTAGAATTCTATGATATTTTTAGCTTAATTTACTAATATTAAAATGGGTTAAAAATGACAAAATTAAAAATATTTTTAGGGTGTTACATATAAAAATATACATAATACAACAATACCATAACAATAGGTACAAATACCTAGATAAAAACCTAGTTGCATAATGTGTAACTGCAAAAAGACAGCGAGTATTGAGAAAAAAAACTTTTTATGAATACGACGAAAGAGGAGGGGTGTTGAGCAAAATCAGGACCTGATAGAGCAAAACCGAGTAAACATTCGTGCTCAGCGCACCCAAATTACCTAGAACTAACTGTCAAATCTAATTCAATAGACAAAAAGTTGAAATTTGTTCCCCAGTGTTATCAATGAGCAAGTGTAAAATCAATTGTTGTTTTTATTAGATCAGTCTCAGTCAAATATGATACAAAATAAAAATCTAATTTGGGTACAACAATTATCACAGAAAGTTTTTCCAACAATTACGAACGTCTTACCAATTAAAAGAACTATTTAGTCCCGTAGCCCAGGACTTCCTAAGGGGGGATTCGAAATTGTAGAAAGGCGGATCTTTTGGTGCAGCGACCTAGTCACTGCGGAGGGGGTTCAGAGTAGTTGAGAGAAGTTTGTGAAGTTTCAAAAGAAAATGAAAAAAAAATGCAAATGTTTATTTACTAAATGATGTTATATATCATAATATCGCATCATAAGTTATAACTATACATGGTGTCCCGTAAGTCTGGACCCATAGGGAAAAATAATAAAATTACAAAATAGTCCAAAAATTTATTACATAATCTGTTCAAAGTGTCCGCCGTTGTGTCGCACACATAGTTGAAGACGCAATCTCCACTGCGACAGCACTTTCTGAATCACAGTCGCAGAAATTTCTTGACACGCCTCCACAATGCGTGCTTTAAGGTGGAAAATGTTCTGAAGTTTGACCTCGTACACTTTGGCTTTCAAGTGGCCCCACAAATAAAAATCATAATAAAAAATAATAAAAAAAAATGAGGGGGGTTCCGGACGTCGTCTCCCCCCCCCATCTAGATCCGCCCTTGTATCCCCAATCATCATCACTTCTTCCATTTTGGTAGAGTTTGGATTGGAGCCCTTTACATTGCTTGATGGGTAATAATTGAGTTCTGGCAAATATTCCACCTGCTCCCTTTTCTATAACTGATCTTGTAGCCCTTCAAGGTACTTGAACCTTCTGGTTAACTCTTCTTGACTGGTGTGGATAGGCTGTAAGTCTACTGGCAAACTGCGGTTTGATGCTAATCGTTTATCACAAAGAAAATGATTTGGTGTCAATGGCTCTGCCTCCTGCATACTGTTATAAACAAAGTGATGGGTCTGCTATTCATCATTCTACTTCATACAAGACAGTGCAGAATTCTTCTTTGCTCAGATGAGCATTTGCCGAAGGTTTCTTTGACGGAGTCTTTATGTACACTTCTCACTAGCCTTTCCGAAAATCATGCCTACCATGGTGTTCTCTCCACAGTAAACTCCCACTGTACCCCATGGTCTGAAAAGTAGGATTGGAAGCCCTCCTCTTTCAGCAAGGACCAAACTTCTTGAAGTTCCTTTGCAGCTTTTTTGAAGGTTTTTGCATTATCAGATATGAATTTACTTGGGAAACTCTTTCTGTTCACAACCGTTTGAAAGCCAAAAGAAATACATCACTACTGAAGTTGCTTACCAACTCTAAATGGATTGCTCTGGTGGTAGCACAGGTGAAAAGATATATATAACCTTTGTTGGACTCCTCTTGTTCATAAACATAGACTGGGCCCGCAAAGTCTACGCCAACTACATCAAATGGATCAGTATAGACATTCCGTTCTTTTGGAAGTGGAGCCACTTTTTCATAATAAGGCTTTGCACTCAGTGCCGGATTAAACACCTGTGGGACTCTGTCTGCCAGAAAATATGATCTTTACCGTCATTTTAATTTTTAAAACTTTATTGTTTGATACAGTTTTATTCATTTTTCCCAAACTTTAGTAATAAGTGAGAAACATGTATTTATATCAAAATGTTTCTTTTATTCATAAATGATCTATAAAATAAGCATCGTAATTAATATTTTTCTTGAATGAACAAGCTGACAAACACTCAGCTTATATTACAAACCAGCTTTCGACATTGCATGCTTTCGACACTTTTGGCGGGCAAAGTTATTAATTAGAGTAGATGTGTCATCCTCACGAAGTAAATCGTATTCCATACTCATCAGAGTGAGCATATCCAAACGATCTTGTCCCATGGTGGATCGCAGCTTAATTTTTCTACGGCGTAGCTTGAAGAATGATCGCTCACCAGAACAGTTCGTGATCGTGAGACCGAGATACATTTTGAGAGTAATTTCCACATTTAAGAAAACACGATTCCAAATGATTGTCAGTTATCAATCGATACATGTGCAACTCAACTGGTTCCACATCCTCGGATTGATCTGCATCATCTCTACTTCCTGACTTCCCAGCAGTAGCTTGCATTCCAGTTTTAGTCTTGAACAAAACTGAGAACTGAATGAACTCATTTGCCAAGCTGGGTTCCAAATCATCTGGATAGGATTCCATGAGCTGTAATGCCATCTTAAATATGTCTTCAACTGCCAGGAATGCCAAATTTCGGAAGCCAAATTTGCTGCTTACGTTCTGGTATGCTTCAAGTCTTTTTGTAAGAGCAGCAATCAGGCTGTTAATGATGACTAAGAATGTGCCTGTTCTAAACTTGTCTGAGGCCATTTGAATCTCTTCAAGTGCTGACTCAGGCTCGTCATATTTACGTTTGCCTTTGTGCATTCGTTGGGATTCTTGTTTATATTCTATTTTAGTAAGTAAATCATATATTTCCTTAATGGATTGTGAAAATGTGTCTCGCACATTAAATGGTTGCAAACCCTTGGATTATAACTTATATTAAATCGTGCATAAATAAAATAAATAAAAAAATTTCGACTACCATCAGCTATCAAATGTATAACGATTAGTTTTACGAACTGAAACTGTGACTCATAATGAATGGCTTTTTATTCGCTCATACCCATTAACCTATATTAATCCGGACCTCTTTCATATCCTTTTTCCCGATTGAATTTTATGAAATTCTTTTGAGCTTTTTGTGAACTTATATTGATTTTTTTTAAACAATCGTATTGAAATACGTAAAAACAATTTTTTGTTATGGGTGTGGGGTCTCCATAGGTACGTGGCCCGTAGCGTTTGCTACTTATGCTAATAGGCAGGGACGTGCAGAGTGGGGGGGGGCATAGACAGGGTCTTGAGCCCTTGCTCTTTTCCCTCCATGACTCAGAAGTGCCCTTTTTTCAGTAACTTTTTATGTATATGAATACAGTAAACTTTTTTTATCCTGCTTGAGTATGGTAAAAAAAGAAATGGACCTTTCCTGTCAAGGGGAACACACTTCTATATAAGCTATTAATTTAAGTTAGCGAGTCCGAAAATTTGGCCCCGGGAACGCATCCCCCATTATAACACTAAGTATATGGGAAAAATGTGTCCCATTTACAATACTTAAGTACTTATCAGCACAACATATTAGAATTTTCATGTTTTTTTTATTTACACTCATTATTTAAGTACTGGCTAATGACGTCACAGGAAGAGGAAAGGGGCCTGACTGCACTCTGTCCGCATATATTTCGTAAGTAACTTCTATAACTAATCTGTAATGTGAAAAAATCTGAAAAACGCATAATAAATTGCTAGTTCTACGTTAAAACTCCTCTCTCAAGACACACCACAATGTACCACCTGGCCGTGAAGTTATTCCGGAACCCCAAAGAGGTGCTCTTTTTTAGCCTTGAGCCCCTGCCTCTTAAATGTTCTCTGTACGGCATGCTAATAGGCTAAATCGGCATTCTTTGTACTCCAATGCTTGAAAACCACACATCTATGCAAAGCCTTTTTCACTAATTGTCTAATTTTTGGAATCCAAAACTGCTGTCTGATTTCCATTATCACTTCTCTAATTCCGGCGTGCAACAACTTATCATGAGTGTCCAGGATTAAAAGTTCCAAAAGTGGCAGGGCTACTTATAAGACAATTTTAGTGGGTGGGTTAAAATAGTTTTTTTTATTTGTATTTGATCACAAATACATAACAAAATCAAATCAAATGTATATGTTGATGCATATATACTCATATGCTCATATATACTCATATATATGGTCTTATTTTATTTTACTGTAGTTGGTGGGTGAAATCTTTCTGTATGTAGGCAGAAAGATTTACGTACAGAAAGATTTCACCCACATACTGAAATAAAATAGAGCATACAGTGTATATGAGTATATATGAGCATATGAGTATATATACATCAACATATACATTTGATTTGATTTGTTATTTGTGATCAAATACTAATAAAAAAAACTATTTTAGCCCACCCACTAAAATTGTCTTAGAAGTAGCCCTGCAAAGTGGGCCTTAGAAGGTAACAAAATTGGATGTCTTTTCTCCTTTGGAAGCTCAGAAAACTGTAGTCCACCTCCTACTCTCAATAAATCCTGATCCAAAAACACATCTAAACCTTTGAGAGCAGAATGTGTTGGTAAGCCCTGCAATAGACTGCTGGTAAGCAATTTTCTCTTCCTACCAAAATTTCTTTCTGCACATAGACTTACCAGTAGTGCCTGGCTTGCTGAATCTCGTCACTGTTCAGAATTCCTTCCCTTCTTGTTTCTCCCTTAATGTTATCTGTAATGCTATATACACCATGTTGTCACTCTCAACAACCTTTTCAGACTGTTAATATCCTTAAACTTCAATATGGGGTCCTGCTGCACAACTTGACAACTGTTCACATTGCATTTTCTCATCTCACTCACCCATTCTTCTTCAACCTGGTATCGCCTACAATAGGTTGATTAGAGGGCCAATTTTCACTTCCAAGTTTTAGTTACTCTGGCCCATTCCACCATAAACTTGACTGTGCAGGATCTTTTACTGAAATTCCTGTGTTGGTAAATCAACTGGGTTTTAGGTGCTTGGACAATGATTCTATTGTTCTGGATCTGTGTGGATGAATTTCCTCCACCCATTGCCGGATTTAGAAATGCTTAGGCCCTAAAGTATGCTTAGATTACGAGGCTCCATGGCGTCATCAATTAAAAATGTTCTAATTCATGCATATATTACATAGACAGGGAAAGGTTGCAACAAAAAATTAAAAACTAATGACCTAACTTAAAAAGTTATCTTGCAATAAGCCAATTTGCATCATGATCGATTTCAAATTTGGTATTAAGACTTTTATTCTACAGCAACAGTAGAGCAATTGTGCAGATCAGCAGTCATTAAATGGAAACGGATCCCACTTGTATTTAAAACGTTTTATTTCGTGATTTTTGGATGGCAGAATCATTGATAATGTCGTCAAAGGATAAACTACGAAGTTTGCCACTATGCACGAAATGCTTAGTGCAGACAACTTTTCTTGTAGCATTGTCGTCCATAGTTCATTTTTTATTCTTGTCAGTTGCGAAAATGACCTTTCACCTGAGCAATTCGTTACCATTAGACTGAAAAGGAGCCAAGTATTGCTTCTACATTAGGGAAAGCCAACTGAATACTATCTCAGATGATGATTTGATACAGATCTTGGTCGCATAAATGTATTTTATCCGAGTAATTTTGTTTGATGTAAGCATGAAAGTGTTTTAATTCTTTAAAAAGAGTGACATCAACATCTTCAGGATAGATTTAACCAGAAGCTTTACACCTTCACTGAGCTGTTCTTCCGAAGCATCTACTGTACATCAACCAAAAAGGAAAAGTTGTTTGCAACATTTTCGTATATGTTTGCTCTTTTATTTAAATTTGTTTGAAAAGCATGCATCACAGGAATGAAAGATTTAATTCGAAACTTGTATCTTGGAGAAAGGGTTTCATCAGCATTAGATGCATCACCATCGTTGATTTCTTTTCTTCTCAATCTTTTCCTTTTATTCGCACACTTGCAGTCTACTGAAGGCAAGATCTCTTTTGCTTTCAATTCAATTTTACCAAAACTTTTACGGGTATCTTTCAAGAAGTGAGTAAGTGACATCTAAAGCTTTGCACATGTACTAAAGGTTATCTGTGCATCATATAGGGCCTTGCTAGCTTTGTGGAACTGATCAAATGAACGGTTCCAGAGAATTAACAGAATGCCAGCCTCTCTCCTTGTATCACCCTTTTCATTGGCATCAGTATGGACATAAGTGAGGGCATCAATAATTGAATCATACCCCTCAGCTATGGCTGAAATGGCCTTTGCATGTGCTTCCCACCTAGTGTCAGAGAGACGTTTGGTACTGTGGACTCAGGACACAAATATGATTTAAGTGCTGCCCAAAGTTTTGTAGAGGCAGAAAAGAATGTGTATAACTGTTGTACAGCACCAAAAATATTTACTGCATCTAGGGAGCAATCAACTGCAGCACGACCAACAAGGTTAAGTAAATGTCCAGCACAAGGATTTATTTTCTCTAGAACTTTCTGCTGCATGTCATTATGCCTCCCTGACATGTTCGTTATCATATGACTGTCCGCTGTACTTACCAAAGTCAACTTTGCAATCATTAACTAGATAATTGAGCACCATGTTGGCCATACTTTCACTACTGTGCTTTTCTAATTCAGGGAAAGATAAAAAGCGCTCAGTGGAAAGACCATCATCGAGTGACACATATCTGACAATAACAGTTAGTTGATCAACATGTGAAAGATCTGGTGTAGAGTCAACAGACAAACTGAAGTATCCTGCTTTTCTCAAGTCTTCCAAAATAGATTATCTTACCTTTTTAGCCATAAGCTGGATGAGTTCATTGCATATTGTTTTAGACAAATACGAAGGCTTTCCAGATCCACTACTTCCATAATGCTTAATATGGTTAGAAAGAAATGGATCAAACAGCAATGAGTTTTATCAAATTAAGAAAGTTCCCTCCCCTAAATGCTAATCCATGTTCTGCTAATGTGCACACAACTGCAATAATACGTTCAAGTACATGCCTCCAGTACTCTTGTTCCTGTTTCATCTGTTCAGCTAGGTGTGAATCCAATGTTAACCCGCTAATCCTCGTCAAATATGTAAAGAAAGTTGTTCTATGCTCCGCAGAATTCTCATGATTTTGAATTGTAATGGGGTTTCGCCAGTCATTAAACCCATCCCTAGCCAGTGCGGTTGATGATGTGGAAAAGAGCTTGCAAACAAAACAGTAAACACAATCGGTTGTTGGAGAGTATACTAACCATGCCCGATTGTATTTTTCCCCATTAGCTTTAGTTGAATAAAAAAGACCCCCTTGAACAATATCTGATTTGATTCTTGAATAATCGCTTCGATTTCTCAAATAAATAAACCATCCCAATGTTGACACTCTAAGGGGCATTTCTGTAACCAGAATGCAATATTATCCTCGGTTAAAACTCCAGAGGCCAAGATCATCGAACTTTGTGTATTTATTGTCTTCAGCCTGGACTTCAGTCTCTGTAACACGGTTAAATGAAGTAGTCACATTCACGTCTGTATTATCTATTCTAGTAACAGAGGTGGATGCTTGTGGTTATTGTGGGTCTATCTGACTCTCGAGTCTGAGATCCCTCCTTTACAAAAGTGAAATAACTGTCAACTTCCGGTAATTGTTTTATCTGCCTTTCAAGCTGCTGCTTCTTTTTTCTTTTCTGAAATCCACTTTCATAAGTTTTCATTTTGATAAGCCTCTCCATGTTAGAAAATCTAGAAGGGGAAGAGCCATTGTTGTCCCAAGGCGATATGATGACTATGCTGATTGATGCAGCATTGCTTGTATATATAAAGTTAAGGTGTATATACAATATATATATATATATATATATATATATATATATATATATATATATATATATATATATATCGTAAAGAAACGACGCTTGTATAGGAGATATTCCGCGCAAGACGAGAGAGAGAGAACGGAACAAATGAAAAAATGAGGTAACCACCTGGGAATCGAACCCGGGATCTTCCGATTGCCGGTCAGACGCGATACCATTACACCATGGACCTCACTCTTCCAAATGCCGTAATTCTTCTACATACTCGCAGAAACCAATGCCCCAAGGGGGCACCTCCCGCATGCCGTAACATTATATACATTCAACTGCAAAGAACACGCAGTATAAATAACGTAAAGAAACGACGCTTGTATAGGAGATATTCCGCGCAAGACGAGAGAGAGAGAACGGAACAAATGAAAAAATGAGGTAACCACCTGGGAATCGAACCCGGGATCTTCCGATTGCCGGTCAGACGCGATACCATTACACCATGGACCTCACTCTTCCAAATGCCGTAATTCTTCTACATACTCGCAGAAACCAATGCCCCAAGGGGGCACCTCCCGCATGCCGTAACATTATATACATTCAACTGCAAAGAACACGCAGTATAAATAACGTAAAGAAACGACGCTTGTATAGGAGATATTCCGCGCAAGACGAGAGAGAGAGAACGGAACAAATGAAAAAATGAGGTAACCACCTGGGAATCGAACCCGGGATCTTCCGATTGCCGGTCAGACGCGATACCATTACACCATGGACCTCACTCTTCCAAATGCCGTAATTCTTCTACATACTCGCAGAAACCAATGCCCCAAGGGGGCACCTCCCGCATGCCGTAACATTATATACATTCAACTGCAAAGAACACGCAGTATAAATAACGTAAAGAAACGACGCTTGTATAGGAGATATTCCGCGCAAGACGAGAGAGAGAGAACGGAACAAATGAAAAAATGAGGTAACCACCTGGGAATCGAACCCGGGATCTTCCGATTGCCGGTCAGACGCGATACCATTACACCATGGACCTCACTCTTCCAAATGCCGTAATTCTTCTACATACTCGCAGAAACCAATGCCCCAAGGGGGCACCTCCCGCATGCCGTAACATTATATACATTCAACTGCAAAGAACACGCAGTATAAATAACGTAAAGAAACGACGCTTGTATAGGAGATATTCCGCGCAAGACGAGAGAGAGAGAACGGAACAAATGAAAAAATGAGGTAACCACCTGGGAATCGAACCCGGGTTCGATTCCCAGGTGGTTACCTCATTTTTTCATTTGTTCCGTTCTCTCTCTCTCGTCTTGCGCGGAATATCTCCTATACAAGCGTCGTTTCTTTACGTTATTTATACTGCGTGTTCTTTGCAGTTGAATGTATATAATGTTACGGCATGCGGGAGGTGCCCCCTTGGGGCATTGGTTTCTGCGAGTATGTAGAAGAATTACGGCATTTGGAAGAGTGAGGTCCATGGTGTAATGGTATCGCGTCTGACCGGCAATCGGAAGATCCCGGGTTCGATTCCCAGGTGGTTACCTCATTTTTTCATTTGTTCCGTTCTCTCTCCCTCGTCTTGCGCGGAATATCTCCTATTCAAGCGTCGTTTCTTTACGTTATTTATACTGCGTGTTCTTTGCAGTTGAATGTATATAATGTTACGGCATGCGGGAGGTGCCCCCTCGGGGCATTGGTTTCTGCGAGTATGTAGAAGAATTACGGCATTTGGAAGAGTGAGGTCCATGGTGTAATGGTATCGCGTCTGACCGGCAATCGGAAGATCCCGGGTTCGATTCCCAGGTGGTTACCTCATTTTTTCATTTGTTCCGTTCTCTCTCTCTCGTCTTGCGCGGAATATCTCCTGTACAAGCGTCGTTTCTTTACGTTATTTATACTGCGTGTTCTTTGCAGTTGAATGTATATAATGTTACGGCATGCGGGAGGTGCCCCCTTGGGGCATTGGTTTCTGCGAGTATGTAGAAGAATTACGGCATTTGGAAGAGTGAGGTCCATGGTGTAATGGTATCGCGTCTGACCGGCAATCGGAAGATCCCGGGTTCGATTCCCAGGTGGTTACCTCATTTTTTCATTTGTTCCGTTCTCTCTCTCTCGTCTTGCGCGGAATATCTCCTATACAAGCGTCGTTTCTTTACGTTATTTATACTGCGTGTTCTTTGCAGTTGATGTATATATATATATATATATATATATATATATATATATATATCATAATTGTAAGGTTAGTGAAAAATTAACTTAATTTAGAGCTAGCATTTTTTGGGCTCTTCTGGCATCATTGTTTGGGCACTCTTGTGGCATCATCTTTTTGGGGGGCATTGGCGGGTCCTTTCTACTCGTTTGTTGAATGCGGCACTTACAGGGCGTGGTCTTATAGAGAGCTCTCTTGCAATTCAGTTTGGTTGTTTAGATACAAAATTGTTGCATCGTGCAATGGTTCAGGTTGTGTTGCAAGGTTTAGAAAGAAGACCATAAATAGTGCCTCTTTTGTTTTTTATCTTAATTTTATGCAACTGAGGCCTAAGGTAGGCCCACATCGAGTCAGCAACCCTGAGGTAGGACCTAGTAGGATCTCCAAGTCCGTAAGTTTTTAGTCTAGCTTAACTTGGGCTGTAGGGTGAACTTGCCCTTCAGAGCTTCGCCGTTCACTGCTCAGCTGGGATTCTGAACACAATAAAATAAAAAATAATATGGTCCTTCGAAACCGGATTCTAGCCCAAGACTGAGTCAGTGATTATTTCCGGCAAAGTTCTGATTGTGCAAATTGTAGCTCAAGTTAGGCCTGGACGGGTTGAGCATAATTGAGTTAAGGTCCCAGGGTAGAAAGTTTGGTCGCCCAATTGCGAAACTTGGCCGCTCGTCTGTCGTTGTTTTGGGCCTACATTTTTACCGGTTTGGTTAATTTTGGTTTATTATTCGTAGGCGAAGGTTGCAGACTTCAGTGCGCCAGTTACTTGGGTGGAAAATTTGGTATTCCATACTGGTGGTTGGTCAGTACCCCAACCAAGCAATTCAGTTTATTTGAAAAAAAGCAAAATTTGAGTTTGATCAGTTTGGTTGAGTATTTTGGCCAATTCAGCTTATTTGGCATTGAGCCCAGTTGTTTGTTTACTTTGAAGATGAGTGCAGCTGAATTGAACAAGTTTAAAAAAAGGAGAAGCGCCTACAAAGGTCTAATTACAAAGGTCATTGCCACTATAGATTCTGCCATAGAGCAAGAGGATTTAAGCTAAGTGACTGCGCAGCTTTCCATATTAGAAACTAAAAAGGTTGCTCTAAGCGAAATAAATGTTAAAATTGAGGCTCTTATAGAAGAGGATGAAATAGAAAATAACATAATTTACTTTGAAGAGATTATTGATGATATAATTAAAGTATGCCACAGAGCAAAAGAGTTTAGCAGCTCAATACAGTTAGAGACCAGCTCTAATAATGAAACACAACCCTCAACAAATGGTGTTTGTGAAGTTAAAGTTAACAGATCTGCAGTTCAATTACCGAGGCTTGTACTCAAAACATTTTCTGGGACTATTCAGGAATGGCAAGGATGGGCAGACAGTTTTCAATCAGCAGTTCATTCTAGTCAAGTGTTAAGTGCGGTGGAGAAGTTTAATTATTTGCAGTCCCTCTTGGAAGGGGAGGCAGCAAAGACGTTAGCGGGATTAGCATTAAAGAGGCTAATTATAATGTGGCTTGGGATATATTAAAGAAACGGTTTGGTAAGCCAGAGATCTTAATTAAAAGCCACCTCCGCGAACTTTTAGCTATACCTCCTGTAATAATCCAATAGTGTCAAGGAGTTACGGCAGTTTATGGTGAATTTGAAGTTAGAACTAGGTCCCTGGACAACTTGGGTGTAGGAATGGAAAGGTATGGTATGATGTTGGTCACTATACTGGAGTCTAAATTGCCTAGCTCAATTTTGCTTGAATTAAGTAGGGGACACTCTACAGAACATATGTACATCCAGAGCTGGGCAGTATTTAAATACATTTGTATTTAAATACGTATTTAAATACATTTGTGTATTTAGAACTGTATTTATAAATAAATTGTTTTTCATGTATTTAAATATAGTATTTAAATACTTTAATGAGTATTTAAATACAATGTATTTAAATACTCAAAATATAAAAATGTAAATACTTTTACTGGTTTAATGCACGTTCTGTACTAGCACAGTACGACGCGTCGACAGTGTGTACAGCATGGTTCATGTTTCAACGTGTCAGTTCAATCAGTTGTGTGCCACTCTTAGTCGAAAGCGGTTGATTTCTTTATCGTGTGCGTGTCATGGCTTCAACAAGCAAATCCGGTGAATCAAACAGTATCTGCAGATAACAATTAAAATGTATTTACAAATGTATTTAAATACAATTGATGTATTTTGTATTTAGTATCTAAATACATTCGTAAAATGTATTTAGTATTTAGTATTTAAATACATTTCTCCCATGTATTTAGTATTTAGTATTTAAATACATTCAATGTATTTATTGCCCAGCTCTGTGTACATCCCCCTTCAGCAGATGTTAAGTCTTTTAAGCACAGAATTAGCAAGACGAGAGGGAATTGAGTTTGCACAGTGGGATGTTAAACAAGGGGACAAAGACAGGCACAGCACCAAAGTTTCTACAAAAAGGAATAGCCCAGGTACAGTGTCAGCTCTCATGCATCCTCTGAGAACAAATTAAAGGGAATCAAGGAATGCATATTTTGCGAAGGCAACCAGAAGTCATATAAATGTGAGGTGGCTGAGGCTTTACCTGTTGAGGAGAGAATGGACAGGGTAACTAAGTCCACAACATGTTTTAAATGTTTTTGAAAGGTCACAGAGCAAGGTTTTGTAAGTTTAAAATTTTGTGCAAAAAATACCATGGCCTGCATCAGCCATTATTGTGTGAAAACACTCCTAGTAGGCCTACCCCAGAAGTAGAGACATCAGTGGCATGCCACTGCTATGAAAGGGAGTAAAAGTAAAGGGGGATTATTGCAAACAGCTGCAGCATTATTAATTGGGAATGATGGAGAAGCTACTGTAAGAGTGTTGTTTGATAGTGGTAGCCAGTGTAGCTTTATTAAGACCAGAATTTCCAGAAATTTGAAGTTTAAAGAACTTAAGAAGGAAAATTTAAGAATTTCTGGGTTTTGGGGTTCCGTTCAAAACCTAACCAAAGTTAAGAAGGGAGAAGTTCTGGTTAAGGAGTTGTTACCACAAAGTCCCACTATCAAGTTCCAAGCTGTAGAGACTGAGGAACTTTGTGCTCCAGTCACTACTTGTTTAGATATGGCATGTGGCCTTGGAACTTCATCACTGGTAATATTGCTCGCACATCTCGAGGTCCGGTAGCTATTGAAAGTAAGCTAGGCTCGATGCTACATGCAGGCCCGGATCTAGAAGAATGGGGGCCCGTGGCTAATTATTTTTTTTGGGGCCCCCTTTGGCTACAATTTTTATTATATAAGGATTATAAGCTTTGTTTACGAGGAAAATTAAAGGTTTTCAGAACAAACATATTACTTTACTTTATTTATTTAGTTTTCAGAACAAACATATTATATTTTCCTGAATTAATAATTTTATACACACCTACCTACTGATTATGAGCTGGCAACCGATTGAACCGACGAGCCTTTTTTTGTGCAAATTCATTAATAATATTTCGAAAATCGACTTCTTTGGCCAGAGCATGTTCAACATAGAGAATTGCCAGTGACTGTAATCGCTTTTGCTTCATTGTTGAACGTGTGCAACATTTCAGTCGCTTTAACTTAGAAAAACTCCGTTCGTCGGTACAATTGGTCACCATCAATGACAAGTACATTCTGTATGCATTTAAGACATTGGGGAAAACTTCAAGCTGATACTGCATAAGCATATTGAATGTAATAATAGATGTAGAAACCTAAAATTAAAATAAATAATGTAGAAAATTTGGGGGCCCCCTCAAATGCGGGGCCCGTGGCTGCAGCCCACATAGCCCACCCCTAGACCCGGGTCTGGCTACATGGTAGCTATTGCAATGAAATGGAGGTTAAAGCTCTTTTTGTTAAGATTGAGAACAGCCATGGTTTGGAAAGGCATTTGAAAGCCTTTTGGGAACTTGAATCCATTGGCATAAAGGACAAACAGGAGAAGCAGGCGAGTACAGTGAACAGTGATGTTTTAGAGCAATTTGAAAAAGGGATTGGGTTTAGAGATGGTTGCTATGAAGTTGGCCTCCCTTGGAAGGATTCTTGCAAACCCAGTTCAAACCTTCAGCTAGCTAATAGGAGGTTGGAGACTTCATTGTACAAGCTAAGAAAAAATGAGGAGTTGTTAATTGAATACAATGAGGCCATCCTAAGCTATGTAAGGGAGGGCTATGCTGAAAGGGTGCAAGGTGAGCTGGTGAGCCAGGAGGCACATTATCTGCCACACCATGCAGTGGTACGGAGAGACAAAACTACCACCAAACTGAAGGTAGTTTTTGATGGCTCAGCCAAGGACAAAGGTGATGACTGTTTGGATGCTGGGCCAAATTTAAATGCAGATTTATTTTCCTTGTTACTGAGATTCAGGTTTGGTAGAGTAGCATTGACTGCAGATGTGAAGCAAGCCTTTTTGCGGATAAAGTTAAAACTAGAGGACAGAGATGCAGTAAGGTATTTTTGGGTGGATACGAAAGACTTGTTGGAAAATGAACCTAAGGTTCAAGCATATAGAATGAAGTCAGTGTTGTTTGGCCTCAGCTTTAGTTCATTTCCGTTGGCAGCTACTATGCAGTACTATTTTAAGAAATATTCTGAAGTCTATCCTAACACTATTGAACACATAAGGAAAAGTTTTTATGTTGATGATTTGCTGTGTTCCGTGGATAATACAGAAATGGCTAAACAGATATTCATGGAGGCTAGAGCTATAATGAGGGAGGCTGGCATGGGGTTTAGAAAATGGCAGACCAATCATTCTCAATTACAAGAGTTTATGAGTCAGTCCTGTGTAGGACCTGATGCAGCAGAAAGTATTGAGGATTCTGGTATTAAGGAGTTGTGGGCAATAGACACAAAGGTGCTAGGCATTGTTTGGCAGCAAGGAGAGGATTTGTTTACCTTCAATGGGAAATCTTTAGTAGAGCTGGCTGAGAATGAGACAAGGTGGACAAAACGTACAGCTCTTAGTTTGGCTTCGAAGGTCTTTGATCCTCTTGGATTCCTGGCTCCATTTGTGATAAAGTAAAAAATTTAGTTTCAGAGCCTCTGGGAAATTGAAATTGGACTTGGTTGGGACGAAGAGTTATCTGATCATATGGTGGTAAGGTGGAAATATTGGTTCAAAGAATTGGCACATCTTGGAGACATTGAAATCCCAAGATGGTACTTTGGAGAGTTGAACAATAGTCCAGACAATTTGGAGCTGCACATCTTTTGTGATGCAAGTGAGGAAGCCTATGCAACTTGTATTTATATAAGAGGCACATTCAAAGAGGAAGTAAGTTGCAGGTGGGTTGCTGCAAAGAGCAGAGTAGCACCTTTGAAAAGGCTTTCTATTCCAAGGTTGGAATTGATGGGTGCAGTTATTGCTAGTCGGCTTGCAGTTACAGTGCAAAAATCTTTAGCCCTTTATGAAATTCCAAGCTATTATTGGACAGACTCCGCTATAGTTTGGCACTGGTTAAGAAGCCAGGCAAGGAAATGGAAACCATTTGTTGCAATAGGGTGGAGGAAATTCAAGCACACACAGATCCCAGGCAATGGAAGCATTGTCCAGGCACCCAAAACCCAGCTGATTTACCAACACGAGGAATTTCAGTGAAAGATCTTGCAGTCAAATTTGTGGTGGAATGGGTCAGAGTGGCTAAAACTTGGAAGTGAAAACTGGCCTTCTAATCAGCCTATTGTAGGAGAATGCCAGGCTCAAGAAGAATGGGTGAGATGAGAAAATGACTGTGAACAGTTGTCAAGTTATGCAGCAGGACCCCATATTGAGGCTTGAGGACATTAGCAGTCTGAAAAGGTTGTTAAGAGTGACAGCATGGGTATATAGATTTACAAACAACATTAAGGGAGAAACAAGAAGGGAAGGAATTCTGAACAGTAAGGAGATTCAGCAAGCCAGACAATACTGGGTGGTATACGTGCAGAAGGGAAAATTTGGTGAAGAGAGGGAATTGCTCACCAGCCGTCCATTACAGGTTCGACCAACACATTCTGCTCTCAAGGGTTTGGATGTGTTTTTGGATCAGGATTTATTGAGAGTAGGAGGTAGACTACAGTTTTCTGGGCTTCCAGAGGAGAAAAGACATCCAATTTTGTTACCTTCTGGGGAGGGCACTTTGTGGAACTTTTGATCCTGGATACTCATCATAAGTTGTTACATGCTGGAGTTAGAGAAGTGATAATAGAGATCAGACAACAGTTTTGGATTCCCAAAATTAGACAAGTAGTAAAAAAGGTCTTGCATAAATGTGTGGTTTGCAAACGTTGAAGTGCAAAGCCTTATTATGAAAAGGTGGCTCCACTTCCAAGAGAACGGTGTGTCTATACTGTCCCATTTGATGTAGTGGGAGTAGACTTCGCAGGTCCAGTCTATGTGTATGAGCAAGGGGAGTCTAACAAAGGTTATATATGTCTTTTCACATGTGCTACCACCAGAGCAATCCATTTGGAGTTGGTAAGCAACTTAAGTAGTGATGTATTTCTTTTGGCCTTTAAAAGGTTTGTGAACAGAAGGGGTTTCCCAAATAAAATCATATCGGATAATGCAAAAACCTTCAAAAGGGCTGCAAAGGAACTCCATGAAGTTTGGTCCTTGCTAAAAGAGGAGGTCCCTGGACTGTTTTCCCTCTTGTTTTTGGTTCATTCGTTTTTCTGTATCCACCCGAAGAGGATGCCAGTGGGCATCGAAACTGTTGTGGAAATAAACTCTGTCTATTAGAGTGGGTTTTTATTATCCTATTTTGACCTTCACGTAGAAAGAAAGTGAAGTTTTTGCATTTATTATGGATCCCACGATCAGACGCCATCTATTCGCCTTCTTCTTAGTTCCCTTTCCCCAACTTGTATCTTCCTATTGTCTATATGAAAAAACACTAGTGGCTGTGAAGACCAAGAAGCTGCAACTCAAGTTCCTGCGAGAGTGTTTTGTGGAGCAAGTGTGCCCGAAGTCCTTGATACCGTTTACCTTCAGGAAGGACCATACACCGTTTCCGAATTTTGCCAGGGATATTTTGAAGGAACGTATTCCATGTGTTAAAAGAGAGATTGACCATACGTATTTCAAACTAAGAAATTGTCTACGCGTCCTTAAATCGCATGTGTCGTGTGAACTACTTGTGGCGCTGTTTGAAACTGCAGATTATAAATGCGATGTGGAGACTAGACGCACTGAACAATGACTTAACAAAAAGCTATCCAATTTATGTGATGAAAGTGCTTGGTCAAAGTGTGCGGTGGGAGGTTCCGTTTTAAATTTATCGACATATGTCTTATCAAAATCTGAAAAGGAAGTTCTTAATTTAGGGCTGTCCTTTGCCCTTAAACCCGATAAAAACATTGTTTTAGATTTTGTCTTCCGTAGTTAATTCTAGGGTGGATATTCCGTGTTTAAAAGGTTTGATTCTGAGCAAGTTTCTGGAACATTTCAACTCAATGGACTCGATTCCCAAAAGATTCCGGTTAGCTTTAGACAAGCTCAGGAAGAACGAAGCAATATTTGTCACTAAAGCGGACGAAAGTAACGCTGTGGTTATTTTTGACAAGTGTGATTATAAACAAAAAATGGAAGCGTTACTTAGTGATGAATTCACCTACACCAAAGTGAGATCGTCCCCCATGAAGCGTCTTTCTGCTGAATTCAACAAAACTATCAGGAACTTATTAAAAGATGTCCCGGCGATTGACCCTAAAAGATTTCTACAGATTAACCCCAAACTCCCCCACATTTATGGCTTACCCAAAACCCATAAGATTAATATACCACTCCGTCCCATTATTTCATACAGGGGTTCATACTAATAATGCCATTTTTTATCACGCCAGTCAAAATAATCATGCTATAGATTGGGAATCAAGTAACGTACTTTATAAATGTAATAATTATGTCAAAAGAAAAATAATAGAATCTGTATGTATAGAACAAGAAGATAATTTTAATTTGTGTGAAGGTACTTGTAAGTTGGACCCTTTAATGAGATTCTTGGTCAAAAAATTTCTTACGGAGTCGGGTGAACGGGTTCTAACCTAAGTGTGAATTTCTTAAAGGTCTCTGGATTGTTTCCTTACTCGCTTTTTTTTCGGTAAAATGTAAATGGAATAATAAACGTAAATGTAAATGTAATAATGGAAGTAATAAATGTGGAAATAAATATAAATGCAATAAATGTAATAATAAAGGTAATAAAATAATGTAATAATTAATGTAAAGGTAATAATAATAAATGTAAATGCAATAATAACTGCTGTAATTATGTCAAAATAATATAATCTGTATGTATAGAACAAGAAGATAGTTTTAATTTGTGCGAATGTACTTATAAGCGGGACCCTTTAATAAAAATGCCCTTCTGGGGTCGGGGGAACGGGATCTAGCCTAGGTGCGAATTTCTTAATGGTCTCTGGATTGTTTCCTTCTCGCCTTTTTCATTCGTTTTTCGGTTTATAATTTCTGTATAATAAACAACAATGTAATAATTAATGTAATAATAAATTTATAATTTCTGTAATAAATAATAATGCAATATTAAATGTAATAAATTTAATAATAAATGTAATAATTATGTAAAAAAAATAATAGAATCTGTATGTATAGAACAAGAAAGTTTTAAATTTAAATTTGTGCGAATGTACTTATAAGCGGGTCCCTTTAATAAAAAATGCCCTTCCAGTGTCGGGAGAACGGGATCTAACCTAGGTGCGAATTTCTTAATGGTCCCTGGACAGTTTTCCCTCTTGTTTTTGGTTCATTCGTTTTTCTGTATCCACCCGAAGAGGATGCCAGTGGGCATCGAAACTGTTGTGGAAATAAACTCTGTCTATTAGAGTGGGTTTTTATTATCAAATTTTCTTTTGTTAACCTCTAAGAATATTCTGTAATTAATAGTTGTTGGCCTCCCTTGGAAGGATTCTTGCAAACCCAGCTCAAACCTTCAGCTAGCTAATAGGAGGTTGGAGTCTTCATTGCACAGGCTAACAGGCTAAGGAAAAATGAGTTGTTAAATGAATACAATGAGGCCATCCTATGCTACAGTATGTAAAGGAGGGCTATGCTGAAAGAGTGCAAGATGAGCCGGTGCTGTTCCTCCATCTCCTCCCCCCTCTGACCTTATTATGTCTGAAATTAGAATCTCTTCTAAAGATGTTTTTTCTGCCCTCTCTGGGCTCAACTCTAGGAAGGCGTATGGTCCTGATGGTGTTCCTCCTGTTGTTCTTAAGAACTGTGCTTCTGTGCTGACATCCTGCCTTGGCAAACTCTTTCGTTTTTGTCTCTCATTTGGTACTTTTCCTTCCTGTTGGAAGTTCGCTTTCTTTCAGTTCAGCCTGTCCCAACTATGGTCCAAATGCTTTGATTTCTTGCCTTTCCAAAGGTTTTGAATCTATCCTTAATAGGAAGATTCTTAAATACCTCTCTTCTCACAATCTTCTTTCAGATCTTCAGTATGGGTTCCGCAAGGGACGCTCTACTGGCGATCTTCTTGCATATCTCTCTGATTCTTGGTCATCCTCCTTTCGGAATTTCTGTGAAACTTTTGCGATTGCGCTTGACATATCAAAAACTTTTGATAGAGTTTGGCACAAATCTTTAAATTCTAAACTGCCCTCCTTCGGTTTCTATCCTTCTATCTGTTCCTTCACCTCTAATTTTCTTTCTGGCCGATCTATAGCTGTGGTTGTAGAGGGCCACTGTTCTTCTTCTAAAACTATCAACAGTGGTGTTCCTCAGGGTTCTGTCCTGTCACCCACTCTTTTCCTTTTTTTTTATTAATGATGCACCTGACCTCTGATCTTTCTACTATCTCTGATTTGGACAGAGAAAACCTTGTGACTTTCAGGGCCTCAAAAACTCAGTTCCTCCATCTGTCTACTCGTCACAATCTTCCACACGACTATCCCCTTACCTTCAACAACACATTTCAATCCTGCCTCTTTTAACATTGTTGGCGATTCTTTTTCTCGTGATCTTTCCTGGAAAGGTCACATATACTCTCTTTCCAAAACAACTTCTAAGAGGTTAGGTGAGCTGTACCGCCTCAACGGTTTCTTCAGCCCCACTCAGTTGCTGTCTCTATACAGGGGTCTTGTTCGCCCCTGTATTCAGTATGCGTCTCATGTGTGGGTTGGCTCAGCCCACACAGCCGCACTTGACCGGGTGGAATCAAAGGCTTTTTGTCTCATCAATTCCCCGCCTCTTACTGACAATCTTCAATCTCTCTCTCTCTCTCTCTTCGCCGCAATGTTGCCTCACTCTCTCTTTACTATCGCTATTGTAAAGGACATTGCTCTTCTGAATTCTCTGCATGCCTCCTCCTTTAAGGGGGGCACGAGCACCAGACTTTCTACACATTGCTACAAGATCCTGTTTTTATTGCCACAGACTTCGAGTGCCTGACAACTGCCATTAGAAAACTGGACAGTCGTCTTCCCCTAGTCAATGTTGTTAAAATTGTGGAAGCTGGTCAGAATGGCGTGACAATGGAACCATACAAGAAGTTGTTGTTGTTGGTTATCCGATCAGCCCACCCTGATCGAGTAAGGCGGCGGCACGCAGATAACCGATCGTCCTCTCCGGAGTGGACCAGAGGTTCAGTGCACTAGTGATGTTGTGTTGTGTTCTATGTTGTGCTAGAGCGGTACAGTCTGTCATATGTGTTCAATTGTTTGTGGTGTGTTTGAAGAAGTTTGAAGATGTGGTGACAGGCAATCCTGACTTTGACGTTCTTACTAAATATGCCCGAATTTTGGAAGGAAAATCAGGCAATAACTTTCACTGTGATCTTAAAACCGTGGCACATTCAAGTTTTCCCCCCTGGTATATCTGTTGAAGTTGAGCGTTTTTTCTCTTTGTACAAGGATTTGTTATCACCAAGGAGCGAAAGTTTCACTCTAAACCATGTCAAAGATCACATGTTGTTGCAATGGAATGCGATGTGTAGCTTATTATTTGTAAATAAGTGTACACACTAACTGCAACAGCAATTATGTGTCGTAAATTTGTGAAAATATAGATCATTGAAAGCATAATAATTTTTTATACACTGTTTTGAAAATTTTGCGTTTTTTATGAACTTTTTGAATTTTTGGGTGGGTTTTAACGTACTTTTTTGAGGGCCCAAGACTGATGATCATTTAAAACTTCACGATTTTACCATTAGTGAAAGTGAAGTTTTCTCGGCCAAGGTAAAATTAACCCTAATAAAACTCCAGGTCCAGTTCGATTGGAAACTTGCAAACATTACGCCAATACTTATAAAAGGGGACAAATCGCTTCCTGGAAATTATCTTCCCATTAGTCTGACTTCAGTAGTTGGTAAACTTATGGAGACAAGCTTATCTGTACAAAAGGTAAGCTTATCGGGGCAAAAGACAAAATAGTTAATCAATTAGAAATGAATAAATTAATTAAAGATTCTCAGCGTGGCTTTCAACGTAATCGTTCTTGTCTAATTAATTTGCTCGACTTTTAATGATACGTTTGATAAAGTGTCCCATATGAGATTCTTAGCTAGACTTGGGTTTCACGGAACTGATGGTGATGTTCTCAGGTGAATAGAAAATTGGCTTAGCGGACGTAAACAAAGAATGGCCATTAATGGCAAAGCGGTCAACTGGAGCATGACTACAGGAAAGGGAATGTTGTTCATATTTTCCTTAGTAAACACGGAAGAAAATAATTTATTTAAAACTTCTGTCATTTGTAAGTCATCATAAATTTGTTCGTTGTTTTCGCCTATGAGTGAACCAATAGCCTGTGAAGCTACTTTTTTATTCCTAACATAATTATAGAATTCCTTCGGATTCAATTTAATTTGGTTCACTATATATAGCTCAAGTTGTGCTTACTTTTTCTAATAAGTTTTTTGCTTCGCCTTCTCAATAGCTTGTAAGCATTTTCATCAGACAAATTATTTGTTTCTTTAAATTTGAAATATGCGTTCCCTTTTAACGTTAAGCTATTTTTAATTTCAGCATTCCACCATTTAGGTTTGACAGACTACGCGAGTCTCTTTTTACGTAATGGGATATACTTGATTCAAAACATTTAAAATTTAAAAAAAAAGAAGTCCATGTGCTATTAATATCATTGTGTGATAGAGCCACATCCCAATTATGCGTCGAAAGTTGTAGTTTCATAGCACGAAATTTAGCTCTTTTAAAATCCAAAACGTATTCCAGGCTCTCCAAATGATGAACATTAATTTTAGTTTCAAATGTTATTTGCCTATGATCACTGGTGGAGAAGTGGTCTCGTATAGATATTATCAGATAAGTCGAGGTTCGTACTTAAAACTAAATCTAGAATATTGCGTTCTCTTGTGGGCTCCTTGACCAGTGCATTACATTACATTTCATTTGAAAAACTTGAAACCACTGGGGTCTATCGAAGTTATGCAAGGCATGAGTTATATTTTATAATAATAAAATCTTACAAAACGTCACTCTCAATTCAGCTAATTAACATACAACTATTTACTACTACCAAAGTAGCCTACATAACGAGCTACTGTTTACCACATCATATGGCAAGTTATTAAAAAAACCTACTACTCTATGACTGAAAAAATATTTTCGTAGATCAAGTCTACAAGTCTGTTTTCTAATTTTCTCATTATGACCTCGAGCTATTCCATCAACCTCTAATGAGAAAATGTTACGTACATCTGAAGAAGACATGGGCAGTAAATACTTTTGATGTATTTAAATAATAAATACATTACTTGAAAATAAAAGTAATTAAATACTAAATAAAATTCGCGTTTTCAGAAAGTATTTAAATACTAAATACATTACTCCTAAAATATATTTAAATACATTTCAAATACAATTTAGATACTTTTCAAAAAGCACATAAAATCACTAACATCAGCTTAGAGTAAAATAAAATCGAGAAGTGGCACAGAAGACAAAGTCTTCACTTTACTACCATCTTTGGAAGTTATTCGGAAATATTTTCCATCAAAAAGTGGGTGCAGGTGTGATTCGCTATTTTTATTTTCACTTCCACCATCAACAACTTCTATTTTACCACCTTCTTTTCCACCACTTCCACTTGCTGCAGCCATGTTACAAATGTTGTCCTCGTCTAATACAGTATGATCAAAAGGCTAAGGCTAATTGCACAGTTAGCGCAGAACTTTACACAACCACATATGACGATGCCTCAGGATAGACTGCCGGCTGCCGTACTGCAGCTGTGAGTCTGTGACAATTGCCACTAGAGCAGGCTGGAATTTCCATTTTTCAAGGTGCTTCCAGAAAGTTCCAGCCTACTGAGTCTGGAACTTTCTGGAAGCAAAAGCACCTTGAAAAACATTTTACTGTGTTCTGTGGTACCAGTTAAATACTGAGTGGTTAGTACTGTACATCCTCGCAAAATTGAACAGTTCACAAAAAAGTATTTTAAAAATGTATTTAAAAACAGGTATTTACAAATACTAAATACTTTTCGAAAGTATTTAAATACGTAATTAAATATACTCTCCAAAAAGTATTTATAAATGCTTGTATTTAAATACGTATTTAACTATTTTCAAATACATTACTGTCCATGTCTGCATCTGAATTGTTCAAACTTGAAAACATTTTGAACATCTGTATCATATCTCCCCTCTTACAACGTCTGACCATTTGAAAAAGTGAACTTTCGAACAGACCTTCGTACAGTCCACGACCAAAATTAGCCTGTAAAGAACGACCCCAATCCCTGCAAGGTAAATTAAGATCTCCCATAATTATCACACAAGCAGATATTGAAGTAGTTAAAATTAACATTTTGCATATTGATTTTTCAGACAATAATAATGATAATGTTTGAGGATGCTTAACATCTTTCGTAACGATAAAGGTCATATGACGATGTGGACCTACAGCTTTACGCGGGCTCCGAGCCCGGGTTGTTACATCATCTGAAAGCAGATAGTGAAGGGGGCTCATGTTCCAAAAACCGGCTCCCGCTCGATTTTGACGCCTAAATTGATTTTATATTTGATTTAGGTACTTTAGGATATGAAAAAACAGAAAATTTTGGGTGGCATTTTTTCCCGGCATTGTTAGAGGGTGAGGGTTAGGATTGCCAGACGTCCAGCATTTGATCCAAAAATCCCTTTGTATTTGATCCAAAAATCTCTTTGTATTCAAAATGTCCCGCAAAAAATATTCTTTAAGCAAATTTTTTTCGGGATAAAATGATTTAGAATTTTCTAGAATTATGCAGGATCCTGTAGAATTCTGTAGAGTAATGTTGAATGTTCTAGAACATCCTAGAAATTACATAACGCTTATAAAATGTTGTGTTTTGTCACGAGTTGGCAGTTTTTCGGCTGTAGTTATATTGTAAGCTTTGAATTAGTGTGAATCCTGCGATTGCTTGACCAGACAACTTGAGATTGTGTAATTCAAATAAAATCTGTAAATATGTCTACTTTTTATAAGAAATCGCTCAGGTGTAAATTGCTGCGTTTGCGTGAAAGTGTTTACGTGAAAGAGGAACACACACACACACACACACACACACACACACACACGCACACACACACACACACACACTTGATTTTATTTATAAGATTTAGGATATTTTTTTAATTAATTATTTACAGTCATGACTTGCAAGGAATTTCAGTTATACTTGAAGTCAGAAGATGGAGCTAAAATTTTGAAGATTAAAAGTTCAGAAAAATATTGACATATGTCATAATATAATTAGTAAAGCGATGTACAGGGTGATTCAAAAGTCAGGTTACATAGGGATATACTGTATTATGTAATGATACAGGGAATAGTCACATCACATGTTCGATATGGCCACCGTTAACGGCAATGCACTTGTGCAGCCAGCTAGGAATATCACATCAATGCGCTCCTCCTTCGATAACATCTCATAACTCATTTACCTGCAAAGAAACAGAAAAGCCCTATGTAACTTGACTTTTGAATCACCCTGTATACTACAATATTTAATATGATATGATAATTTCAATATTACTTACGATATTTCAATATTATGTATAATAATTTCAATATTATTCACGATGTTTAATTGTTAAGCATTATTTTAATAAAATTTTTCTAATTTTGTTTGTTGTAACCGTTGAAGAAATCTAGTTTCAATTTGAAAAAAATTTGGTCTTAAAAAAAACCTCAGAAATTTTTTTGTCCCGCATGGGCATTTGAAAAATCTGGCAACCCTAGTGGGGGTACGTATAGAAAACATATAATAGTCCAGTGTTGAGCCAGTTAGAATAAGTATGCTTCATCACACGACTATAGGTGGGTATGGTTTCTTTTCAGATGCTGGTGGGAAATTGCTTGTTTGTATCATTTTATCGCGATGTTTGTCAACATCTGAGCGGGAGTGTGATGCTGGGAGAATACTCACACATATGATTCAAGGTTAGTAAAACATAGATCATGTACCAATAATATCTTATTGAATAGTAGCAAACGCAAACATGTACTCCACACATGCTCAGAAGTTTGTAAAAGTGTATATGCATAGTAATAGTGTAGATATCACCTTCATTATTATTTCGATGCATCTCTTCTCTTTCAGGATTTCGCATCGGATCCAGTCAACTTAATACCATCGAGCATCTCAGAACACAACGTATCACAGTCCTCAGATTCAACAGTGTCTGGACAACGGAATATCAAGTCCATCATATGCAATAAAGGCGGGTCTCTTGTGGACGACCCAACCGATTGAACGCGTAGAGAACATCCTGCACTATGCAGAACGCCGTGTTGCATGTAATGAACTCAAATATAAGCCCCTTGTTGAGTCGATGGGGTCATTATTTCGAATAGAACTCGCTGGGTGCGATACCACAACACTTGTTGCAAAGAGGTTGTGCACAAAGCAATGTTGGCGAGAGCTGAGAGGAGGCACGCAGCGTCCTCATCTGCTGGGTCATTGAGGCTTCCGGCAAAGAGGGGTCGTCCATCCAAACCAAATGAAGAAGACATTCGTGTGAGGTGATCACGTGGGGTTGCGCCTAAGCAGAAAATATGTGTATTTTCCCCATGCTCAGAGTCGTGGAAGTCCGACCTCTACATAAAGCAGCAACTGACAATATTGGATTAATTATTGCTTATCGACATAAAGAACAATACAACAAATGATCATTATAGGACTTGTCTATCGAGCCTGGAGGACGCAGGAGATGCGGATGCCTTAGAAATGTGGTACCATAAGAATTGTGAGCGAAAGGACGAGCGTTCCTGTCCTGTGTCAGTGTCGAGTGAGTCACAAGAAACTCTTGATGTGAATATGAGTATACGGAGCCGCATTTCTGATATAGAGCTTGTTGATGCTGTCAGAGTTTCACTTTCCCGTGACGTGGTTATTAGCATGACAGATGTAAACAATGAATACGCTTCTTTATTGCATGAAAATAATGTCACAGGTATACATCATGATCAGAAAAAGTGTCTCAAGCAATTGATAAAACATGTACCATGTGCTAAATTTGTTGCGTCCAAATGACGTAACGAAACTGATAGTGTGATGATGACCGACTGATTGTCTGATGTTGTTGACTCTGCCATTATGTATGAGTCGAGTCAGGTGCTAAATGATATTGTGCAGGTGGTAGGCACTCTGCGCATTGAGTTGCTGAATCATCGGAATCAGTGGAGGTTTACTGGCAGCATTGACGATTTTAACAATTTCCCAATGTTGGAATTCTTTCTCAAACAATTATTATTTGGTACAAAGTCAAAAGAGGTTTGAGGCAAATGTGATGATGATGTCCGTAAAACTGTAGATGTTATATTCTAGGTCCTTGTACAAAACGTCAAAAGTGACGAACAAGTGAAGCATAAACCTAAATCAGATGAGGGTTTGTCAAAAATACTGAACTACCTCTGTCATTGGGCCTGCCCCTTACTGTGCACAAGAAAGTACGCAACAAAAATCTCATAAGTTACTTGTCAGATGTCCAGCTAGGTGCAAGTTATGATATTGTGTTGAATATTGAGAAGAGAGTAGCATGTGGGGTCGTGGCTAGAATGAAGGCTACATGGGGGTATTGCTTGTCTCAGTTTGTGAAGAAAGGCAAGTCCAGTTTCTTTTCAGTCGACATTATAGATTTTACTGAAGATACCAGCTATGGGCAGAAACAACTTCACGGGGTGATAGTCGTTTTGAACCAGAAGGATGACGACGAGGTAAATCCAGTCAACGACCACATCGTTATCTCAGATAAGCCAACGCCAACACACTGAGATTAAATACCGTGACGAGCCCATAATCTTACTGAAGCCAATCAAGTTTGATGCATATGGGTTTGGGAGGTGTTTAGATTCACTCAAGAAATATGTACAGAAAGATCGAGTATGGGTATCAGCAAATTACCTAGGCAATGAGACAGCATGCTGCAGAGGTTCCTGAACCCACAAATAACTCCAATGTACGCCAAGATAAAACGATGGAGCGCGGCGGTGGCAGAGCGGTAATGTTGCGGGTGACGGTCAAGATGAGATGCAGCGGGGCGACGCTCAGGTCGGTCAGATAGCGGTCGACGGTCAAGTTGAGGTGATGGGGCACGGCGACGCTCAGGGCTCAGTACTGAAAGTATCTAAGGCAAAGAAAAAACAGCCAAGAAAGACAAGTCTTGTGTGATGCCGACCTGGGCTGCGACAAACTCACTCCTGCTGCAAGCACAAAGGGTTGAAGCGCAAAGAACGAACAGTGAAGTCGTAGCACCTCTCTTCCAACAACCACCCACGGATTATGCCACACTGTACACTGTGCTCATGCTCACATAGGACATATCCGCGGTCGTAGTTGGACAGAGAAGAAGACCGTTATAACGCTAGACCTTGATTTATACGAACGAGCTCTGAAAATTCAGACATCGGTGGGCAATACTAACTGGGTGCTTCGCGCTGGTGAACTGCATATATGCTTTGCTGCACTTCGTGCGCTTGGGAAATACGTGGAAGGAAGTGGTTTCGACTTAGTTGCCATTGAAACAAATGTCTACTCCCCTGCTGCTCTTCGACAGATATTCACGGGCAAAGCCTTCAAGAGAGGCATCGAGTATTATATAATGAACGCACTCGCTTGCTTTTACATGAAGTTTGATCTGGTTCCTGGTGATCAGCCTCCAGGACCACTCACTCAACAATGCAAGGAGCTGCGTAGAGATCAAGATGCAGCCGAGATATTTGATGACCTGTGTTCTCATTATGCTAAGAATATGGATGAAAGCATTGGCTCACTCGATACAGGTGTCTGGGTGTCTTCATAACGAACTACATGACTCAAGTCGAATGCCTCCTCCACCTAGTGCGTGCATGTCGTCAGGATGACTGGAAGGGTTACCTTGCTGCACTTGATGGGCAGATTAAGTATTTCTTCGCGCATGATCTGTTTCATTATGCGCGTCTCATGCCCATCCCTCTGGCACAGATGAAGGAGTTGTAAACAGCGAGTCCACAGACGTGGTCAGCAATAAAAGATGGCGACTTTTGTGTCAAGAAAACGGACACCCCTTTCACCCATCTCTTTATGGATCAAACTCTAGAACAGGAGATCAGAGAGTTGAAGGTTGTCAGAGGGATCACGGGAATTATGCAAAATGAGGAAGCTCTTGACAGCACCGGAGCTCACATGCATTATCACTCACTTCCAGCAGCAATATTCTCGTTCCACAAGCACTGCATCGAGCGAACATTACCAGCTTGCTGGCAATGTAGCCAAGCGTTTGACTGAGAAGAGTGCATAGTAGAACACTGCGAGGAGAACCCGTTCCTCGCGGAAACTCTCCTAAAAAACATAGTTTCGTCAATGATCATCCCAGAAAGCGCCAAAGGAGACATTCTGGAGATGGATGCAAAGGGTCAATCTTTCTACGAACAGTTTGTCAAGGACAGACTTGTAAGAGATTCCCCACTCTCAGTCTGGGACCCAATAAAAAAGGCGAAACTCAAAACACACAGCACTTGGATGGCGAAGACTCGTGTGAGTGTAGGAGGGGACGAAGTGATCAAACTATGAGAGGAGAGGAAGCTCCTCGCGAGTTTCTTTATAATCCAACAAGCTCGTCCAGAACTGTTACCGAAGTTGAAATATATCATCAGAGAGTACGAGATGGCCATCAATCCACGATCCATATTTGCTGGAGACGTATCTTTTCTCATACCTACTGATAAAAGCAATATCGTGAAGGTGATTGAAGATCATACAGAAGCCCCTAACAATGTCCCAGAGGCGAGCGGTCTCGACCCAACACCGAGAGTGGATGAGCAAATGCACGTCAGGGCAGGGAACTGGAATTTCCTGAGCTTTATTTCATAGGGGAGAAAGGGAGAAAGTCACAATCATTGATGGAATGGCGGCAGGGGCGTCCCTAAAGTATTTGGCACCCGGGGCGGATCCTTCCTTTGGCACTCCCCATAAATAATTTTAAAATTTAAAAACACAGAAAAATATATTATGTTTGCAAGTAGATTTTTAAACAGTACAGTACTGTCATAAGCAAATTGGAAATAAGAAAAATGCAGGACATTAAAAATTCAGTGAACAGGTAATACTGCATTTTATTTTATACAAAAAACACAGGAAATTCAGTCTCAACGCTCAGCCTATTCTTCAAAGGTAAATAGAAAGGATTCACAGTCTCTGCTTTCGACCCTTAATTTCTGCAAATTGATCAATGACCTCATCAAAATTCACCTTTGCATATTCATGTTCAATTGAAAGTAAAGCCAGATTTGTCAATCTTGTCTGACTCATGGTCGAGCGAAAGAAATTTTTTATCAACTTCAATTTGTTAAAACTTCTTTCACATGAAGCAATAGACACACAGACAGTCAAAAAGAATCTCAAACACAGTGACAAGCTTGGCAAAGATTCACAAATATTCCATTTCACAATAAACTCCAGAAACTGCAATGCTGTCCATTTCTTTACCTCTTCAACGCTGATTTTGGCAGCTTCCAAATGCCTCCGAAGTCGTCCAATTTCCACACTGATATCTTTATCAGAGAATTCATCGAAAATCTGAGTCAAATTTGGAATATACTTCCGAAGTTCTTCTTCTGTTGCAACAACCAAAGTGTTTGGCTGAATAACAGCGAAGATTGACAGAATTTAATCCATTGTCTTAGAACGAATCTCCAATTCTTGATGAAAGCGATCAAGACATTCAAACATAGCCCTTTTTACTTCCTCTGGCAATGTGAGACCAGCATCCTTTGCCATCTCTCCTGGCATCCTTTTTCGGAGCTTTACTCTCCCTCTTCTCTCCATAGAAATGTCCATTTCCTCACACTTTGTAGTTGCATAATAAATGGCCCTCTCCACAATTTCGTTGCGCTGATCTTCAAGAAACAGTTTTAGAGCTTGGAGCTTGACAATGCACTTTTCAAGGCTGATTCCAACTGTTTGCACATACTTTTGTGTGAGATTAATTTCTCCCAGGACTTCACACCAGAAAGAAAGGTAACTCAAAAGGGAGAAATCACATACAGCAGACAGCAATTTATTACAACAGAAAAGCTTCAAACAAGTGGTTCTCAAACTTTTTCCAAGCAGATACCCATTGAGTTATCAGATTATCAACCCAGACAAGCAGAGACAATTAATTATCAATGCCAATGCATTAACACTAATTCAATATATGATAGTATGGTATAACGCTAGCTATTATAATTAATATCATTATTTAATAAGCAGTAAGCATTAACAACATAGTAAATATACAATGATACTACACTGGACATTGTAAAATTGTTGAACTTGACTAAGCCAATAAGCATTAGTACTAATTCAATATAGAATAGTACTGTAGTTGTTGATGTAAATCTGAAACGGTGTTTACTATATTAAGCATGTAAGCATTAACACATCTCCATGCAGTCACATCATCACCCTCTCTGGTTTAACATCACCATGTAGTTGCATTAAAAAAAATCATGCAGTCATCACCACCACCATCGTAAGATCACCACATAGTCATCATAAAAAACTCACTCAGTCATACACATCATCGTTACTTCAGTAGTCATGGTTGTAGGAAAAAAGTCCAGTCTAAAGTTTAGTGCAAAGTGTGACTTTCCTGTCTTTTTACTGATAACCGGTAGTCACAGGGACCACCATTCATAAACATGAGTTTCTATAACATCACGACGATGCATTTACCGGTATTATAACATCACGACGATGCCTTTATAAACACTTAAACATCACTGTGATACCACATTGTCAAAAATTACTGGACACTGGTATAAGTACCATGATATTGTTATAAACACCAGCACTTTATGCTTTGTCATAATTATTTAATGAAACATACCTCATGTATGTGGAGTCACATGTATGTGGTGTCAAGTGAACAAGACTTGGAATGTCATTTGCAGCCAGCTGGCTATGCTCAACAAACTGATGACTAAAACGTCACAAACGTTCACCTTTCGATGTAATTTTTAAAATTTAATTTTTCGTTTGTAAATTTTGTATTTCTAATAAAAACAAAAATTTATTTTATAGTGGAAATTAACATTAAGCTGTTGTAATAGTTTGAACATTTTTAAATTTCTTTTCTTACTTTGGCGAATTTTTCATTTGGTTTGAAAACTTGTACTGGTATTTCAACTCTCCCGATGGCACCCCCCTCCTGGCTGTCACCCGGGGCGGACCGCCCCCCTCGCAACCCCCCTTAGTACGCCACTGAATGGCGGTGGTCCAAAGTATGAAGAAGTCACCTACAATGAGGAAGATTTCTGACCTTACGCAGGCTTTCATGATGCGAATCACACGTCTGATGAAAGGGTACACAGAGGGTCGGATATTTTCGATCAATATATTGAGAATTCTCTCAAACCCAAAACTCGACAGAAGAGAACTGGTGCAGCACAGCCCTTTGACTTCCAAATTCACGATGCAATGAATATCGCCAAAATTTCACTGAAGGAGCTGACGGCCCACACAGCCACCAAATCAACACTAGCTCAGCACCTCGGCATCAGGTTATTGGCTGCGTTCGAAGGCTCCACTCGTGTGTGTGGTGTACGGAGAATCTGCACATACTAATCGTCCTGGCCAGGTTGATGACAACCTGATGACGCATACACACGAAGAGGCAGACACCCTGATCCCCCTACACGTGATGGACGTCCAGAAGCAGTCCTCGCGTACGAGAGATATTGATATACGGTCGCCTGATACAGATGTCATAATTCTTCTGATGGACTTGGCCTCAAGGAATCAGTATCCGAGTTCCAAGCTGCAGTTACTGACAAGAAAGGGGATCAAGTACCGAGCCACAGACATCCATCAGAGAGTCAGCGCTATTGGCCCACAGAAATCTCTGGGCTTGATAGGGTTTCACAATTTCATGGGGGAAGATTGGGGCGGGAAGTTTGTTGGAGTCTCCAAGAAGCTATGGATATCTGCCTATCTCGCTTTACCAGATGATGACGATGTCATTGAGTGCTCTCAAAGACTCAGCCACGACTTCAGTGTAGATAACATGTTGATGTTGGCAGGGCGGCATTTAGGGGGTGGCGCACCGGGCAAATGTCCAAGGCCCCGCGCCCGATGGGCCCCGCAAATTTCAATTGAAAAAATTAAACGTCACGTATTTGCCATCTGCGACGAGTTTTACTTTTTCCGGCAGGCGGCATGGCATCAGCAAATCGGCCGCAATCAATTTCTCACCCGGAGAAAACTGTCCACCACAGCCTCTCTCCTCCTCCTCCTCCTCCTCCTCCTCCTCCTCCTCCTCCTCCGCTCGTTTTTGACGGAAGAAGCCGACGCCAAGGGGAAGAGGCTCAGGCATTCTAATATCCGCTTTGATGGTGTTTAATTTGTTGTTTTTGTTAGTGTTACTCATTTCTAATGTTGTTACTAACTTACTTGTTGTTGTTTCTGTTGCAGATTCATGATTTATGTTCTTATTGTTGGCATTGTAATACGTAAGTAGTATAGCCGCCAAAAGGGAGACAGAAAATGGATCAATTTGAAAATTTCCCCCCCTCACCGTCCTTCATGAGTATCCTTCACCGTCCTTCATGACGGTCCCTCCTTTATGAGGTGTCCTTCATGGTTCTTAAAAAAAGAAAAAAAAAAAAGGGGGGGGTTAAAAAAAAAAAGGGAAAAAAAAAAAAAATCTGTTTCACCTTCATTCAAAAAACAAAATTTTAAACAAATTTAAAAAATTAAATTTTAAAAATGATTCGTCTTCACCTTCCTTCAAAAGAGAAAAAATTTAAGAAAAGATTCATCCTCGCCTTCCTCCAAGAGCTTCATCATAACCTTCTTTCACGAGAAAAATCTTCCTGTGGGGTTCTTTCAAGGTTTTTCGAAACAGACAAACAAATATTCGAGTACTTTTTGTTCCATCGTATTCGTTCCCCCCCTAATAACTGCAATACCATATTATCTTTTCAAGTTTGTTTGTTTTTTCTGTTTAAGGTGCTTTCAACCCTGCTGGATTATTGACACCATTTTTTTTTTTTTTTGTAGAGAAAGGTGGTGAAAGAAGTAGTAGAAGAAAGGAGTGACATTTTTTCAAGTGTATTATCGTTTTCGTAATTGCATACATCACAAATTAGAAACTCAGAATAAACATGTTTTAAATCAATAATATTTTCTTTGATTAATATTCGCCTTATATGAAGATAAATGAAAAAAAGTTGAATAATTTAAATTAAAACATTTTATTTTCAATTATAGGGGTAACTTTTGCTTATCCAAATTAAATTTCATCATTCTACATTAATATGAAATGAAACGAACTGAAACGGCTTATAGGCAGACTATACCCCATATGATAAAATTATTAAGCTACAACATGTAGTTTAGCCATCATAATTATTAATATTTATCCTCAATCACCATCTTAAACAGTATTATTTGACTATATATATATATATATATATATATATATATATATATATATATATATATATATATATATAGAAATTTCACAATTTAGCATGTGAAACGAGTGGATGTTGCAGATATATATATATATATATATATATATATATATATATATATATATATATATACACACACACACATATATATATATATATATACATATACCGTAAATATATACTGTACATTTGATAAGTTTACTGATTCAATGTAAAATAGCTGCATATTTCTTTCTTAAGTACATTGATTATATTCGGCATCTCAGTTCACATTCTTGCCAGATTTTCCATGCTAGTTAATTAATAGTACTCAATTAATACGTATGTAATTTTTCTAGTAATTTAACTGTAACGAGAAGTAGTTAATTATTATTGTTACCAACTTTTGGTTATAAACTACACAGGTCCTGCGAATGAGAAATTTGTAAGATCAGTTTTCTTACTATTAGTTGATTTTATATAAATCATTTATTCTGATTTCGAATAAGGCATGCATTTTTCTATCACGTAAGGAATTTCTGCAATCTGGAAGGGAGATGCAGTTACATAAATAAATATTATTTATTTCAATTTACATTAGGAATCTATTTCGTTTTGCTATGCTAATTACAAATGCAAACAACTTTAAAGAGAAAGAACGCTATCTAAATTAACCACATATACGTCTTATCTAGTTTTCTTGCAGCCTATGCAATGCACTTTTTCTTTTATGTAATAATTCTGTAGCACCCATTTCAACATCCAACAGTAAACATTCGTCGTGCTGACGTCACACCTTCATTGATATCAGTAGGTTTTATTCAAAATTAAAATGAATCAGTTTTAATGAAAACTACTTACATGTGTAATATGAAATATGACATTTTGTGAAATTCTGTACGTAATGTCGAAAAACTAATATTACTTCCGGAATCAGCATGCAGAATTACTATACAGGTAATACAATATTTCGAGCAACAAAAACATCTACTAGTCATCATTATGCATTCACATTCAGAGATAGCCGCAAACATTCATCCTCTATAATGTTTCAAATGTAAATTTAATTTCAAAGCGCCTTATCATGTAACATTGGAGGATATATTTTAAATATTTTTACTCGAAATGAAAATCATTGATTTATTTCTACGGCCGTTAATCATTTATAACACGAATTTCATTGCACGTGAATTTAAAACAGAAGCGTATTTATAATGCAGATTGTGTAGACGAAAACACGAAGTATAATATCTCTATAAGTACACGATTATTTTAAAATTATTGAAATATGCAAGATCGAAAATTGATCAATTCATCATTCTCATTTATAATAGTGTTACACTAAATTCTGCAAAAGCCGTTTTCTATGCACATTACAATACAGAAAACGGTATTTTGGCTAATGAGATGGATAGCAGCAAAATAAATATATTTGTTTAGGCTCATTCTATAATTTTAAAATACTACTTGTAAGCGGTTAGTTTCACTGGATAATATTAATTTCTTTTCATTAGATTACTAATACCCGTTTTCAGCAACTTTCCGGAATTATACAAACCGATAGGAATTGTGAAATTCCCATGACGTTATATTACATTATAATACGCTATAATACGTTTCAAAACGTCTGGAATATGAGTTGCTGGATATATATATTTGTACATTGAAGGAAGAGCCCTTAATTTATCGTTGCAAAGATACATGATTGCATGTATAAAAGCATTCGTTTTTCTCATTAACAAACCACGAGTTCTGTTGGTAACATTAAATAAATTGCATAATGAAATACACACCGAATTGAAATTATGGCGAAATACGGCAACTATCTATGCATTTGCAACACAGCGAGATGCAACTATTTAAGTCCATACTCTAGTCGAAATCATCGCTCTTCATGCAATCTTTGCAGCGGAAAGTTTGTTAACACTTCACTTCCTTTACCAGCTTGTAAGTATTTTAAACTTTTCAGCATGTTAAATGTGAAGCATTATTTTTAAGGATAGGCTTTGAGTGAAATTCATTCTAGATGTTCGACTCCTTTCGGTTCACGAATAAAATATATATATATATATATATATATATATATATATATATATATATATATATTATGTTGCATTTATCAGTTATCTACAAAATATCGATCTATGTTTAGACTAATAATTTGGTTATTATATAATACTACGATACCGTGATACATAAAAATTTCTAGTTTCTCGTCAACAAAGAGTCCTCCGGAGTTTAGAAACGGATTCAATTTAGAGAAATTAAAAACTTCTAATGTTCTAACCCACAACACATTGAATGTTAATTTGGGACTATTTACAATAAGCCATCTTAATTTCGCATCTATCGTTTTAAATAAGCAGCAGGTATTTTCTGCAGCTAAATTATTACGGTTTCAACCTCCGGAACCTATGGTAGGTTTGCCAAAATAGAAATCTGATCAATCTGTATGTTCGTGACAATGTAATTTAAAGAATATTAGCTAAGAATTTGCAAGTTAACTGTATAAAGCAATAAAATAAATTTTATATTATGAAAATTTCTGCATGATACTCAACCATTTTTTAAAATCTATATACAGTATATAACCAGTCGTAGCTAAGAGAACGAGACATGATGAGCAATGTGGGCATAAGTTTAGAGCATTTTTAATTTTCGTCACTAATACTGAAAAGCTAAAAATAAGAAATGTAAATGAAAATGAAAAGGCTTATTGGCAGACTATAGACCATATGACAAATATTATTAATACAATGACAGTTCATATACTAAGGATAGAAATATATACAGTTGATTAGAAATAATACTGTAATGTCGGAGTTAAGTGGAGCTACAGACAGACGTTTTCGTACCAAGAAGTCCATAGCTTAGACTCACTTAGAGGATAAATGGCAGGACTCATGGAGAGCTTGGATAATGGGGTGGTGATTCTTTGCAATAGACTGTAGTCTTGTTACCTGCGGGAAGCTCGGGACATTACGGGCGGGTAGCAAACATTTGCGAAGCTGAGCATCTCGGGGTTAATTTATGTTGATTTCATGTCAATATCAGCATGCTTCACAGCCCTTTCAGTCATTGTGACCTTAGATCGTACCAGAACTATGGTCTTGACAAAGCACAATGTGTTAAATTTAAATATTGATTTATTGTTATTATTACATATATACATACACGTGTTAATTAAATATAATGATTTCAATTCCCTTAGTAATAAAAACATCTAACAACTCTACCCCAATCTTGCTATATATTTCTCTCAGTAATTGTTTTCAGGTTAGTTGTTAAGTTTAACTTTCTTTTAACGACTATTAGTTGCTACTGATCTTCTTATTATTATTATTATTATTATCATATATATATATATATATTATATATCCAAATAAGTAGGTTCCGGTAAAAAAACTTTCATAATAGAAGCAATTAAAGAAAACGGGATGTTGAGTTTGTGGGAGTTGGTATTTTTAAATAGATTCAGTGGGAAATAGGTACTGAAAGTTGAGAGATCTTTCATTAAGAACCTTTCTAGTTGTAGTTATTGTTATCGCCTATTCACATTACTTTAATTATCATTTCTCTAATTTATCGACTGTTCACAATTCCTCATAATTCTCATAATAAACTTATTTGTTTTCACTTTTCATTTACATCAATCACACAGAATGTACATGCTTATTGTTTTTGTCACTAGCTGTACCAAACATGTCTTTACAAACTGAAGCGTACCGTTATTCAACGTTTAAAATGTTATAATTTAATACTTTGATATCAGATCTCGTATAAAAAACATCATTTTCTGTACAAATGGCCACAAAAATACTTTCAATCCTAATATATGTACGTATAGTATGCAACATACGCTTCTCCAACTGTATTAAAAACGTAAAACTGAAAGTTGTATCATCACGCGATCTTCGATTCTGCAATGAAGTAAGTGAGCCTTAACATTTAATTTAAAATTATTTAACAGATCATTCGAGGGAACTGTACGTCGATCTCATTATAACTTCTGACTCATAATAACCCGCTATGCATATTTACACGAGTCGAATATATATATATATATATATATATATATACAGGGTGTCCCGTAAGTCTGGACCCATAGGGATTTATAATATATTTTTTTATTATGTTATTATTATTATTTTATTATTATTATTTTTTTATTATTTTTTATTATGATTTTTATTTGTGGGGCCACTTGAAAGCCAAAGTGTACGAGGTCAAACTTCAGAACATTTTCCACCTTAAAGCACGCATTGTGGAGGCGTGTCAAGAAATTTCTGCGACTGTGATTCAGAAAGTGCTGTCGCAGTGGAGATTGCGTCTTCAACTATGTGTGCGACACAACGGCGGACACTTTGAACAGATTATGTAATAAATTTTTGGACTATTTTGTAATTTTATTATTTTTCCCTATGGGTCCAGACTTACGGGACACCCTGTATATTAGTGATGTAGCGGATGTCATTTTTTTCACATCCGCGGATGCGGATGCGGATGAGGATGTTTGATTTCAACATCCGCGGATGCGGATGCGGATGCGGATGTCTACATTTTCGTTATTTTTTAGGATATATTCGAGATTTGTTGTGTTTAACGTATATAATAAGTTATTATATAGAGAGAGCTGTAGCTATAATGTAGTATAATTGATTAATTGTACAATAATTGCTGTACTTTTCTCTGAACATATAAAATAATATCAAGCATCTAACTAATATAGAAATCAATTTGTGAATTCGTCTGCAAATAAATTCGTTATATTTTGTTGAGTTTCAGCCACAATTAGAAACCATAATTGTGTTACCAGGATGCGGGACGTGAACCCAACTCAAATGCACCCCACCGACCTCTTTCCCCAACCTCCACCCTTATAGAAAGAGATCTTTAATTAGCTTGATAACTATTAATATTAAGTTTAAAGTTTTATTAGGCATATTTATAAATTTATAAATATATAATTATAAATATATATTTATAAATAAATATATATTAATCCAGCACTGCTAAATAATCTCTCGCTTGGTACGTTTGTTGGAGGACAGGCTAAATGTTTCCTTGCAAGTTTACTCAAGTATGGATAGATATTCTGCGTATTTTTCCACCAACTAATAGGATTGTCACATGCAGCCAGGCGTTTTTCTTGGTGATAGCTCTCGATCATTTTTACTACATCTTTTGACATCGCGTAGGTCTCGTCATTGCTGCTTGACTCAAGAAACTGAGAGACAGATTCTGTGATAGATTTGCTTGTTGTAGGTGTTGGTTCTGTCACTGAAACTTTTATTCTTTTGGTGGGTGGCGAAGCGACAGATTCAAGAGATTGAAGCTCTTCAACTGCTTTGCCAAGTGATGATTTAACTCGTTCTAATGTACTAGGTGAAAATAACTTAGCTTTGTAATGTGGATCTAAGTAGGTTGCAAGAGAGTAACTTCATACAAGAACAGCCTCTCGTCTTGTCGCTTGCATCACTTTTGCGCACAATGAAACTAGTTCTATTAATATAGTAGAATTTGATAATTTCCGCTTATTAATGACGTTTTATCTCAACGGTCCACATCCGCACGACATCCGCAGTCCAAAGTGCGGATGCGGACGCGGATGCGGATGCGAGAAAATGTACGGATGATCCGCGGATGCGGATGTGACCTACATCACTAATATATATATATATATATATATATATATATATATATATATATATATATATATAAAAGGAGTTTGTATGTGGCATTCCAACAGAAGACCGGAAGTGTCTGAACCCTGTTTCTCCCATCACTGTCCTCCTCACCTGGCCTTTTTACATGTCTCGTCTACCTGTGAGCAGTCTAGCATACTCTCAAACACGCGCTTCTCACTATATTCCTTACTACACATGCATGCATCTTACACACTACAGTCTTTTCAAAAAGGTGTAATTTCAGTAGCCTCGGAGATTCGCGATTGGACCCTCCTTCCTGCCTGCATTGTATATATTACCAAGCAAGTCTCTCTACAGTTTACAGGTTTCCTCATTGTCTAAAATTTATTAAGTTCTCTCTTATTGTTTTCCTTATTGCACCGGACATCACAGCCGATTTTTAATTGATATTTAAGTATTATGTTGAGCAACATAGCTAGATAACCCCACCCACAGCCTAGTTTCTTAGCATAATCATGAAACAAGATTTTATATATATATATATATATATATATATATATATAGCAAAAGTAGTTTGAAGATTTATTTCATCTCACGACTGACTATAATTATACACTTTAGATGAGTTTGCAAATTGCATATATTTAGACAAAAAGTATTAGGTCTTACGCTAATTTCATGTCAATATCAGCATGCTTCACTGCCCTTTCAGTCATTGTGACCTTAGATCGTACCAGAACTATGGTCTTGACGAAGCACAATGTGTTAAATTTACCAAACAAGGATAACCTATGTTCAGGACTCTGGACGTTTCCATAGGCAACATCAACTAAACCTATTTGCTCGTACCTTTCTTTATGTACATGCAATAGCATCAATTGGTTAAGCTTTCTCTGAGTCGTGTTTGAACTCAGATAAGTTTTAATACGCACGATATTACTAAACGAGCGTTCACCACACGTAATGGTGGCAGGCATCACTATTATTAACTTTGCTTACGTAATCACAGAGGAGAAAAGAAATTACTGGTCAGGTGTCAGTGATTGCACGTGTGTAACTACATTCGTAGGATTAACTGCTCAAGGGAATCGTGAACGCAAAGTTCATATTGAAGGTTGTTAGATGTGTATGTAGTCTTGCAGGAAGGAAGTCTGAGTCCTAGAATGAAGTTACACTCTCTATTTATGCTGTGGATGTCTATTCTTTGCATCCTCGAGAAACAAATCTTTACACTGGACATACATTTTGTACTCTACTTCGTCAAAACCCTCAGTTATGGGTATTATAATGAGGTCCAGAGCTTCATAATGTGTCTTTCTGTAAAGATCTTCAGATGCGTAGCTACCTTCCGGTGGAACACATTCCTCTTCTAGCCTAGCTGGAACTCTTCTAAATCGAGGCTGTGAGGGTACATCTACCTGACAGGAACCTAGTGGCTGTACTTTCTTTCAGAAAACACTAGCCCCTTCATCATTGCGCATATTTCAGAGTTTTATCAGGCATACCACCATTAGCTATATATATATATATATATATATATATATATATATATATATATATATATATATATATATATATATAGAGAGAGAGAGAGAGAGAGAGAGAGAGAGAGAGAGAGATTGATCAGATTTCTATTTTGGCAAACCTACCATAAGTTCCGGAGGTTGAAACCGTAATAATTTAGCTGCAGAAAATACCTGCTGCTTATTTAAAACGATAGATGCGAAATTAAGACGGCTTATTGTAAATAGTCCCAAATTAACATTCAATGTGTTGTGGGTTAGAACATTAGAAGTTTTTAATTTCTCTAAATTGAATCCGTTTCTAAACTCCGGAGGACTCTTTGTTGACGAGAAACTAGAAATTTTTATGTATCACGGTATCGTAGTATTATGTAATAACCAAATTATTAGTCTAAACATAGATCGATATTTTGTAGATAACTGATAAATGCAACATAATATATATATATATATATAATATATATATATATATATTATTCGTGAACCGAAAGGAGTCGAACATCTCGAATGAATTTCACTCAAAGCCTATCCTTAAAAATAATGCTTCACATTTAACATGCTGAAAAGTTTAAAATACTTACAAGCTGGTAAAGGAAGTGAAGTGTTAACAAACTTTCCGCTGCAAAGATTGCATGAAGAGCGATGATTTCGACTAGAGTATGGACTTAAATAGTTGCATCTCGCTGTGTTGCAAATGCATAGATAGTTGCCGTATTTCGCCATAATTTCAATTCGGTGTGTATTTCATTATGCAATTTGTTTAATGTTACCAACAGAACTCGTGGTTTGTTAATGAGAAAACGAATGCTTTTATACATGCAATCATGTATCTTTGCAACGATAAATTAAGGGCTCTTCCTTCAATGTACAAATATATATATCCAGCAACTCATATTCCAGACGTTTTGAAACGTATTATAGCGTATTATAATGTAATATAACGTCATGGAATTTCACAATTCCTATCGGTTTGTATAATTCCGGAAAGTTGCTGAAAACGGGTATTAGTAATCTAATGAAAAGAAATTAATATTATCCAGTGAAACTAACCACTTACAAGGAGTATTTTAAAATTATAGAATGAGCCTAAACAAATATATTTATTTTGCTGCTATCCATCTCATTAGCCAAAATACCGTTTTCTGTATTGTAATGTGCATAGAAAACGGCTTTTGCAGAATTTAGTGTAACACTATTATAAATGAGAATGATGAATTGATCAATTTTCGATCTTGCATATTTCAATAATTTTAAAATAATCGTGTACTTATAGAGATATTATACTTCGTGTTTTCGTCTACACAATCTGCACTATAAATACGCTTCTGTTTTAAATTCACGTGCAATGAAATTCGTGTTATAAATGATTAACGGCCGTAGAAATAAATCAATGATTTTCATTTCGAGTAAAAATATTTAAAATATATCCTCCAATGTTACATGATAAGGCGCTTTGAAATTAAATTTACATTTGAAACATTATAGAGGATGAATGTTTGCGGCTATCTCTGAATGTGAATGCATAATGATGACTAGTAGATGTTTTTGTTGCTCGAAATATTGTATTACCTGTATAGTAATTCTGCATGCTGATTCCGGAAGTAATATTAGTTTTTCGACATTACGTACAGAATTTCACAAAATGTCATATTTCATATTACACATGTAAGTAGTTTTCATTAAAACTGATTCATTTTAATTTTGAATAAAAACTACTGATATCAATGAAGGTGTGACGTCAGCACGACGAATGTTTACTGTTGGATGTTGAAATGGGTGCTACAGAATTATTACATAAAACAAAAAGTGCATTGCATAGGCCGCAAGAAAACTAGATAAGACGTATATGTGGTTAATTTAGATAGCGTTCTTTCTCTTTAAAGTTGTTTGCATTTGTAATTAGCATAGCAAAACGAAATAGATTCCTAATGTAAATTGAAATAAATAATATTTATTTATGTAACTGCATCTCCCTTCCAGATTGCAGAAATTCCTTACGTGATAGAAAAATGCATGCCTTATTCGAAATCAGAATAATTGATTTATATAAAATCAACTAATAGTAAGAAAACTGATCTTACAAATTTCTCATTCGCAGGACTTGTGTAGTTTATAACCAAAAGTTGGTAACAATAATAATTAACTACTCGTTACAGTTAAATTACTAGAAAAATTACATACGTATTAATTGAGTACTATTAATTAACTAGCATGGAAAATCTGGCAAGAATGTGAACTGAGATGCCGAATATAATCAATGTACTTAAGAAAGAAATATGCAGCTATTTTACATTGAATCAGTAAACTTATCAAATATACAGTATATATTTACGGTATATATATATATATATCTGCAACATCCACTCGTTTCACGTGCTAAATTGTGAAATTTATATATATATATGTGTGTAAAAAGTGAACAATGAACAATTCCTACACCATCATTATATGGATTCATTGTCTTCATGCAGAACTTATGTTCGTATAGTTTTATGTTCGAATGTCCATTTTTACATAAGAAACCAAAATCGCCTGAGCGAGTTTTGGATAGAATTCCGATTTATACTTCTTTATTCATTACTGTATTTCTCTAATTCATCTTTTCTAATAATGACTTATACACTATGACGTCACAAAATAACTTTGTTCTCTTTACGTTTCCCATACTTTGTACACTGAATCACGTTCTTAGTATTTGGACATCTTCCGTATTCAATGTATGGTAAATTCTTTAGTAATAATGTTGTGGTGTTATGTAGTATAAATATTATTCAACCATACTCATTATTCAACCATACTCATTATTCAACCATACTCATTCTTACATTCATGTTCTTCCTTGACCGCTATCCTTTATTAATTTTATTACTTATTCATTCATCTACCTATTGTCTACTTATGCCCTATCAACTTATCAGTCTATGTTTACTCGTTTCTATATTACGCACACAACCTATTGGGTGACGAATGATATGTGTACACTACTGTGTGCAGTCGTACATGTCTATTGACGATCATGATTACGTACATGTATTCTTTTTACGTTTTATTTTCTTTTATTATTTCACCTTCCGCATTGAACTAAAAAATGCTGAGTTAAGTTATAAAATTCCACTCACTACGACAGAATCGAGCGCCTCAAAGATAAAATACCTCCGTTCGCTCTGATTTCAAATTCATAACATATTATAGCATATTATTTCGTAAATAAATTATCTCGTAAGTGCAATGTACGTTGTATTATATTTCTAAACATCTTAATTGTCTATTAATATGAAACACTGTAAAAACAAAACAAAGTTATAGTAACTGTTTAATTGTAATTAACTGTAATACTTTAATTTAATATAACGTAATGTACTTTAATGAAACTTTAATTAATAATAACTTCAATGAAACTGTAATTAAATGTAATGATTTAATTTATAATGTAAGAATGTACTTTAATAGAACTGTAATGAACAATCATAAGCGAATGTGAAGTAATCCATAATTGTAATCGTAATTGTAATGAACCAAAATTAATACGTACTCAGTCGTGTACTTAATTTGTACTTATGTGTACTATTACGAAATGATATCGCCTTCATAAATGTAGACTCGGCGAAAAATACAAATTAGTTTTTATTTTTATTTTTTTTATTATTTTTAGTTGAAATCTTTCAAAACATCTGATCATGTGTTTAAAAAGGGGGGAAATTTAACCTTCAACTGTTCTCCCCCAAAACATTTAAGTTTATATTATACATGTACTTGTAAAATTAGAGCACTTCTTCATTAGACTTCTTGATTAAGTCACTTCATATTAGCACCTCATTAGGACTCCTTTGTTAGCAGCCTTGCTGCGGGGAGGGGGCAGAGGCCCCTTGCCTCCTTAGTCTTTTTTTAGATTCCGGCCTGAGCCATGGTCGAAAGAGGTCGAACCTCTACCCTTGTAATTCAGAGCACTAACTGTATATTTTGAGAAGTAAACCACAGTAGAAAGAAGTTTTTATATTTTCCTTCGAGCCTTGCTCTCTTCAGGAACTTAGTCAGTTAAGTCGACAAGTTATAAAAGAAAAGTCGATAATTTTAGTATCAGAGAAAGTACCAGAGTATTATAAAAAGAGAAGAATTAAAAATTGGCGACCCTTTGCCCAAATTCAGAGACAACCCAAGCACCATAGAAGATATTGGCATAACAGTCTGGCGAGTCTGTAGCCAAGAGTTTAACAGAGTGGCGATCGAAAAGAATTAGAATGTTATAGAAGAAATATCCGTTGCTGCATCCTAACCAGAACCCCCGTCGATTCCGAACCAACTCAGGGCCATAGACGGAGGGGTTAACATATGTATAGAAACGACGTAAGTATAGAGGAGTGTTCTGCATTTTCAGGAGACTCGTCTACGTCAACCCCTTCAGCAGGCCCACCAGTTGCCTCCGCTACATCAGCAGCTGCGTCTTCAGAAGACCCGTCTACGTCAGTGCGTTCAGCAGGCCCACCAGCTTCAGGACATGCAATTAATGACATTGGTTTGTGGCCACAAGTGCTGACCGATGACTTTAGAGAGTTCTGGATAGAGCGGGGAACATCAGATTGCCGAAATTATGACAGCGACTTCAGTAACTCTTCAACTACTGAAAGTGGTACAACACGCCGATGTACAAAGACATTATTTGTTAAGAAACATAGCCTGACGAATGAGAGGATTGAGGTGTCATGACTGTGCTATTCTGAGTTCACAGGCTGTGTTTATTGTTTTATCTGTAAATTAATGTTGAGGGCGGACAGCAAGTTCACAATCGGATTCAACGACTGGAAGCATGGTAGACAATCGGTTGAAGCACACGGAAAATGTGAGCAACATATGGATTCGATGAGATATTTGTTGGTTAGAAAGTCTGTCTACGGCCGTGTTGATTCGAAACTGGTGAACCAGTTTGAAAAGGAGTGCAACTACTGGCAGGAAGTTTTGCGGCGCTGTTTCGACGTTATCAAGTATATCACGTCACGAGGACTAGCAATTCGTGGACACGACTCCCGTTTCGGTTCACCAAACAACGGCAACTATTACGGAATTTTGGAACTTTTAAGTAAGTATGACAGTTTTCTAGCTGCGTATATAAGCGAGCATGCCAACGAAGGTAGCGGACACACCTCTTATCTCTCTCATTTCATTTGCGAGGAACTCATACTGTTGATGGCCGATAAAGTACTTCAGACGATTATCCGAGAAATCCAGCAGTCAAAATACTACTCTCTATCTGTCGACTCTACGCCTGATGTTTCCCACACCGATCAACTGTGCTTCACCGTCCGATATGTGGTTGAGTTTGGGTCCGTCAAGCGATTTCTACAGTTCATACCTATGAACACACATACAGGGAAAGGAATCGCCGACGTGGTCCTCAACTTTCTGGAGACGCATGGCATTTGAATTGGAGACTGCAGAGGACAGTCTTATGATAACGCAAGCAATATGGCAGGGAAATACAACGGCGTAAAGAGCCACATCAAATAAAACTCTACGTATGCTGAGTTTTTGCCATGCATGTATGTGCCAATCACTAAATCTTGTGGGTAAATCAGCAGTGGACAGTTGCACAGCAACCGTTGAATTGTTTATGCTCATTCAGAATGTCTACACGTTTATCGTCTCCTTGCCATACCGATGGCGTCGACATGTAGAGGTTTTCGATAGTAGTTCCCGTAGTGAGAAACTAAAGGTCGACAAAGATCTCTCCGATACCCGCTGGTCAGACAGATCAGATGCCGTCCAATCTTTAACCGAAGACTACGCCGAGAATATCGTGGTACTGGATGAACTAGCAGCAGATACCAGCCAAACTGCGGAAGCCAGGATCGAAGCCAGGGGATTGTCTAAACAGCTTCAACAACTCGAAACAGCCATTTTATTGGAACACTATTCTCGAACGATTTCAAAAAACGAATGCATCTCTGCAAAAACAAGGAATGTCGTCAGACTCAGCCACCCTCTTGCTGAAATCACTACTGCAATTTGTTGAAGATCTCAGATCAAAATTTGACGAATTCGAGGATCAGGGCATCGGAAAGTGAGGTCATCGAGTATACAAGGAATCGACTCAACGCACAAAGAAGAGAAAGCGCCATCATGACGAAATCGGAACTGCCAAAGATACGAACCTGACACCAAGAGATTCATTTCGGACCACTGCATTTCTACCGATAATTGATAAACAGTGTACCACTCTGAACACTCGTCTAGAAGCGTACGCTGTCCTGCAGAAAAGATTTGATTTTTGTATTTCCTTCTAGTCCTGGACATCGACAGTCTTCGACGGTCAGCTGAACATCTAGTAGAATGCTATCCGGCTGATCTGGAGAAAGAACTGGTAACAGAAGTTGTACAGTTCGCTGCCCTAATGAAACTCACCGAAAGCGAAACAGAATCCCAGACGGAACGTGAAGACATGTGCAACAGATTTTATCGGCATATGAACACAAACGAACTGAAAGGAACATTCCCAAACATGGAAATAGCAATGAGAATATACCTGTGTATGTTTGTCACGAACTGTTTTGGTGAACGTTCATACTCGAAACTCAAACTGATCAAAAATTACCTTCGCTCCACAATGGGCCAGGAGCGCCTTTCGTCCGTGGCGCTGTTGAGTATAGAGCATGAGGTGTTGCAGTCGGTGAGTTTCGAGGACACAATCACGCAGTTTTCCAAACAAAAAGCCAGGAAGCGTCCTATGTAATATTCATTACAAATCTACACTCTATTTACAGTACAGTAAGCTGTACAGTTTAGATGTTTATTAAGTGCATTACAACTGTGTAGCCTACTAGTGTAGCTGTATACACTGTATGTGTACATAGTTAAGTTATAGTCTTTAATATCACATTAATAAGCCGAATGGCTTCCGCATGTGTGTTTTGTGTGTGTTAAAAAAATATATCTGTTATGTGCACTACAAAATATTGTCATTCATTAACGCACTAAAATAATACATCCCGAGAAATAGTTTGCCCAAGGCCCCGCACACTGTAAATGCGCCCCTGGATGTTGGCACCTATAGAACAGTTTGTTGCCCGTATATACTCTGAGAAGGCAGTGTGTAACCCTCGCCGACATCAGGTGGGAGCTTTTCCTGCACGAGAAACACCGAGGGCGAAAAGCTTCCTTCAACTCGAGCACAATGATACCGCACCTACAGCGTGTTCACTTCACGTCCACGCGCGACAAGTCCTCTCGTGAGCCTGCCCCGAAGTTGCCATCACCTGAGGGAAATGGCTGGCAGAGGTCTGAAGCTGGCAGCTTCATCTAAGTGAGGTGTTTTCATAACCCTGCCCCTCTCGCGGTTTTAGAACTCATCAAATGCGGATGTAAAGGGTCCTGCGAGGGAAAGACTAAGTGCTCTTGCCTAAAAAATGACTTATGTACTGTTCTGTGTAAATGTTCTGACTGCTCTAATGTGGGTGATTATAAAGTTGTCGATGATGATGATATATAATACTGTGTTTTACATGTCTGTAGTGTCAGTATTTAATTATCTAAGTGAGTCAATCGTGTAAGAGAATGAGGTACATTCTCCTTTTCTATAGTTTTACACACCATGTAAATCTACCATTTTATAGGGGCATTGGAGAATTTGTCGCACGAAGTTCATACCAGAGGCAGGCAGACAAGGGTCATCCACATTTTGAAGGCCCTTATTATTGTATCGATTATATTTTAATGTATTCATAATGTATTCGTAATCTTCAAAACTCACCAAAACAACAATAAATGTCTCCCTGACTGACTTTCGTGAGTTTTACTGAGAGTTTTATTTTATCATTAGTTTAGACTATACTGACCCCAAAATGGGGTCAACAAGAGATCAACACACAATATGTTGTCAAAGTGGTCATAATGTCAATGAACAAGTATGAAATGACGTTCATTCGACTTTAATATGACAATTCTAAGTAAGTACTTTGTAGCGTATCTAAAAATACATCCATTTATATACATAGAGAGAAATACCCCCCAATATACCCACTGAAATACCTCTCCAAAATGCTGAAAAAAAAATGCCACTTAAAATTTTCTGTTTTTGCATATCTTAAAGTACTCAAACCAACCATAAAATAATTTTAGGCATCAAAATCGAACGGGATTACATGAGCCTCTTTACTAAGAGGATAGCCACCCATCCAGCTACTGACTGAAGAGACCCATTGTCGCTTAACCTCGCTGATCTAACGGAAAGTGGCGTTGCGACGTGGTCACGACGTACTCTACTTAACATATATGACTCAATTCTTTATGGTGAAGGCCTATTCCAGCCTACCAGACGCGTCCCCCGGGTTGCGGATGTGGGGAGCCCTCTACTGGTAAATCAACAGGGAAGCCTCGAATACAAGAATAAGAGGCCGTGGACAGCGGGAAAAGAAACACAATGATCTACAACCTAAGAAGGAAAGCTAACGGCGTGAATAGGGGTAATGGTGAATCAACCAGAGCCACTTCACCCGGTCGCACAGGTGTCGAAAGCTGAGTACCATGTGACCGTTATCAGGAGATCGGCAAACAGGGGAATGGTCTTAACCCTCCGAGCAATACCAGCCCTGGAAAAGAGGCCCAAGTCCACACTAATGCCCCTCGATGGGCGGGTTACACAAAATGAGGGGCAACCTCCATAAAGTGATATGCCAGGGCTACCCCAGGAAGCCCCCATTTCACACAACAACAAAAGAAACGGACTAATTTCACATACAACCCCAGAGGGGGTACCAGGACACAATGGTCTATGGAGGAAAAGCTAGAAATACTGTGGTGTACTCATGGGCGTCGATTGCGGAGTGGGGACGCAGGGAACATGTCCCCCCCCCACTTTCGTGGATGAATTGCTATAAATGCTAACTATTAATGGCACCTAATAAGACGTTATATGTCGTATTATATGCATATGCAAATGTAATAGCAATATTATGCTATTGTCATGAACACCAGTGCATATTTATCATAGAATTTAGCAGTCATGGTAATAAAAACCCACTCTAATAGACAGAGTTTATTTCCACAACAGTTTCGATGCCCATTGGCATCCTCTTCGGGTGGATCCACCCGAAGAGGATGCCAGTGGGCATCGAAACTGTTGTGGAAATAAACTCTGTCTATTAGAGTGGGTTTTTATCACCATAATTTGACCTTCATGTAGAAAAGTGGTTTTTTGCATTTAGCAGTCAATTTGCATTTTAATAATTACACGTAGCATTTGTGTGTTCTTGGTCATTAAGTACGCGAAATGGAAATATGTTAAATAAACGGTTTTGTTACGCATTATTTTCAATATCAAAGTGTGATCAAAGTGCAGTTTATTTGTTTTATATTTCACGAACATATTTTGTTATCAGTCTATGTACATTGACCTCTGTTGTCTACGGGTAATAAAAGATTTATTTCGGTTAAACATATATGTGATATTATGATACATGAAAGGTTAAATATTATAAATAGTTTGTATTGCGTTTTTTATTTCTGAAAAAAAAAATGTTTAAATAAAGAAAGACATAAAATGATTAAATACAATTGTTTTTTTTCAACATGCTGAGAAAAATATAAAAAACGGGTAAATGGTAAATTACGACATTAATATATTACACGCAACAGCTACTCAGAGTATTGTTTGATTCGCTGTTTGAAGGCGAAATGTCTCCCCCCCCACCACTATTTTAGAGCAATCGACGCCCCTGGGTGTACCACCTATGCCACAAGTGAGCAGTTCCCAAAAAATGGAACCAGCAAAAGGTGCAGAGAAATACTAAAAAAGAGAGGAGTCATAGATAGGGAGAAGCTAGAAAACCCCCAGACTGTAGGGTCAACAGCATTAGCGCAAACACCAAACTAGGGAAATCAGAGATCACAGCGGGAGAAATGAAAAAGATCAAAAGAGAGGTAGAAGACTATGTCCAAAAGGGAAATTGAACACCACGAGCGAGTGGACATGAACGCTGGAGAGAAATCTGTACCTGTTAGAAAGCCTGTACATAGGACAGATGATCCCAGAAAAAGAGAACAAGAGCAAACTCCTAAAATGGGCAATTGAAAGGAAGGAGTTCGATGAGAATGACTACATGGTATACAGGTTCCAGAAACGGTACACAGACCATATGGTGGACCGTAAAAGAGTGATCAGGGAAAAACATCATATCCTAAAGACAATCGCGGAAAGGAAAACTGATCATGAGAGAAAACAAAGAGCCACACTACCAACACATGATGAGGCACAGAAAGTAAAAGAAAAGGCAATTAGGTTTGTACAGGAACAACTGGTGATAACTGCTGCATTCCTAGAAGAACTAAGAACAAGCAAAGGGACAGTAGGTAGAGGAAAGAAGCAAGCCAAAAAAAAAAAAACCGGCCAAAACATCAGAAAGCCAAGTGGAACCCTCAGTAAATGAAGAAGCACTAGTAACAGAGGAGACAATCCCAACTGCTGTAGAGAGAACACCTACCAGAGACAGCACAGAAGAAGTGGAGCACGATGTCGGCCCAGGGCAAGATGAGGAAGAGATAAAAGTGGAGATGAACCACTGGCACACAAACACCTTGCCACCCTCTCCCCTCCACCTCCCTCAAGTGAACCATCAGATGATGAGGGAGACTTTATATCAGGGCCAGACAATGATAGTATGGAAGAGGAAAGTGAGGAAGAGAAGGAAATGAAAAGGAGGATCCTGATCCACAGAGAAGAAGACATACAGCGGGGATTGAACCACAGAAGACCACTGCCCAAGCTGAAAAACGCCTATAAGGTCAGAAAATACATAAGATTAGCAAACAACGTACTGCCTGCAATAACACCCCAGAAAAGTAACTTCACCGAGATAAACAGGTTATATTACGCAACAGCAGTCAGCATAACAGAGATGGCAGGGGTAAAGATGCACAAGCATAACAGCCAGGAGCAAAGCCAGGGAATGAACGTAAATGAGAGGAAGCCAAGGTGGCAGCAGACTAGAGAGCAGAGTGAGTAACCTCAGGAAGGAGATCTCAATTCTAACTACCCATATGAGGGGGGAAATAAGATCTGAAATGGGAAGGAGGAAGGTAAATGTACTAATCCAAAGAGAAAAACTGGACAATGAAAGAAAGATACAAAGCACTGCCAGTAAAAAACTAGACCTGTCAGCAAAAGCAAAAAGATTGGCAAGATATATACGCTTGGACAGAGAAAAGAAAGAAAATGAGATGTTTGAAGACAACCCAACGAAACTATTTAGAGAATTAAAGAATGCCCAGATAAAGGTAGAAAGACGCCTGAAAAAGAACAAGTGGAGCATTTCTGGAAGAACATCTGTGAGAATGAACTCAACCATAATGATGGTGCAGAATGGCTTGCGAGCCTTTCAACAGCAAAAAGGTGAGAAACATCTCAGAGATGAACATGGACAGAATAACCATGAAAGAAGTTGAATAAAAAATAAAAAAATGCAGTAACTGGAAAGCACCAGGCCCAGACATGATTAAGAACTTCTGGTTGAAAAAGCTAACATCACTAAGCGGAAAACTAACAAGGTGCTTCAACAAGATACTAACAGCAGAAGAAGAAGCACCAGAATGGTTGACAAAAGGAAAAACAACATTACCAAAGTCCCATGAAACCCAGAACCCAAGCAAATATAGACCAATAACATGCTTGCCAACAACCAACAAAATACTAACAGGAATCATAGCAGACAGGATCTACAGCCATGCAGAAGAAAACAACATTATAAGCTCAGAACAAAAAGGACGTAGCAGCAAAACGTATGGGACAAAAGACCAGCTGTAAATCAACAGGGCTATATTGGAGAACAACAGAAAGAAACAGAGAAACCTAAGTATGGCATGGATTGACTATAAAAAGGCATATGACAGTGTACTCCACTCCTGGGTGAAGGAAGTGTTGAGACTATACAAGATCCACCCAACCATCAGGATCTTCTTAGAAACAGCTATGACATGATGGGAAACGGACCTAACTCTCCACCACAGTAAGGGAACTTTAGAGGTGAACAGTGTGAGAATCAAGAGAGGGATCTACCAGGGCTACCAGGCTAGTCAGATTTGTAAGAGACCATGAATGTGAAAAGCCTCGAACAACATCACTTTCAAAGAAGGCAAATGATTATCTAGTGGACGCCGGCATAGGACCTGAACAGTTTGAAAACATTGCAAATAAACCTCTCATGGAAAAAATAAGCACCATAAAATGAAGAGCATTTAGCCAACTAATAAATAACCTAAACAAAGGCTACTTGATGAGACCAAGGGAAAAGAGCAGCCCAAAAATATCTCACTTGTTCTACATGGATGACCTAAAACTGTACGCCCCAAACAAAAGCGAGCTAACAGAAGAGATCACGGAGGTCTTCAAAAAGTTCTCAAATGACATCCAGATGGAGTTTGGTCTTGAGAAATGTGTCACTGTCACACTAAAGAAAGGCAAAAGATGTGAATCAGAAAACATCAGGGTAGACAATCTCGTGATAGAAGAACTAGAGCAAGAGGCTACATATAAATATCTGGGAATGGAAGAATCGGAAAAGATGGAAAATGACATCATGAACGAAAGACTGCAAAAATAATATTTAAAAAGAATAAAACTAATCTTTAAATCCCACCTAAACAATAAAAATAAGATCCCATCCATAAACTCACTGGCAGTAGCCGTACTGTCATATAGTTTTGGCATAATCAATTGGACGCAGCTAGAAATCAACAAACTGGATACAATCACCAGAAAAATGCTCCATGCGCATAAGATCATATATAAGAACCAATTCACACCAAGGCTATACCTGCCAAGGAGGGTCGGTGGATTAGGGCTTGCGCTAATAGATCAAGTGCACAAAGCCACAACAATAGGATTAGCACAGTACATGAAGGAAGGAGAAGGAAGGCTAGTCAGATTTGTAAGAGACCATGAATGTGAAAAGCCTCGAACAGCATCCATCACTTTCAAGGAAGGCAAATGATTATCTAGTGGACGCCGACATAGGACCTGAACAGTTTGTAAACATTGCAAATAAACCTCTCATGGGAAAAATAAACACCATTTAAAGAAGGTATAACAGGAAAAGATCAGAAGAAAAGGAGAAGTGGGAAGAGCACAAATTCAACAAAGTATACAAAGAGGACGTGCTAAACAGAGCATACATAGAGAAGGATAAAACCGTGGAGTTCCTGGTAAGAGGGTCACTGAGACCAGAAGATGAACGGCCGGTGGTGGCAGCACAAGACCAGGCACTACGGCAGACTGTGCTCAAAGAGCCCAGAGACTGTGAGTCACATACTATCTGGATGCGAAATACTCCTACACAGAGGAAACTACACAGACAGACATAATGCAGTCTGCAAGCTAATCCACTTCAAGCTGTCTAAGAAATATGAGATAGGGCTAGAAACAGAAAAGCACTGGGAACATATTCCACAAGGAATAGAAGACAATGATAAAGTGCTGCCCCTATATGATCATGAGATACCAACTGACATCAAAGTATCAGGATGCAGGCTAGACATTGTAGTGAGAGAGAAGGAGGGTAACAAATGCCTCTTGGTGGAAGTAGGAGTCCCAGCGGATTGGAATGTGGCTAACTATGAAAGGGAAAAGGTCTTAAAATACCAGAGATTCAAACAAGAAATAAGGAGAATGTGGAATGTAGAACATGAGATCATCCCAATAGTGGTGGGAGCAATAGGGGCAGTAAAGAAATCTACAGTGGAGTTCCTTGACCAACTGCCCATAAGTATAACATCTGGAGAAATTGTAGGGGAGATACAACGATACAGCACCTCTATCTTACGCCTAGTACTAGGCTGCACCTAAAAATTCCTTAGGGTTAAGGTCCGGAAGTAAGAAACTCTCTCCAATTGGAGTAGAAGGGAAAAAACGAAAAGAAAACGAAAATGTAAACATGATTTTGAAGTATGAAAGTAAAGTTTGTCTTGGGTTGTCATAACATGTACTTTTTTTCTTTTTGTTTTTTCCCTTCTACTCCAGCTGGAGAGAGTTTCTTACTTCCGGGGTTAAACCTTAACCCTAAAGAATTTTTCAGGTACAGCCTAGTACTAGGCGTATGATAGAGGTGCTGTATCGTAGTATCTCCCCTACAATTTCTCCAGATGTTATAATTATGGGCAGTTGGACAAGGAACTCCACTGTATATTTATTTACTGCCCCTGTCGCTCCCACCACTATTGGGACAATCTCAGGTTCTACATTCCACATTCTCCGTATTTCATGTTTGGGTCTCTGGTATTTTAAGACATTTTCCCTTTCATAGTTAGCCACATTTCAGTCCGCTGGGACTTCTACTTCCACCAAGAGGCATTTGTTACCCTCCTTCTCTCTTACTACTATGTCTGGCCTGCATCCTGATACTTTGATGTCAGTTGGTATCTCATAATCATATAGGAACAGCACTTTATCATTGTTCTCTATTCCTTGTGGAATATGTTCCCAATGCTTTTCTGTTTCTAGCCCTATCTCATATTTTTTACACAGCTTGAAGTGGATTAGCTTGCAGACTGCATTATGTCTGTCTGTGTAGTTTCCTCTGTGTAGAAGTATTTCGCATCCAGAGAGTATGTGACTCACAGTCTCTGGGCTCTTTGAGCACAGTCTGCACATCTCAATTTCATTTTTACCCTCGATATTTCTTTTGAATCAGTTTGTCCGTAGTGCCTGGTCTTGTGCTGCCACCACCAGCCGTTCATCTTCTGGTCTCAGTGACCCTCTTACCAGGAACTCCACGGTTTTATCCTTCTCTATGTATGCTTTGTTTAGCACGTCCTCTTTGTATACTTTGTTGAATTTGTGCTCTTCCCAGTTCTCCTTTTTTTCTGATCTTTTCCTGTTATACCTTTTTTTATGGTGCCTATCTTTTCCGTGAGAGGTTTATTTGCAATGTGTTCAAGCTGTTCAGGTCCTATGCCGGCGTCCACTAGATAATCATTTGCCTTCTTTGAAAGTGATGTTGTTCGAGGCTTTTCACATTCATGGTCTCTTACAAATCTGACTAGCCTTCCTTCTCCTTCCTTTATGTACTGTGCTAATCCTATTGTTGTGGCTTTGTGCACTTGGTCTATTAGCGTAAGTCCTAATCTACGGACCCTCCTTGGCAGGTATAGCCTTGGTGTGAATTGGTTTTTATATATGATCTTATGCGCATGGAGCATTTTTCTGGTGATTGTATCCAGTTTGTTGATTTCTAGCTGCGTCCAATTGATTATGCCAAAATTATATGACAGTACGGCTACTGCCAGTGAGTTTATGGTTGGATCTTATTTTTATTGTTTAGGTGGGATTTTAGGATTAGTTTTATTCTTTTTAAATATTCTTTCCGCAGTCTTTCTTTCATAATGTCATTTTCCAACCTTTCCGATTCTTCCATTCCCAGATATTTATATATAGCCTGTTGCTCCAGTTCTTCTATCACGATATTGTCTACTCTGATGTTTTCTGATTCACATCTTTTGCCTTTCTTTAGTGTGACAGTGGCACATTTCTCAAGACCAAACTCCATCTGAATGTCATCTGAGAACTTTTTGACCTCCCTGATCTCTTCTGTTAGCTCGCTTTTGTTTGGGGCGTACAGTTTTAGGTCATCCATGTAGAACAAATGAGATATTTTTGGGCTGCTCTTCTCCCTTGGTCTCATCACGTGGCCTTTGTTTAGATTATTTATTGGTTGGCTAAGTTGGTTTAGCGCCAGTACAAACAAAAGAGGGGATATTGAATCACCCTAGTAGATCCCTCTCAGAGATATGGTCAGACAGAGATGTGGTAACCTAAATGTAAATGTAGGTTTGAAATGAAACTTGCTTTAGCATTAAGAAATTATTTTTAAAATACTTCTTAAAATAAAAACAATGTTTATTAGTGAAAAAACAATCTTACTTTGTTTTAGGATATGTACTTATAAAACAGATAAAACACGTATAAAAAATTAAAATATAGAGAGACGTTTGGGGGTTGTTTAACCTCTTTCGCAACAGCAAAATTCAGTTACGCGGATGGGACCTATACAGCTTCGTGAAGTGGATCCGAACCATGGGTCGCTACATCATCTGAACGCGGAGGACGGTCACCTATCCAATTACTGAACTATACGGATTCAGCGTCACTTAACTTCGCTGATCTTACGGGAAACGGTGTAACGGTATGACTACGATGCAGTCTCTTTTATGGACGTGGAACCCAATACTGAAGAACTCTGCTCTGAATTTGGTTTAACATGATTTGAAAAGACAAGGTGTTCATAAATTATCCTTACAAATTCAATTTAAATTGAATTGAATTTATGAACACCCTGTATGACTATCAAATACAACATTTGCACCCTTTTAGGATGCATCGTGATTATACAGATAGTCCAAGATGCTTTTTTTTCACACACATGCATGATACACTGACATGTAACATTAATATTTTAATTTTTAAAAAACTTTGGTGAAGGCAACTTTTGTTTAAACATTTAAGGGAAATATATTAATTGAACGCAAAAGAACAATTAACTTTTTTTATGTATAGAATGATAATGAAACAGTAAAACCAAATTAAATTGGTTTATAAAATTTCTTAATATGGGGTACATTTGGAAAGGACTGCCTCGATCGATCGTATTGGGTGTATATATATATATATATATATATATATATATATATATAATTTATACGCAGAATTATAGTCATTTAACTTGGCATTTGTCTATATATATATATATATATATATATATATATATAAAGACTCCATAATTCTCAAGTATGTTTCATTTGGAAGGTGGTTGAAACTGAGAAGTTTATGAAATAGGTGGTTGTCACTTTCGCAATGTTCACAGATTGAGGATTTGGCTGGTTTACTCAGTGGTAGAGAAGTGGTGTATATTAACTGTGGCGTTACAACCACAATTAAAAGAATAAACTATGTTGGAGACAAGGGCATCGGGCAACTTTCCCTTAAGTTCATAAACGGAGCTAATATTAAAATTATTGATGAAAATAAACGTACTTTCCTGTTATCCCGGACCCCAGACTTTTTGCCAGATTCGTACGCCACTTGCCAGTTTGCTAAATTTCATTGCCAAATGTTTTTTTAAAATGTTAAGTAACTAACCAAACCTAACCTAACCATGGGTTGGGTTAGGTTAGGTTAGGTTAGTTACTTAACATTAAAAAAAAAAATGGCAATGAAATTTGGCAATCTGGCAAGTGGCGTCCGAATCTGGCAAGTGGCGTCCGAATCTGGCAAAAAGTCTGAGGTCCGGGATAACAGGAAAGTACCAAAATAAATTTAAAATCAATTTGTGGATAAAACTGGGCGAGCAAACGTTTCAGGTCTTTTTCATTTCTTTGGCTAAAGTAGCCATAAAATGGCATCGATATATATCTCTTATCTTTTTGAAAAGTGAGAACTGGTAGTTGGGGTTTAAAATGATGATTTAAATAATTTCGAATATGTTTCATAATCAAGTTCTTTGGATAAGAATTGCAGCTAAAATAATCAGTTAAAAAAACATCTCAGAATGAAAAGAAAAATAATCAGGATAGAAACTTGAATGCGCGGTCAGTAAGGGTTTTAATAGAATTAACTTTAAAGCCAAAAAGAACCTCACTTAAAAAATGTGTACCTAGACCGGTGAAAGTTTTCTTAGGGTATAGGGAGGTTTTAAAATTATTATTAGTTCTATGAATATTTATGTCCACGAAAGCTAACTGGGTATTCTGCTCCACTTCTTTAGTAAATTTAATGCTAGGATGTTTGGAATTTAAATAACTAAAAAATTGGTCAACCTGAAAAGGGTGTTGGAATAACAAAAAGGTGTCAGTTACATATCTACTGTAAAAACCTGGTTTAAAGGAAATGGGGCAGTCATCAAGCCAGCGAGCCTCATGAAAACAAAGGAAGGCGTTTGCGAAGGTGGGACCCAAAGGGGAACCCATGGCTACTCCATCTACTTGTTTGTAGAGTCTATTGTCAAATATAAAGACAGTCTCTTTTACAGCCAACTTGAGTAATGAAGTGAAATAATTTTTATTAAATAGGTTTACTTTGGGGGAGCTACTAGGAAATAAAGTATTCAAACATATATCAATAGTTTCCTGGACCGGGACATTCATAAACAAGGACTCTACACTGAAACTGGCCAGAAACAGCTTATCTGCATTAGGAATTTTAGTAAGAGCACTATCAGTTCTCTCCTCCTGGGTCTATATATATATATATATATATATATATATATATATATATATATATATATATATATATATATATATATATATATATATATCAAAGCATAGTATGTAAGGGCACTATCAGTTTTCTCCTCCTGGGTTGCAATACTAATTAGGCATTGGGTTAGTGTTTCTTTTTTATACTAAGGCATCTACAGACATGTAAAACCACTCCCAGATTTGTCCTCGTGGGTTGTTTTGGGCGTAGATTGGTGTTATTCTTCATGTTATGGTTGAGCATAGTAAAACACCTAGACTCATCATTACCCTTCTAGGTTTTGCGAAAAATTAATGATGGGGGTTGTTTAACCTCCTTCGCAACGTCTAAGGTCAAATGGCGGATGGCGGAGGGGACCTATTGCTTTACGTGGGATCCGAACCACGGGTCGCTATACAGTCTGGACGCAGAAGGCGATCTCTCATCCAACTACTATCCTATCCAGTGTCGCTTAACTTCACTGATCAACGGGAAGCGGTATTACGACATTGGCTACGACATAGCCTTAGGTTTTGCGAGGACACGAGTGTTGAGGCATCATTGAGCCAGTCGAAATTATTATTCATTGCCACACATCAAGTTGTACTTGACAAACCAAATATTTTCCTAAATAGGAGTTACATCTTCGTTTGTATTATGGAAGTTTGGTCTCTATAAACGAGAACACATGGGAATTTATAAAGTTTTAAATCTTTCGTGTTAAAAAGCAGTGATGAGACAATATATCTCTGAAGTTCACAAAGTTCTCAGCAAAGAAAGCTAATTATCACAAATACATCATTGTAAACATTTTTACATTTTCTCGCCTAAAATACATTTTTCCTCACCTTTTAAAATAAATAATCGGAAGTGAACAGTTTATAACAAAACAAAGTTACCAAAATAAAAAGTAAAACACAGAAAAGAACCAAAACCCTCCAAACATATCCTTGGAACTCTTCCTCTTCTTTAGCTTCATCGATGATAGACTGACTTTCACGGCGGACCTGTGGGAAAATTAATGACTGGTTACCAATCCTGAGCGATCAACGAAAGCTGCGTAACGCAACATCACCAGCCGAGATAATGAGGCCAGAGTTCACGATAGCGACATGCATTATATGAGTAGAACAGAAATCGTATGTACAGACTTTCTTATGTTTAATATGAAACAGCGTCATGAAGCAAATCACCTGTATAGTAGGATTGCCCAACTGAAAAAAATCGTTATTGCTCTTTTCATATTATTAGTATTGTCGTATTGACTTCATTGCATGCAATTCCAAGTTCATGATCGGAGATTACTTTGCAGTATTGCCAGCCGCCGCCCCCTTCCAATCCCTTAATGCTTTCGTGGTTAGGATGGAAACCACAAGAAGGAAAGAAGTATTGTTAGTCCGGTTGCACGGGGTGGGAACCCTGCATTGTTTGTTATAAAGCAAATCTTGACATATTTTGAAAGCTTATACCACCCCATTCAAGAATCCATCGGGTGTACACCTGATCCCCGCTTGGCTTTTTCAATATGGCCGCCATTTTCCAAGATGGCCGGCGAAACTGAAAAATCCCATATCCTGGTCAATACTTGATGGATTTTGATGATCTTGGTGTCATTTCTAGGGTTTTTTAGGATGATGAGTCGATCTGGAGGGGTTGCAGATACTTTGGGAGTCGTTTTGATCCACATTCGTCAATACTCAAGGTCACTGGAGGTCAAACGCCCCCGAAATAAGGAATATCCCATATCCCGGGCAGTCGTGGAGATATTTTGGTGATCTTACTGTCATTTTTATGGTTTTGGGCGAGACTGAGTAGTTCTATAGGCACATGATAACAGTAGGATATCATTTTGCAACTCCATGGGTCAAGTCAAGGTCATTTGAGGTTAAAGTTTGGCCTTGAAATATGATAATGCCACAGTTGATATCACTGTATTTGCTTTATTTCAGTGACAGTTTCTACAATCTAGCTAACTACTGAGCACTTAACATCTTTTCTGCAGATAAAACCAGATCATAATGCTTAAATGACATAACCTACATTATATGGATATGAATATTCGGATATAAACCACAATTTATGCTGAAGTGCAGGGCACATGCATTCTATGGAAGGTTGCAAAGCTACAAGATATGACCTCGTAAGCAAAACAAAGCTCACACCTAGCTGGGTGATTGGCATTGACAACTTTGATGCAGTTATTCACATTAGGTAACCATTTATTGGGGACAAATATCAAAAGACATGGTTGTGTCAGGATCGTCAGGATCATCAGTCTGCTCTTCGTTTGCGTTTTGGGTCAATGGATTGTTGCAATCTAAGCCGCTGCCACATGCACAGAACATTGTGCAAGGGATTCCGCGTCCCATGCAGCCGCAGCGACTCCCCCTGCATGCTGATTGTGATTCACACCCACATCTGATTAGCTTCAGAACTTCATCTGGTGCTAAGCACACTCCTTCACCAACTGTTTTTGGGATGAGAACTTTGTTTGTTTCGTCTCTCTCCCACCCATAATGCACAGGATCAAGTGGTGGTGGGTCACACTTTAGTGCATCGAGCCAGTTCGCCACAGTGTAGTGGGCTCTGAGCACATTTTGATGGAAAGCTTCAGTTGTTGGTGGTAGAGAACATAGTTTGGGTGCAGCAGTTCCCGACTTCCCTGTCTTCTGAGCCCATACTCGCTGACGACACTCAGTAAGAGATGAGGATTTCTTATCCCCATAGCATGCAACAATGAACGCTGTTGCCTCTTTCTTGATATGGTCAAAGCATACATCAAGGGACCCGAGCTTGTCTAGCTTCCGACCCTTCTTGGCTGTGGCAATGGCAGTGGCTTTGCTGATGCCATGTATTGCTGCAACTGTGTCCCAACCACTCAAAGCGTGTAGTTCCTTGTCCCTGCTCATCATTTTTCAGTTTACACTTTTCTATCAACACATCTTTGTAATTTGTTTTTTTATCACCAAGTTTATTGGTCATAAACCTAGACGCTGGAATGCGGTATTGCACCGGAACTTTGATGTCATATTTCTCGGGTAATATACACTCACTGACTTTCAAACAAAAGAGACAGTGTTTTTTAGGGTCATATACTGGGCCTTCTCTGAGAACAGCACTACGTAGTCATTTTGGTTCCACTGTAGGGGTATCACATTCTCTCTTTTTCATGAATGCTGATAAATTCCGCTTGGACACATAAGTGGAAACACAGTTCTTGTGACAACAAAGGATTTTTGCTCCATCTTCCAAGAGAGGATTTAGTCTCGCTCGAACATCTGGCTGCCCTCTGATGTCGCTGCTCTCTATGATTTTCTGAATCTTCCCACAATTTGAAAGACCTTTCTGACCTCCAGGACAGCTACGCAGGAAATCCTTGAAGAAACATTCGTTTGCAGCTTTTATAGAACCTGAAAAATAAGAATTTTGTTTACCCATTCTTCGGAGTACAAATCGCATTGAAATAATTCATCCTCAGCAAATGAAAACTAAACAATGCTCACCTGGTATATTCTCCATATTCAGCAGTCAAAAAACAATTTTGGAATCAGCACAACCAAGACGTCATCAAACCACCAGGTGGGCAGCACCATCAGCAATAATCTCAACAACCTGAAAAAAATAAGAGGAATAATTAGACATATTGGAATTCACCTTACCAAGGGGAAAATAATCCCTAATTTCATTTTAAACCCTATAGAACTACTCAGTCTCGCCCAAAACTATAAAAACGACAGTAAGATCACCAAAATATCTCCACGACTGCCCGGGATATGGGATATTCCTTATTTCGGGGGGCGTTTGACCTCCAATGACCTTGAGTATTGACAAATGTGGGTCAAAACGACTCCCAAAGTATCTGCAACCCCTCCAGCTCGACTCATCATCCTAAAAACCCCTAGAAATGACACCAAGATCATCAAAATCCGTATTGACCAGGATATGGGATTTTTCAGTTTCGCCGGCCATCTTGGAAAATGGTGGCCATATTAAAAAAACCAAGCGGGGGTCAGGTGTACACCCGATGGATTCTTGAATGGGGTGGTATAAGCTTTCAAAATATGTAAAAATTTGCTTTATAACAAACAATGCAGGGTTCCAGTAAAATCAGGGTCTGTGCTACCGGACTATGTAGAAGAAAGAAGAAAAAGAGGGAGATGAACCCAAGCACGAAACCAAACTTAAACTGTTTCAAAATATTCCTTTATATTCCTTTATCTTGTTGGCTACCATAACAACCAGAAGAAGGAATTCCTTATAAACAACCATATGCAGGAGGTAAGATATACAGGGTGTCCCAAAAAAAACTATATGATCTTTATAGCATCATATATTTTATAATTTAAAAAAAAAACAATATATTATAGCAATTGCCAATGAAAGGTAAATTAGTAATCTAAGTGATCAAAATGTTATAGCGAGTTGTTTGCATATAAAATTTAATTAACTACGCCAAGTGCTCAAAATGTTCTCCGGCGGCATGAATGCACTTTTGAATGCGTCGACTAAGCCTGGCCTTGTTTTATCAAAGGCCTTGTAATGGCGAAGCCTATGGACCGAACGTAGTCTAGTCACTCACTAGCTTGCTTCGGACTTAGCCTACGCACTCATTCCACGATACAAACTCTACAGCATTCAACTTTATTCAGTTCAGCAAAAGAACCCATGTTGCGTAAACGTTTGACACTGGAGCAACGAAAAAGTGTTCTGAAATGGTATTGGAAATTTGAGAATGTGTCCGAAGTCCAGCGGCAATGGATCCGGGAATTTGGTACAAAGCCACCGACACGTCTCGCCATTACAAGCATCCGTGACAAGTTTGAGGCAGAGGGATCTGCTCAAGATATGCACAAGCGAAGATCTGGACGACGCAAATCAAGTGCGAGTGATGAAAACTCCGTTTTAGTGTTGCAAAAATTTAATCGATCACCACAGAAATCAGTTAGGCAATGCGCCCGTGAGACCGGAATCAGCAAATCAGGTGTTCACCGGATTTTAAAGTCGGCAAAATGGAAAAGCTACATTCCAAGTCTGTTACACGCCATGACTGAAGATGACCCTGATCGCAGACTCGAATTTTGTGAATGGTTTCAGTCAATGTAAGCCGAAGACGTACAGTTTGCCAACAAAATCGTGTGGTCTGATGAAGCTACCTTCAAGCTGAATGGCACAGTAAATCGACACAACTGCAGGTACTGGTCACTTGATAATCCACACGTTTATGTGGATAAACATGTTAATTTACCAGGATTAACAGCATGGTGTGGTTTATCATCCAGGGGTTTGGTTGGACCATTTTTCTTTAATGGGACAGTTACCGGTGCCGCATATCTCGACATGCTGCGGACAGAAATTATAACTGCAGTTCGGAAGTTGTTTGGAAACGACGACTTTTACTTTCAACAAGATAGAGCCCCCCCTCATTATCATTGTGATGTCAGAAGGTACCTCGATGAAACGTTGCCTAACCGTTGAATAGGACGAAGAGGAAGCGTTGAGTATCCTCCACGTTCACCGGACTTGACTCCACTTGATTTTTACTTGTGGGGCTACCTGAAGGATGCAGTTTATGGTACAAGACCTGCAACACTCGAACACCTTAAGGATGCAATTAGGGAAAAGTGCGGGACCATCACAGCATCCACATTAGTTCATGTATGCGAATCAGTTAGTCGACGCATTCAAAAGTGCATTCATGCCGCCCGAGAACATTTTGAGTACTTGGCGTAGTTAATTAAATTTTATATGCAAACAACTCGCTATAACATTTTGATCACTTAGATTACTAATTTACCTTTCATTGGCAATTGCTATAACAATATTTTTTTTTTTTTTTTAAATTATAATATATATGATGCTATAAAGAGTATATAGTTTTTTTTGGGACACCCTGTATATATAAATATAAATATATATATATATATATATATATATATATATATATATATATATATATATATATATATATATATATATATACACACACACTGTGTGTATATATATATATATATATATATATATATATATATACATACAAACTTTTAAAATTGCTGAAGGAATTCTACCCACAACTATGTATAAAATTATATTCACCCCGTCTAAATCGATTTACCATTTATTTAAATACAAGGATGTTATTCCTACACTTCTTAAGTCATCCATAGTTTATCAATACAAGTGTGACCACTGTATGGGGTCATATATAGGTAAAACTAAAAGACATTTAATATCCCGTATTTACGAACATCTCGGTAAATCGGTCCGTACAAATTTACCCCTTGGCAAACCACCTAATTTCTCATACGTAATCACTCGCACAACAATAACCACCCAATTTCACAGTCTAATTTCGCCGTTCTTGCTGCCGGAAGCTCTGACCTTAAGCTTAAAATTATGGAGTCTCTGTTTATTTATAAACTAAAACCAGACCTAAATTCTGACGAATCATCGATAGATCTGCTATGTTTTGGTTAAGGTACTACTTTATTTTATTTACGTTTCAGTTTTAATGCTTTTACTTTATATATATATATATATATATATATATATATATATATATATACATACATATATATATATATATTATATATATATATATATGTGATATGTGATCAGTCTTTCCTTGTGAACAGACGTGTTTTATCGAGTGTCCAGTGTTATCAATTGAATAAGTGGTTTTCGTTGAAGTGTTTTAAAAAAAAATAGTGTTCGGTGCATTCTAAACTAAATTACTTCGTGCTACTAATCATTCATTAACGAATATATTTCATTTATTGACGGTATTCACTCCTATATTATTTGATCAAACGTGGCTTGCCTTGTTTGTTTTTCAAATCTATCAGAAAACGTGGAGTCATAGGGTTCATTTTTCCTTCCTTCGAAAGGTCAGGTAGAGTGTGGTCACAACCGTGTGAAAAAAAGGAAAAAAGTCGGGTCGAATCGCGGACAGATAAGTATTATAAATACTCTTCTTTTACAGATCTTTTGTCGGTAGCTTAATTCTATATTCATTTAGTATAAATTTGTGTTACAAGAACCTGTTTCTGTGTTTCAAGAACGCGGTAGACCTACGTTGTAATTTATTAATTTCCAAACGCTCTTTTTTGTTTTTTTTTGCGTTTTTTGTTTTTTAACTAATTAAAAGCATGGCACCCCCGTCAAGTACTTGCAGTCGCTGTGAAGGGAAATTTGCCGCTTACGCGTTTACAATGGCTAATAATAATGAACAGTTAGTTTGCAGGTGGTGCTTAAGCATGGAAGTGCTGAGGAACGAGTTAGAACGTGAGAGGGAGGCCAGGGTGAGGCTTGAAGAAAGCGTGATGCTCCTGACGCAAAATTAGAATCCCTTGAGACTCCAATTAAGACCCCTCCTGCCTCAGTTTCTACTAATAATATAAATAGTATTAATAGCCCTCTCTCTTCCCCTAGTTCCCAACCCTTCGTTCGAGTGTGTAATGGAGCCCCATTGAGAAAACCTAAGACATGTCTACCAGTAATAACAAACAATAAGTTTTCTGTTTTAGGTTTCGATGATGCTAATGAACCGGAAATCCGACTCGTTGGCGATTCCATTGTTCGAGGGCAGCTCGAGGAATTCTGTGGGAGAAACCCTCGTCGTAGGCGCCATTACTGCTACCCTGGTGCAAGGGTGGAGGATATAACTAATAGTGTTGACCAATTTACAGACGGTACCTCTGAGGACAACGTGTTATTCATGTCGGTACTAATAACGTTTTAAATTCTAGATCGGAAGAACTGCTGGCTAGGTACAGGGACTTACTAGAGCGATTAAAGGAAAAAAACTAATAAGATTGTTTTAACAGGTATACTTCCTCGAATTATCCAACGTAACGATTTCTACAGCAAGGCGACCTATATTAACAATAACCTAAAGCCTCTTTGCCAACAGGAAGGAGTGCATTTTGCGAATTTTTGGAACAGTTTCTACGGCAGGAGGGACTTGTTCCTCGGAGATGGACTTCATCTTAATGACGTTGGAGCTGCGCGTTTAGGAAGACTATCTCATAATACTGTCTCTTCTTTTCAGGCTGCCGTAACTCGAACGGTCCCAGCGTAAATTCCACAAATTTCCCCAGTGCTCGCGAAGGTGTCGCAATTACAAACAATTTGAAGGTTTTATCCTTAAATGCTCGTAGCCTACGAAATAAAAGAAACGAATTTTTTTCTTTAATTGCTTGTAAAGACTATGATTTAATTGCGATAAATGAATCGTGGCTTAGCACTGAAACTCGTGACTTTGTAGGGGAGTATCAAATTAAAGGTTATAGACTTTTTGTTAAAAACAGAATAGGTAGGCGAGGAGGCGGTGTTATGCTGTATATCAAAGATAATATTGCGAACGTTATAGAAGTAAAGCACACAATTCCGGAACCGATAGATTCGACTATAGCAGAAATTAAATTGAACGATTTCAAACATCTTGTTGCGGTTATATATAGGCCCCTAATCAAACAGCTGATACGGACGAAGCGTTATATCGTGAACTAAAGAGAATAATCGGTAGTGAGCAGGCTTTAGTTATGGGTGACTTTAATTGCGCCAACGTGAATTACGATACAATGCAGGGAGACGCGGAAGGTAATCGTTCCAGTGGCGTATCAAGGGAGGGGCGAGAGGGGCGACCGCCCCGAGCGGCACTTCCCGAGGGGCGGCAAATTACTGTCAGGCGGGCGCAGTATGCAAAATTTTGGGTTTTTATGTTTTAAAATGCAACCCTCCAAAAAATTATATCTCATCATTGTCGCGCGTTATTTGTGTACAAAATATCCATGGTTTTGATGAAAAATCATCATTAAATGCTATATATGCCACCTCAATGCCACTATTTCCACAAATAGTTGCGTTAATTTTCACATCGGAAAGGTTGCCAGCCCTATTTTTCAGACTTTCCCTATATTATTTAGGTTGGGCTTTGCATTCTTTGAGCTTTGATGATGTTAATAATTACTGGTTGTTTTATTTTGCAGATACCCTACTGAATTAGCAAACATGAGCAAACGACAGAAACTGAGTGGTGCTGCATACAAGAATCTTCGCGAAAAAAAAGGAGGAAGGCAAGCGTGCTGCTAAGCGATTTCATCAGTTAATGGGATTCTCAGACACACCTTCAGTGCCTTCTGGGAAGCAAGGAGATCAACGGCAATGTGATATATCTTTAGAGATAGATGTTCAAGCGGCAACTTCAAGTGAACCCCCAAATAATCAGGATCAACCCTCATCTACATCACAAAGTCACCCACCCACCCATCACCCACAGAGTCTGTTTAACGATTCTGGCAACTGGCCCGTTCCAATGACGGACAATTTGAGAATCGAACTCATTAAAGGTGGACCATCACATTTGAAAAACATGAATGGACCCTTTCCAGCTGATTCAAACAATAGGTCAATGTCAAAAGTTTGGTATTTCAAAACTTTGGAAAATGGCGAAAAAATTGAAAGGTCATGGCTAATCTTCTCACCTTCAAAATGTAGCTTGCATTGCTTTTGCTGTCGTCTCTTCAACAACATCTCCAGTGCATTTGGAAAAGAAGAAGGATTTTTTGCCTGGAGGAAACTGACTCCAAGAGTACCTGAACATGAAAACAGTCCATATCATACCCGATGCTTTGAACAATGGAAAGAGTTGTCTATGCGCCTTCAGTTGAATGCTACAATAGATAATGCACATCAGTTGCAAATAAAACATGCTACTGCTAAGTGGAAAGAAATACTGAGACGAATTTATGACTGCATCATGTTCTCGGCAAAACAAGATCTTGCATTCCGAGGGCACCGAGAGAACTTAAATGAAGAAGCTGGGCTAGCTGGCAATTCTGGAAACTTTTTGGAGTTAATAAAACTAATGGGCAAATATGACCCAGTAATTAGGGAACATCTTACAAAAATACGAATGACTGACAAGATATCCACTACGTATTTGTCACCTAACATTCAAAATGAGTTCATCACACTAATCGGCTGTAGTGTTCGAAAACGTATAATTGATAATTTTAATGTGTCTAGTGCAAAGTACTTTGCAATAATTTTCGATAGTACACCAGATATATCGCATATTGATCAGATGTCTCAGGTAATTCGCTATGTGTCGATTAAAGATGGTAATGTAGAGGTGAAGGAATCCTTCGTTGATTTTATTAAATTAGAGGGGAAGACTGCTGAGGCAGTTACTGATCTCATTGTCACTAAGCTCCGTGAGGATGGGCTGGATATCCAGAATTGTTATGGTCAAGGGTATGACAATGCTGCTACGATGGCAGGTATTCATCTTGGAGTTCAACGCAGAATTCTTGATGTTAACAAACACGCTGTTTTCATTCCTTGCAATAAACCACTCGCTGAACTTGGCTGGAGTTCATGCCGCGGGACTGAGTCCTAATGCTGTAACTTTCTTTGGAACAATTGAACGAATTTTCGTCTACTTTTCTTCCTCTACTCATCGTTGGGATGTCTTAACAAAACATTCCAAAATCACTGTCAAGCGAGTCTCTGATACGCGGTGGAGTGCTAAGTATGATGCTGTTTCTAGTCTTAAGAAGAACTTGACTCACGTTGTTAGTGCCTTGGAAGAACTGAGTGAAGGGGTCTCCGAAAATCTGGACACAAAGGGCGATGCTGAAGCTCTGTTGACCTCCATCATGTCATACATATTCATTGTGTACTTATTTTTCTGGGATCCAGTGCTGAAAGAAATCAATGATGCTCAGCTATATTTTCAAAGAAAGGGACTTGCTTTGGACCAGTGTGCATTAAAAATGAACTCTTTATCCGTGTTTTTAACTAATGAACGAGAGGCAGTAGTATCAAACGCTGCAGATGCCGCCGAAGAGTTCTGTAATGAAATGGATATCAGTATAGACCGCAGAGTCAGGAGACGGAGAAGAATGCCTGGAGAGCAAGCTCGTGATGCTGGATTGACCGTGCAAGAAGATGTACGCAGAGAATTTTTTGAAATCATGGATCGTTTATTAGCAGAAATTGAAAAACGCAGAGTTTGTCTTAAAAACATGAATGATCGCTTTGAATTTCTGTCTCCTTCGTACCTTTTGAATCAGTCCTAAGATGAAGAAATTAATACCAAGGTCAATAATTTTTCTTCCATCTACAATGACATTAATCCAGGAAGTCTACTGGAAGAAATAAAGCGTTTGCGCAGACATTTGCTCAGTTTCGAAAGCATAAGCGTCGACGATGATCCAAAGAACTGGGATATGTTGAAACTACTTCAGTGGATCGTTGAATGGGATCTAGTGGAATCTTTGCCTCATATAACAATTGCCCTCCGGATCTGTCTAACTACATGCATGTCCGTGGCAAGTTGCGAACGAAGTTTCTCGAAACTGAAACTTATAAAAACTTACCTCAGGTCAACTATAAGTCAATCTAGACTGAGCAATTTGGCGATTATTTCAATTGAACGCGAAGTTGCAGAGACAATGGACATAGAAAAAATCATTCATGAATTTTCTGTTATGAAAGTCCGAAAATTTAACTAAGCATTATACATTATATAGTTATTGTTAAAATTATGTAGTGTATTATGTACGGTACATTATGTAGAATTGTTAAAATTGAAGTTGCTTTATTTAAGTTTTTCTTCCAATAAAAGTTTTGTTTACAAGTGTATTTTTGTAAAGGAATTGTTTTTAAAATTGAAAATTGTTGCAAGGGGGGGGCGGCGTTGGCATTTTCGCCCCGAGCGGCAAAAAGTATTGGTACGCCTCTGAATCGTTCAGTTAATTTTCTCGAGGATAGCTTTCTTATTCAAAAGGTTGGGGAACCTACGAGGTTGGACAGTATTTTAGATTTAGTAATAACTACGCATGATAGGCTAATTACTGATCTTCAAGTAATAGAACCGTTAAGCAATAGCGATCACAATATTGTAGAGTTTGTCCTCTCAGTAAGTCACTCGAAACCAGCTAACTCGACTAAAATTCCTAACTTCCAGCCCGCAGACTTTAGTAAATTTCAAAATAAATTGTCACACGTCAATTGGGAAAACTAATGGGAAACTCCAACGCAAAACTAATGTGGGAATCGTTCGAAACAGTATTTAGGTCTATAAATGAGGAATGTGTACCGTACAAAATTAAGCGTGCGAAAGTAAACAACAAGCCCTTGTGGTTTGCTTCTAGAGTACGAGACATTATAAAGAGTAGAGACAGGGCTTATAGGCTACATAAGTGCGATAAAGACAAATTGTGGTTACGAAACAACTACATATCTTTAAGGCGTGAAGCGAAAAGTGTAATAAAAAAGTCCAAGCTGTTGAAAGCCGTTGAAAAATGTTAACGGAGATCTAGTTTCTGAAAACAAGGAAATGGCTACCTTGCTAAACGAATTTTTTACGTCAGTTTTTACTATAGAAGATGTAATGAATATCCCTACGGTCATAGACATAATACCTTTTGATAATGGTAATATTTTGGATAATATTGTGGTTAGTGAAGGGGAGGTAATGCGCTATATTGATAAAATGAAAACGCGTAAATCACCGGGTCCGGATTCCATATATCCCATACAACTAAAAGAATTAAAAGATAGCATTGTTGTGCCGCCAACAAAGATTTTTAATGCGTCTATTTCTGAGGGGTGCGTACCAGATAATTTCAAGTTAGCAAACGTAACACCTATCTTTAAGAAAGGCGATAAAGGTGCGGCGGGAAATTATAGGCCAATTAGTTTAACGTCTGTTGTAGGTAAGCTACTGGAATCAATAATTAGGGAACGTATAGTCGAACACTTAGAATTGCATAAACTACTTAGAACTACGCAGCACGGTTTTAGGCGAAACAAATCTTGCTTAACTAATCTTTTAGAATTTTTTCAAAGCGTGGTTGACGTTTACGATAGACATCGGGCGGTTGATGTAGTGTATTTAGATTTTAAATAGCGTTTGACACCGTGCCGCACAAAAGACTCATTGAAAAAACTAAGGCTCATGGAATCAGGGGTGTAGTAATAAATTGGCTGGAAGAATGGTTGCGAGGTAGGAAACAGAGGGTGGTCGTTGATGGAGCGGAGTCGTGTTGGGCTAATGTAGCGAGTGGCGTTCCTCAGGGTTTTGTATTGGGCCCCTTGCTTTTTCTTATATTATATATATATATTAACGATTTAGATGTCGGCCTAGTCAGTACAGTTTCAAAGTTTGCGGATGACACGAAGCTGGGTGTAGGGCGATTAATGACGAAAATAGAGGTAAAATCCAGGAAGATCTGAATAAAATCGTTCATTGGTCAGTCACATGGCAAATGAGATTTAACGTTGATAAGTGCAAAATTTTGCATATAGGTTCGCGTAACGGTAATTTTGCGTATATTATGTCAGGGAAAGATTTAACAAGCGTAGAGCAGGAAAAAGATTTAGGAGTTGTAGTCACTGGTGATTTAAAAGTAGCTTTCAATAAGGCGAACAAAGTGTTAGGTTTTATAGCTCGAAATTTTGAGTACATTGAGTATATATATATATATATATATATATATATATATATATATAGAAACGACGTAAGTATAGAGGAGTGTTCTGCACACGAGGAAGAGAAATAACAAACAAATGAAAAATAAGGCACCCGCCCAGGAATCGAACCCAGGATCTTCGAATTGCCGGTTAGACGTGCTAACCACTACACCACTACACCACGATAGTCAGAAGTTGTAATTCTCCTACATAGGGCAGAAACCAATGCCTTGAGAGGGCATCCTCGCAAATCGTGAATATGTACATTTAACTGCAATGACCGCGCAGTATATTAACGTATAGAAACGACGTAATTATAGAGGAGTGTTCTGCACGCGAGGAAGAGAAATAACAAACAAATGAAAAATAAGGCACCCGCCCGGGAATCGAACCCAGGATCTTCCAATTGCCGGTCAGACGTGCTAACCACTACACCACGGAGCCACGAAAGTCAGAAGTTGTAATTCTCCTAGATAGGGCAGAAACCAATGCCTTGAGAGGGCACCCTCGCAAATCGTGAATATGTACATTTAACTGCAATGACCGCGCAGTATATTAACGTATAGAAACGACGTAAGTATAGAGGAGTGTTCTGCACACGATTTGCGAGGGTGCCCTCTCAAGGCATTGTTTTCTGCCCTATGTAGGAGAATTACAACTTCTGACTATCGTGGCTCCGTGGTGTAGTGGTTAGCACGTCTGACCGGCAATTGGAAGATCCTGGGTTCGATTCCCGGGCGGGTGCCTTATTTTTCATTTGTTTGTTATTTCTCTTCCTCGTGTGCAGAACACTCCTCTATACTTACGTCGTTTCTATACGTTAATATACTGCGCGGTCATTGCAGTTAAATGTACATATTCACGATTTGCGAGGGTGCCCTCTCAAGGCATTGGTTTCTGCCCTATGTAGGAGAATTACAACTTCTGACTATCGTGGCTCCGTGGTGTAGTGGTTAGTACGTCTGACCGGCAATTGGAAGATCCTGGGTTCGATTCCCGGGCGGGTGCCTTATTTTTCATTTGTTTGTTATTTCTCTTCCTCGTGTGCAGAACACTCCTCTATACTTACGTCGTTTCTATACGTTAATATACTGCGTGGTCATTGCAGTTAAATGTACATATTCACGATTTGCGAGGGTGCCCTCTCAAGGCATTGGTTTCTGCCCTATGTAGGAGAATTACAACTTCTGACTATCGTGGCTCCGTGGTGTAGTGGTTAGCACGTCTGACCGGCAATTGGAAGATCCTGGGTTCGATTCCCGGGCGGGTGCCTTATTTTTCATTTCTTTGTTATTTCTCTTCCTCGTGTGCAGAACACTCCTCTATACTTACGTCGTTTCTATACGTTAATATACTGCGCGGTCATTGCAGTTAAATGTATATATATATATATATATTATTATATATATATATACTGTATATATATATATATATATGTTAACCCCCCTTTTATGGCCCTGAGTCGGTTCGGAATCGACGGGGGTTCTGGTTAGGAGGCTGCAACGGATATTTCTTCTATAACATTCTAATTCTTTTCGGTCGCCTCTTGTTAAACTCTTGGCTACAGACTCGCCAGACTGTTATGCCAATATCTTCTATGGTGCTTGGGTTGTCTCTTAATTTGGGCAAAGGGTCGCCACAATGTCTAATTCTTCTCTTTTTATAATACTCTGATACTTTCTCTGATACTTTCTCTGATACTAAAATTATCGACTTTTCTTTTATAACTTGTCGACTTAACTGACTGAGTTCCTGAAGAGAACAAGGCTCGAAGGAAAAGATAAAAACTTCTTTTACTTTGGTTTACTTCTCAAAATATGCAGGTAGTGCTCTAAATTTACAAGGGTAGAGGTTCGACCTCTTTCGACCATGGCTCAGGCCGGAATCTAAAAATATTAAGGAGGCAAGGGGCCTCTGCCCCCTCCCCGCAGCAAGGCTGCTAACAAAGGAGTCCTAATGAAGTGCTATGATGAAGAAGTCTAATGAAGAAGTGCAATGAAGAAGTCTAATGAAGAAGTCTAATGCAGAAGTGCCGTAATTTTACAAGTACATGTATAACATAAACTTAAATGTTTTGGGGGACGACAGTTGAAGGTTAAATTCCCCCTTTTTTAAACACATGATAAGATGTTTTGAAAGATTTCAACTAAAAAAAATTAAAATAAAAACTAATTTGTATTTTTCGCCGAGTCTACATTTATGAAGGCGATATCATTTCGTAATAGTACACATAAGTACAAATTAAGTACACGACTGAGTACGTATTAATTTTGGTTCATTACAATTACGATTACAATTATGGATTACTTCACATTCGCTTATGATTGTTCATTACAGTTCTATTAAAGTACATTCTTACATTATAAATTAAATCATTACATTTAATTACAGTTTCAATGAAGTACATTACAAGTTATTATTAATTACAGTTTCATTAAAGTACATTACGTTATATTAAATTAAAGTATTACAGCTAATTACAATTAAACAGTTACTATAACTTTGTTTTGTCTTTTTTACAGTGTTTCATATTAATAGACAATTAAGATGTTTAGAAATATAATACAACGTACATGGCACTTACGAGATAATTTATTTACGAAATAATATGCTATAATATGTTATGAATTTGAAATCAGAGCGAACGGAGATATTTTATCTTTGAGGCGCTCGATTCTGTCGTAGTGAGTGGAATTTTATAACTTAACTCAGCATTTTTGAGTTCAATGCGGGAGGTGAAATAATAAAAGAAAATAAAACAAAAAGAATACATGTACGTAATCATGATCGTCAATAGACATGTACGACTGCACACAGTAGTGTACACATATCATTCGTCACACAATAGGTTGTGTGCGTAATATAGACACGAGTAAACATAGACTGATAAGTTGATAGGGCATAAGTAGACAATAGTTAGATGAATGAATAAGTAATAAAATTAATAAAGGATAGCGGTCAAGAAAGAACATGAATGTAAGAATGAGTATGGTTGAATAATGATATTTATACTACATAACACCACAACATTATTACTAAAGAATTTACCATACATTGAATACGGAAGATGTCCAAATACTAAGAACGTGATTCAGTGTACAAAGTATGGGAAACGTAAAGAGAACAAAGTTATTTTGTGACGTCATAGTGTATAAGTCATTATTAGAAAGATGAATTAGAGAAATACAGTAATGAATAAAGACGTACAAATCGAAATTCTATCCAAAAACTCGCTTAGGCGATTTTGGTTTCTTATGTAAAAATGGACATTCGAACATAAAACTATACGAACATAAGTTCTGCATGAAGACAATGAATCCATATAATGATGGTGTAGGAATTGTTCATTGTTCACTTTTTACATATACACTGTGTATATATAAACATATATATACACTGTATATATATATATAAATATATATTATATAATATATATATATATTATACTATAAATATATATATATATATATATATATATATATACACACACTGTATATATAAAAATATATATATATATATATATATACTGTATATATTTATATATATTTATATATTATATATATATATATATATATATATATATATATTTATATTTATAAATATATACAGTATATATATATATATATATATATATATATATATATATATATATATATATATATACACTGTATATATATATATATATAAATATGTATATATACAGGGTGGGCCGAAAGTCTGGATCCATAGGAAAATATTTATTTTAATACATAAATTACCACAAATGGTAAATACTTAAAATGAATATCAACTTTAACTCGTAAATGCGTATCCGTGATACTGTACAGTAGTTCGTACTCCAGTATAAATACTCAAATACTTTTTTATTTCAGCCCAGAAATGGCTTCGAATCTAACAACAGAAGACCGGGTAGAACTTGTGCTCATGTACGCACGACAGGGCGCTACACACAGAGAAGTTGCTACCGAATTCAAAAGAAATCATCCTGATAAGCATCCAGTAACACATGCGACTGTTGGCAAGTTGTTTAAACGTTTCAAAGAAACAGGAAGTGTACATGATCGACGGCGTTCTGGTCGTCCAAAAACTGCAACTGATGAAAATACCTCTGCAATGGTATGTGAAACTTTAACGAATAGTCCAGTAAAGTCAACAAGAAGATTATCAAATGAAACACGCATCTCGAGAACGTCAATTCGAAGAATTATGAAAAATCATAAATTCCATCCCTAACTGTCTCGATGTCAGAGGCCGCCAATTTGAGCATTTGTTATAATTTGTTGTTTATACTGGAGTACGAACCACTGTACAGTATCACGGATACGCATTTACGAGTTAAAGTTGATATTCATTTTAAGTATTTACCATTTGTTGTAATTTATGTATTAAAATAAATATTTTCCTATGGATCCAGACTTTCGGCCCACCCTATATATACATATATACATATATATATATATACTGTACCTATATATATATATATATATATATATATGTATATATATATATATATATATCCCTGAAGAATTCCAACACATAGGCAATATATATATATATATATATATATATATATATATATATATATACCTCGTGCTTTATGTTCTACTACGCTTAATTAAAATACTAAACTCGCATGTGATCGAGTCTACAGTTACATCGTTGCTTTGTACTATGCAATAAATACGATTTAACATTATTTCACCACTCAAAGTACACGGGTGCCTATACTCTATGTAAAGGGCCTTCAATTCGTTTGACACTATTTTTCTGCCCACTTTACAAATGGTTGGCAAATTATCACTCTCTTTAAACTCGGATAGAATACAATCAAAAGCACGCACATTGAAGGCATTGTTCGCCACAACATCATTATTAAATTCAAATTTACAAACACTCCTTTCCAAATGAGGATTTATTCTTTCCAATCCGAGCTTTTCAACCGTGAACTCTTCTTCACAACGCATATCGGCAGTTGAAATAATCTTCTAAGTCATACCGGCAGCTGCTCGTTATATAAAGAAATAGCGCTTCAGGGTGAATAGTGTAGGTGAGCTCAGCCCTGTACCGCTCAAGTCCTTTGTACCAAAGTTCAAGATATTTCGAAAAGTCTATACCTTTTAAATACGCATGCAGTTCCAATCCATTCTCGTCTTGTTCATTCCTACACTCGAGCAGAGCAGTGTATGCGTATTCAAGAACCGTGTCAAAATAAAGCATATCGGCAACACGTGCGTTTAATATAGGCTTTAACTTGGGGAAACCGACGATTTCAAACATTCTCTCGAGTGTGAAACGGTTTCGTGTGGGGACAAGGACATCAACTGTATATCAATGCATGGCTGGTGGCAAATTATACACAACGTACAAATAATGGTATATGAGGGTGCATCACTAATCTGCTCTCTTCTTGTGCCTACACCTGCAGGTAATTTATAACGATCCTCGCCCCACTTCTCAACTATCACGAAGATTCTATTCATCTCCTCAACACTTAAATAAATAACATTCCGTTTACCAGAGTGTGTTTGTCTACAACGCGTTTCCAGTACATAGTTAACAGCGCCGGTTTTACGCCTGAAAACACGCACTGACTTCGTCACGGAAACATCGAATACGGCATTGAGGATACTGCTCAACGGAAGCTCAATCGTTTTTTATTGTGAAGAGTGTACGTCCAGTCGGGTCAAGCTCTGAGGTGACTATGAGCATCCGGTGTGCGGTTTGGCTCGGCGGGAGGTGTGGGGGGGATGAGTCACATGAGCGCGTCATACCAAGCGTTAGTGATTCGTGAACGGGCTTGCTCCAACATGAGTCATGTGAATACTTGTATCCCATTATGTCAGTCAGTAGTATGGGTGAAAAATGGGAGAATGCAGGAATGTTGCAATGCAGATACAAATATTGATCAATGTTGCAAGGTATTGCAAAGGGGTTATGCAATGAAGGGGGAGGAGGTTTATGCAAAGGGGGAGGGGGAATGTTGTAAGAGCAACAAGGGGTTATGCAACTTGGAAGCTGAGTTATTCTCCAAGAGAAAGAGAGGAGAAGGAGAGAGAGGAAGAGAGGTGTTCGCCTGGCAGGAGCCAAGCGCATATTAAGACTTCATCTGAGCGCCCGCTGTCTTATTAGGTGTAAATCCGCCAGTTGGCTTAGAAGGCGTAAATGGCTTGTACAGGTTGAGTTGCCAGATTGCGCTATTTATTTAATTAAAGCATATATTATTGAGAGTTGGCTTAGAAATCCGTCAGTTGGCTTAGAAGGCGTAAATGGCTTGTTCAGATGTACAGGTTGAGTTGCCAGATAGCACTATTTATTTAACTAAAGCATATATTCTTGACGGTTGGCTTAGAAATCCGTCAGTCGGTTTAGAAGGCGTAACCAGCCATTTGGTATAATTAAATAATAATATCGTTTACAACCAAAAGAATTAAATAAAACACCATTACATCATTCTGTTTATTTAGACGAATTATTGGAATCAGAAATATATAGAAAATATACAATCAAACGATGGAATGATCAAAAATAAAATAAACAATAATAATAGTATAAGAAATATGAACGAGGAATATGTATATAATAAAAAAAAACTATAACCATCAATATAACAGCACAGAAGAAATATATCTACACAATTATGTTAAATAATTAAATATATTCAAAATAAATACATACACTTTATCTTCTACTACAAAAGTAGATGGATGGAGTATAATCATCAAAATAATAGTTCAGGAGAAATATATACACACAATTGTTAAATAATTAAATATATTGAAAATTCATCCAAATACATTCACTTTGTTCTACTGCGCAAAACACTAAACTCACACGTAATCGAGTCTACAATCACTTCATTATTGCTTTGCACTACGCAGCAAACGCGGCTTAATATTATTTCACCGCTCAAGTTATAGGGAAACCTATACTCTATATAAATGGCCTTCATATCGTTCAGTACTACTTTTGTGCCCACTTTACATCCGGTTGGCAAGTTATCTTTAAATACGTCTAGAATACAATCAAAAACACGCACAAAGAGGTCATCGTTAGCCACAACGTCATTATTAAATACAAGTTTATAAACACTCCTTTCCAATCGGGGGTTTATTTTTACCAACCCGAGCTTTTCAATCGTGAACTCTTCTTCACACTGCATAGCAGCAGTTGAAATAATCTTCTAAGTCGTTACGACAGCTACTCATTATATAAAGAAATAGTTCTTCAGGGTGAACGGTGTAGGTGAGCTCAGCCCTGTTCTACTCAAGTGCTTTATACCAAAGTTCATGATATTTCAGAGTCTAAACCTTTTAAATAAGCATTCAGCTCTAGACCATTCTCGCCTTATTCAGTCCTACACTCGGTAAACCCATCGAGCAGAGCGGTGTATGCGTATTCAAGAACGATCCTCACTCCACTTCTCAACTACCACGAAGATTCTATTCATCTCCTCAACACTTAAATAAACAACATTCCGTTTGTTTGTTTGTCTACAAGTCGTTTCCAATATATAGTTAATGGCACCGGTTTTACACCTGAACACGCGCAACGACTTCGTCACGGACACATCGTACACGGCGTTGAGAATGCTGCTCAAAGGAAGTTCCATCGTATTCCAGGAGCGCACGTCCAGTCGGTTCAAGCTCTGAGATGACAATGAGCCACATGCAACGGATCGGCTCGACAGGAGGAGTGAGTCACACCATAAGCTAATGAAACGTGTACGGCGCTGTTCCAACATGAATACTTGTATCTCATTATATTGGGTAGGTGTTTTGAGAAATTTTCCGAATCATGAAGCAATATCGGTTTTATTGTTTTATCACTCCCACTCCCTAGAATACGCACCAGACATTTTTGCATAGGGGGATTTTCACGAACTAAACACATTTTATTCACACTCCGGCGCACTATTTGACAGAAACATATGACCATATTTTTCCTTTTTGCTTAGCATGCGATACTCATCTCTAAATTCTGTTAAATACTCACGCAGACCTTTAGCTACAACATGAATACTTGTATCCGATTATAATGGGTAGATGTTTTGAGAAATTTTCCGATACATGAAGCAATATCAGTTTTAATGTTTTATCACTCATCAGACGTTCATTTCCACAAACTAAACATCTTCACAATCCGGCGCACTATTTAAGAGAAACAAATGCCCATATTTTTCCTTTTTGTTTAACAATCGATACTCGTCTCTAAAGTCTGTTAAAAACTCACACAGGCCATTAGCCACAACCTCATTACAAACCTCGTCATGATATATATTAATATAGTGGTAAAAATACTTAAGATTCTCCATGATGACAAGATTTACGTTCTCAGTCGCAGGGTACAAGTACTCGGTATGATGCAACATGACCTAATATCGTGTTGCTTCTTCTACTTCGCGGTATATGTGAGCCTTTATAAAGGTTAGGTCTATAACATACTTCAATACATCGTTTGTACTACGAAATCCTACAATGCCCTCGCCAGAATACCCGTAGAGTATTTGAACATCTTGGTCCTTCGCAAGGCTCAATGTAGCCTTAAAAGTATCAAAGGAGGGGGGAATAGGGAGTTTTTCAGTATCCACCACATCTTGGCACTTTGCCGAATACCACTTCATAAACGTTGAACACACAATATTAAAGGTAGCCATTACTATTTTTCCTCTACGCGGGAGAATACACGTCTGAGATCCAGGGCTTACTGCGATCAATTGAGCACGCAGGGAAGAGATATGCCCAGGTAGTAGCAGGAGTCATGTGATCAATCATACAGGTGGGCGGAGCTTAGAACTTTCTCCTGTACACACGCTGGGCGGAGCTTAGAATTTTCTCCTGTACACACACACACACACAAAGGAGAAAGTAAAACGCTAATTGAAACACGATTTATTTAATAAACGAAATATTCAAGGTGTATATATTTACAAATACGTGTAATAAATAAGTTAACAATAGACATATCAAAGATTATGGTATCCAAAGGGCACGGTATCATAGGTACCAGGCACCTGGTAACGTTTCCTATAGGTGTTACGGCATACCTTTGTACCCCTAAGTTCCTTCACGCCCTCCAAGCTTCTGTGCCCGAAAATTGTGGGTACCTAGTTAGTTGGGGCGGCCGGTCGCCCTCATCATCGTCCAAGCACACTAGATCCATCAACGAATCAAAGTTAACGACCCGCCGATTCGCCTGGTTGAGCGTGATACCCTTAGCCTTCACGATATATTTCATATCCTCCCCCACCCTCACCCGTACCCCATAAGTTTTTGGCCCTGTTGAGACAAAAGATCGGCGTATGCGATGTCTCCATACTCATCCTTGATCTCATCAGTCAACTCCACGAGGAATTCACCAACAGGAGGCATGTATTCACCCTCCCTCTCTGTGAATATCACACTATCTGTGTCGGCGTACAAAACCCTCCGCCCAAGAGAATGCAATAGGCCCCAAAGTTTGATGCGTACGTACGCTGTTGTGAAGCTAGCTACAGCTATGTTTGTAACCCGTGAGGTGTCTGTAGCCAATTCGGTATTGTTGTACTTTATTATGTAAGTATTACCTACATTCACAATCTCCATGACCTCTTTATCGGGAGCGTTAGCATAATCCCAGACTTCACTATAACTTTGTGCCAAATGAATGTTCCCTTTGCCAGTATTCTGTGCAAATTTTTCCCAAAGACTGTTTAGACACGACTTTGCACTAAAGCGCTTGCCAGGGTTCTTTACAACTTGGGAACGGTCACGCTGTATAGCTTCACGGTCAGGTAACGTTGAATATAGGCCGATTTTTCATCTTCGGTATCAACTCCTCGCGGATACCCTGATGCTTCGACCTTATCCTTCAAAAAAGCGTTTATATATGGCGTGAAAAGGTTGGGCAGCTTCTGAAACCTCCACACCTCATGTATCTTCAATATTCTGTAGCCATGGCGAACAGCTAGATCCAGCTCTGGACTTGTATATACATCTCTGATCTTACGTTGGTTAGCTGTATGAATACATTCCCCATTGTTCTCCTCTGCGCACTTCACGCACAAGGGAAACATGAGCTTGTGATCGATAGCGACGGGTAAGATCGGCATTCATAAATCGCGTGGGGCCAGCACATCTACAAAAGAAAGGCCGAAATAGTACCCGTTCAAATTTGTTGAGAACACCTCGATGGTCGGTAGGTCAGGTCCCACCAGTTTCTCAGGTGCACCCACGGGGTACGGATTATTCTTCATCACGTAGGGATATAAAGAACAGAAGTCGTAGTAATGGAGTTTCACGCCCTCCAGAGGTGGAAAGTATAGCTTGAAGGGATTTGTACGCCCTCCGAACAAACTATCCCCGCATTTGAGAGGATCCAGCACCATTGAACGTTTGATCGTGTTTATTTCTTCACGGTACTGTTCATCTGTTTCAATCCGTGCATCATACTCATGCTCACATAAGACTTTGTGAGTGAACTGGGAGCCTATAAGTTGATCGCGGGTGCGGGTCCACGGAAGACTGTCGGAAGGAGATCTACCGTGGACATCTCTTACGATTCCACACTCAGGACGGGGGCATCCGTGCCACCAGCAACCGTTAAAGGAGTACACAGTCTTCTCACCAGTGGCACGGTTTTCACTTAGACCATCAACCCAAAAAACACGACCATTAACCTTAATGGGTACTTCACCCGTGTTGCGGGCATGCTTTATGTATACCCCGGTCTGCTGCTGTAGGTGTATGAGCCAGTAAATAGCCTTGTGCCCATAACTGCGGGGATTGTTTCTGTGAATAACGGCTGAGGTGTCTTTCGGCATGAAGTTATTCTTGAACACCGTAAAACATAATGAGGCGATGGTGGTTGCGACTTGCAGCGGATCGCATTTGAAACGGCCTATGTACATCCTTCTAAAGGCCTGGAAACATACTCTAAGCACGCGCACATCATTCACGCAATAACGTTCACATTCATCAGCTATATTATAGGGATTAGATTCATTAAAACTGTTGTAGTATCGGTCAAAATCTTCACGTTCATCTGTACTCATACATTCATAGTTAAAGTAATGTTTGGGTGGAGGTAGTCCTACGTAATTTAAAGTTTCGCTAGTGAGGAATGTGTAAGAGAAACATCCTTTTGAAACTTCGGCGGCTATGCCCAACACCTTGGGTAGCTTGGCTAATTTACAAGGTGTGAATAATAAAGTGTCTTTAAACTGAATATTACCTCTTATTGGCATCTGTATAAGTTTGTTTCCTCTTTTCAGGGGATCGTCTGTAAATATCTCCGATGACTCGTGTTCAAGCAGTTCCTTATAAAGGAATTGTGTGTCAAATTTGGCGCCGTTATGGACAAGAATATACAGTCATTTTTTTTTAACTTGTCTGCTAGCTTGACAATATAGGACACAAAGCGTTTCACGGGGTTGTCGTGTGCGATCGTTTTAAAAACGTTTGTTCGTTGCCACATTTGTGACACTCATCACACTCGAATTCCATGTACTCATCGCAGATAGTCTGGCTTACGACTAGATGTGGGATAACCTCTTTCGTTTCAGCAACCGTATATGTTTCTATATCGTAGTACACAGTTATACAAGGTCTATTTTAGGCTTAGCCTTATATTTCTCATGGCATGAAGAACAGTGAATTTCATTACATTTATGCGTGAATTTCCCCCAATTATTTATCATACAGTATGAAACATACCACATTCACAGATTCTCATTTTCCTGCAAGTGCCAATTGACTTATGGAGCTCAAAGCATTTATTATTGAAAAGTGTGCGTCTACACACATTACAGTCCCTCTTCTCAGCTTCAACTACAGGACTTTCACATTTGGAGCTTTTACACCGCTCACATACCATGTGGTAATCCTTAGAATGTTTCACTATATCGTCCACAAACTCGAGACATCCCTTCCACAAATCATGATGCCTTCCACATTTTCCACTTTTATCATAACTCGCCTAAAGGTCCCTCATATTACAGATGGGTAGATACGTTGTCCCTGACAGCCCTAAAATGAGTAGGGGTCTTGCACGGTCTCTCACACAGCTTTTAAAAACATACACAGTCCTCCGGCGATCATCCATTCCAAATACAACTGTACGAACATTCATTTCCTGCTCTACACTTCTCAGCTCTTCAGGGCCCATATTGCAGTCAAACTCAAGCTTGCAATCTGAAGCCAGTTTACGACCACGCTGCACAACTGTCGGCAGCCAAATTTTTCTGGCCCCCGTATTTAGCACAGTAAACATATGAGCTAAGACTACTGCTATAAAGCCGAAACCACGCTCGATGTTTATATGCCGTCTGTAAACAGCCTGAGAATTGAAGTTAAGAGTATAAGGTGTGGCCGTATGTCTCGCAACACGGAATACCCGGTCAATATCTATCGTGAAGTTGTACATGTTGAAGGTTGCACTACTTTGAGAGGCTTGCATTATACAGCCCATAATATATTCTATATTTACAGCAGCCAAGCGTCTGTATGGTATTATTACCCAAAAATCATTTAAATCCCTCTCATCTAACCCGAACCCGAAGGACAGCCTCCTCCTAACTTCACGTCCGTCGCTGTTCTGAAGGGCAAACTCCACAATACGTTCAACTACGCGCCGTAGTCCGTGTTCAACACCGTTGCTATACATGGTTCACGGGTCAACCATCACTACGTACCGATTTCTAGTCAGGGCTGGGGTGGGGGTAGCGGTGCGCACCAGCTTCAATGTTATACTACTCTCCACAGAACGAGAAGTTGCTGCTGTGGAGGGTACGATCGGAATTGAACAGGAGTAAAGGGGCACATTTTTATTTATGGAAAGAACTAATGTGGGGGGGGGGGGTTGTGTCGTAAGACGTAGAGGGCTGGGGCTCTATTACTGGGGTCTAACAACAGGCGCACTCCTGGCACGCTTTATACCTAACATGGAAGGCGATTCATCATCAACTTTATCATGCCCCCACTTTCTCCTCGAATTTTCGAGGTGGGGTGCGACAGTGGGCGTTGCTGGGTGTTCGTTAGCGGGGGTGGAGTCTGTAGCCCCAACTACACTGTCATCGGAATTGTCTGTAATATCGATGATGGGAACATGTTGCTATACCTCATCCGCATTCACGGTTCTGAGGAAGAAAAGAAAAAACAAGACTGTAGCATATAAAGAGCATCACTTAAAATTTTATTATATTTTGTAAATGTTCCACTTTGCAGTGTGAAGTGTTAGAGATGGAATCTTCTGTAGAAAAATTCAGGTTTAAGAGCCCCACATATATTATATCTGTCCCTACAGGATGTGGTAAAACTGTGTTTATGCTTAAAATCATTAAAGAAAAGGGGGAGATGTTCTCAAAATTTGTGCATAAAGTTATATGGTGCTATTCGACGTATCAATCAGTGTTCAACGCGTACCAAGAGGATATTTTGTTCCACTCCACTAGGGTGTGTCAATTTTGAGGGTGAAATGACTAAATTGAAAATCATGTGATTTGGTAGCAATGTAATGTAATCATTTGGCATACAAAATAATATCCTTGCTTCAAAAACAATAAAAAATAACTCCTACCTACATCAATTTTAATTCAAAAATTCCATTTTTCCGTAAATTTGTAACAAAATAACAAATGTGCACAAACATCCTATCAACATTTAAAGTGGCAATAAAATATCATTCAGAGTCTTTATTTGAAAGTAACCAATGCCGTCATCTCATTTTTGCTGCGGTTCCTTGACATCAGCATTCGGCTTGCTACTTGCGCTTTGATGTAGCCTTCTCGCCTCTCGTGACTGTAAACTTGACTAGCTGCTTCTGTCACCATTTTCACACATCTCTCCACACTCTGAGTGTGAGAAGGCCACTTTGGCACTTGCATTGGGGCCTCTTTAAATTGTGTTAAATCTTTGTTTGTTATACATGTTGTCAGTGGTGGCTCCAAAACTTCCGAACTCAAGTTAACTAATTCTGACAATTTCGTGGCATTGACGTTTATCGGAGGTACCTTCCTTTCTTGTCTGAACAAAGCAGTCTCCCAGCTGGTCATCATCTAGTGATGTTCCTCTAAGCTTTAGAATGATTTCCACATTTCCACAGCCTCAGTTCGCTCTTTGGTACATTGGCTGTAGAGTATTGCTTGCAAAACTGCCTCTGGCCTAGCATAACAAGCGGACCTTCTCACCACAGGTAACACGATGTCTACCACTACTTTCCTTTGGGTTCTCAGTAGCTGTAATTGAAACAAGATGTGGTTTGGCCCCTCCATCCACATTGGATTAAGTTTTACATTGAACCAGTGAGGAAGATAAAACCCAATAATAAATTCAACAATCAACATCAAATTCTGTAGCATTTTGGCCTTCAGTGCATGTTTGGAAACCCAAATCCTGCAGAAACGAATCGCTGTAGTTAACCAACGACTGTGACTTACGGGTCCAATCTCCAAGAAAGCCAGATTTTGAGGCAACTCTCCTGATCTGATTGCTTGAACAATACGATAAGCGTAAGATTGATCCGTGCTAAGGTCTTTGATAACTTCTTCAAACAACACTAGAATGGGAGGGCCTACTTCGACCTTTGGAAATTTTGTATTTATTTCTAATTCCGTTGCTTCATCTAGCATGTTGCCAAGGGGGCCTGACCACTCTTGTTGTTGCTCTTTGTAGTACCATCAAGTTCCTGGATGAGACGACGAAGAGGTAGTTCCCCTGTGTGAAAATCACATACAATCCAAACAAGCCTTCTTCCAAGTTTTTTCTCTAAATGCGTCATAACACCGCCCTGCCATCCAGTGTTCACCGCAGTTGAGTCTCCACCAACGGCCTGCAGTGAACTGTCAAGTCTTCTTTCTTGAAGCCAACATATTATTTGATCAGCAATTGCCTTTGCATGTTTCTTGCCTTCTACTTCTGCTTCAGGAACAAAGTGAAACAAATAGCGGCCACCAGGTTCGGAACACACAGAGTAGTGTTCTTCTTTGATGAGACCGGGAAACTTTCTGTCCATTCCCTCTATCTCTAGGAGAACTTTTGTGTCATCTCTTCTTCCATCAAACAAAGAGCAAGAGAGACCTTCCTCCTTCAAATCTTTTTCATGCTGATCAGATATTTCCTTCATTATTTTCTCTTGTGCTCTTCTTATCTTATTATGATCTATCACTAAGGATGTATCCTCTCGGCTGATGAGGCCTGCATCTATCCAAGCGGCAGTGGCAATCTCTGCAGTCTCTCGTAGCCCCGTATGGTGGCGAATACTGGCAAGGGCAATGTTTGAGATGTCTTTAGTTGTATTTCATTCTCTTCGGCGAAGGTTCAGATGGCATTTTGGAGCTATCATCTGATGTTGCTTCTTTCTGTTCATCTGAAGAGCTTTCAAAGAAGTGAGAAACCTCTTGATAGAGCTCTTCATCTCTTTGGGTGGCTTCTTCACTCTTCTTTTTCTTCCTTTCTTCCCTCTCTCGGATTTTCTCTTTTTTCTTAGCAATAACAATCTGCTTTTTGGTTTCCGAATAATCTGCCGAACCAATCTGCATACTTCCTTGGCCTCCTGCCTTTGTTCTCTGCGCCTTTATGAAAGCCAGCTCCAAAACAGGGATCTTCTTCTCACGAGGACAGCGACAATCAATGTGAGGGTGAGGTTCTGTTCTGCATGAGGGAGAACAATTGGTTTCAGAACACAACTCTATGGGACACTGGCAGTTAAAAATGTCAAGAAGAGTATCACGTGTGTGCAGAAATTTATTTTTCTTTGCTAGTTTTCCTTTACCAAGTGATGTCTCAACTGCTTTGTGCCACAGCTTTGTTAATTTTACTCAATAGTTCTATACTGATTGAGTACAGGTGGTTTGAATAACACATTAGCTTTTTTCCACTGATGCAGAAGAAGGGGAATCATGTCCCTTATGAGCTCTTTCTCTGTGTAGTTCCTTCTATCCTTTGTATTTTGTTCAGGAAGAAGTAACCCTTGTCTCAGCATGTCTCGCACTGTTGGTAGTTCTGATACGGGAAGCTTCTTGACTGTACCGACTAACAGGCTCAAGTGGCATGACGACTGACCTCTTGTCTTCAATTTTGGCATCTTAGGAATATCTGAAAAGAAAGAAAAACATTTAAGTATTTTATATCAATTACGATGTTTCAATGTTTAGTCATTCGATGTTCTAAAATTCAATAAAAAAATATTTCATGGGATTAGAACATAATTAGACAGAAGAATATGATAATAATAAATAATTGTAATAATCAATAATCCATACTTACAGTTAAACTGTAGTATTCGCCTAGAAAAATAACTATGAAGTAGTACAAGAACAATAACAGCAAACCACCGTCTATGACATCTAAGAGGCAACTGAGGACTGAAAGTGAGGGACAGTTCTATTCATGTTGTGACTTGTACATTGTACAACAACCATGTGACCTTGAAAACACTCCATACGCGATCAGTGGGATAATTCTGTGACAGATGAATAGTTAATCAATTTATGTCCTATTATTTAGTAAAAGAGTCAATTTCTGAAACTTTAAGGTAAAATTGATGTAGGTAAGGGTTATTTTATTTCATTTTGGTTGGCCAATTTCAAGTTTTGACATGAAAAGACACTATATTTTCACTACCAAAATTGATAAATTGATTTGAAAAAAGTTGACGAAATTGACACACCCTAATATATATATATATCAGATAACGATAAATAAAGCAAAAAGAGTCGCCGGACAGGTACTAAGAACTTTCAAGAGAAGGGCCAGGACAGTAATGATTCCCCTGCTAAAAACACTGATTATACCAAAACTTGAATACTGCTCAGTTTTGACGTCCCCATATAAAAAGGAAGAAACTAATAAACTAGAAGAAACGCAAAGGCATTTCACAGCCAAGATTGATGGCTGCAAAGAACTCAACTACTGGGAAAGACTACGTAAACTAAATCTGTACTCACTGGAAAGAAGAAGAGAGAGGTACATCATAATCTACATATGGAAAATGATCGAAAAACTGGTACCAAACCTAAAACTAAACCCAATTACCATTCAAACAACACTGGAAAATAGGAAAGGCAGAATGTGTAGTGGTCCCAAATTAAAGGCACGACAAGGGACCTCCTCAACCCTGAAGGAAAATAGCTTGGTTGTCAGGGAGCCAAGACTTTTCAACCAGCTTCCTAAGGACCTCAGAAACGTAACGGGGGTCAAAGTTGAAGTCTTCAAGAAAAGACTGGATGCGTGGCTCAGGACAGTACCAGATGAGCCGGGCGTGCCTGGCTATGTACGGTGGAGAGCGCAAGAAAGCAACTCGCTCCTCCACCAGGCCAGACCTAGAGGCGGGGCCACCAGCTTGACCTCCGTGTGAAGAGAGACCAACGCACAAAACAACATAAGGTTCATAAGGTAAGGTATATATATATATATATACACACACTACCAGTCAAAAGTTTAAGTACACCCTCAAATATTCATAAATTTCAAGTTTTGTTGAAAGTTTTTTATTTATTAACTAAGTTAGCATGACACAAATTCATAAGCACAAACATGGGAACTTAAATAACAACAAATCGGGACAATTTACCAAACGCAAAGTCTAAATTTTAGATTCATCAAAATAACCTCCTCTAGCAGCAATTACAGCAGAACAAATTCGAGGCATGCGCTCAACAAGAGAAAGATAATCTGGTGAAAGCTGCTGCCAGCACTCTTGTAAGAGTTTCCAGAGCTTCTGAGCACTGGATGGCTGCTTGGCTTCCACTCGTCGATCCAGTTCATCCCACACTAGCTCGATGGGATTCAGATCTGGGGACTGTGCTGGCCATTCCATAACTGTGAGCTGACGTTGCCGTTCTTTCTGCTTCAGGTAATTTTGACACAGCTTGGAAGTGTGTTTAGGATCGTTGTCTTGCTGCATTATGAACTGTTGGCCAACTAGTCGCAGTCCAGATGGGGTGGCATGGCGCTGTAGAATGCTTTGATAGCCACGTTGGTTCAGTATTCTAGTGACTTTGTGGAGATCTCCAACTTGCTCCCCTGCAAAACATCCCCAGACCATCACACTTTCTCCACCGTGCTTCACTGTTGACACAACATACTGCTGTGTCATTCTTTCAGCCGCTCTGCGCCGCACAAATACTTTGCGTTTGGATCCCAAAACTTCGAACTTTGATTCGTCAGTCCAGAGGACAAATTACCACTGCTCAACAGTCCATTTTTGGTGTTTTTTTTAGCCCAGGCTAGCCTTTTCTTCTTGTTCTGGAGTCTCAGCATTGGTTTCTTTGCTGCAATTCGTCCTTTCAATCCTGCCTCTCTTAGTCTTCTTTGAACAGTTCATGTTGAAACTGTTGTACTTCTGGAGTTGTTCAGCTGGGTTTTGATTTCAGGTGCTGTGAGGCGTATGTTGCGCAGACTGGTGACTCGGATATACTTGTCCTCTGAGTCTGTTGTGGTTCTTGGTCGCCCTGACCTTTTTCTGTCCTTATTTTGACCAGTTTCTTCGTACTGTTTAATGGCACAAGCAACCGCATTCACAGAAACTTTTATTTTTTTTGCAATTTGCCTCAGTGATTGGCCCTTATTTCTCAAAGTTACAATCGACTGTCTTTTTTCTATTGTTAACTGAGCTTTGGCATCCATTTTTGCTTTTTGAAACACATAAATATACCTTAAACTACACAGTTAGCTCCTCTGCAAGGATTTTATATGTAAAGACCTGCAGCGCATGTTAATAACTGAACACATGTATTAACATACTCCTGAAGAAACACATTAACACATTTTGAAGGCTATTTTGAAGAAGCTTCTGTGTTACAACACACTGCATAGGGCAGATGCACTGAAACATACAATATGAAAGCCAGGTAAGCAAATTCATCTCTAGTACCTGTTAAGTTTACATTTGAAGTTTATGCCATGAGCTAAGCAGCAAAACATTGGAAATTAGTAGGTGTACTTAAACTTTTGAATGGTAGTGTATATATACGAAAGAGTGATTCTGTCTTCCTGCAGTGCCGTTGCGACCCTGCATCTTTTTGTCGCTTCCGACCGGAACGAATTATTTTCGTAAATTAATACGCTTGTATGTTATAGCATTTCTTTATTTACCCATAGATCTCTTTTAAGCAACTTTTACCTTACAAAGAATGTATCAAAGTATATGTGAATGACCAGGATAGGCTAATGGTTCGACTCGGTGACGGCGGGCGATGCGTAGTATGTCCAGCTAGTCATCCTTCCACACAATAAAGAAAGGAGTTGGCAGATAATTGGTATAAATTGAGTATTTTAAAGTGCAGCGTTATGATTTATTGCATAATCTTTACTAAATTGTGAAATGTGATTTAAACTGATTGTCGCTATATATATATAGGGTGAACCAAATGTAGGTGGACAGTAAATGATAACGTTTATTTTGAGAATACATATTTAATTTTTTTGTATACTATAATACAAAATAAAATTTAAATAAATTTAGTTATAATATTTAATATAATATAACACAAACACCATAGTTATAATGAACACCATAGTTATAATATAATATAACACAAACCGTATTCAACCTACTGTCCACCTACTTTTGGTTCACCGTGTATATATCATGTGCCATTCAGCTCAGTGATTAATGCGGTCCTACATTATGTTAATCAAGATTCCTTTGCAAGTGCGAATTATTTTATACAGTTCCATAATTTAACCATATTTTGACCCGTACCAAGAATGAATTACTGCAAACTTTAAGGGGGGGGGGGATTTCCAGCATTCCCCTGTTTCGAGGCCCGGTGACGGCAGGCGATGTGTAGCATGCCCAATAGTCATCCTTCCACACAATAAAGAAAGGGTTTGGTAGATAAATAGTATAAATTAGGTATTTCAAAGTGTCCGCGTTATGATTTATTGCATAATTTATACTAAATTGTGAAATGTGATTTAAACTGATTGCTCTCTCTCTCTCTCTCTCTCTCTCTCTCTCTCTCTCTCTCTCTCTCTCTATATATATATATATATATATATATATATATATATATATATATATATATATATTATATACATTTCAACTGCAAACAACACACAGTATAATTAACGTAAAGAACGACGCTTGTATAGAAGAACATTCCGCGCAAGATGAGGAGGGAGAACGAACAAATGAAAAAATGAGGTAACCACCCGGGAATGTTCTTCTATACAAGCGTCGTTCTTTACGTTAATTATACTGTGTGTTGTTTGCAGTTGAAATGTATATATGTGCCGCATGCGGGAGGTGCCCCCTCGGGGCATTGGTTTCTGCGCGTATGTGGGAAAATTACGACTTCTGATCGAGTGAGGCCCATTGTGTAGTGGTTATCATATCTGACCGGCAATCGGAAGATCCCGGGTTCGATTCCCGGGTGGTTACCTCATTTTTTCATTTGTTCGTTCTCCCTTCTCATCTTGCGCGGAATGTTCTTCTATACAAGCGTCGTTCTTTACGTTATATATATATATATATATATATATCAGCGGTTCTTAACCTTTTTCGTGTCATTTCCCCCTTCGACCAGTTCGCCCTACCCGATTTCCCAGTCCATTAGGATACAGAAAAAAGTAGCCTCGAAGACAAAGTTTAATAACATTGGCGAACTTATAATGCACACTAACTATATGATCACCAAGCAAAATTCTGCCGTAAATCCCTACCTGGATTCCTGAAATTTCCCCCAGGTTAAGAAATGCTGCTCTCTCTCTCTCTCTCTCTCTCTCTCATATATATATATATATCATGTGTCATTCAGTTCAGTGATTAATACCCTCCTACATTATATTAATCAAGAATCCTTTGCAAGTGTTAATTATTTTTATAAAGATCCATAACACTGGGGAACAAATTTCAACTTTTTGTCTATTGAATTAGATTTGACAGTTAGTTCTAGGTAATTTGGGTGCGCTGAGCACGAATTTTTACTCGGTTTTGCTCTATCAGGTCCTGATTTTGCTCAACACCCCTCCTCTTTCGTCGTATTCATAAAAAGGTTTTTTTCTCAATACTCGCTGTCTTTTTGCAGTTACACATTATGCAACTAGGTTTTTATCTAGGTATTTGTACCTATTGTTATGGTATTGTTGTATTATGTATATTTTTATATGTAACACCCTAAAAATATTTTTAATTTTGTCATTTTTAACCCATTTTAATATTAGTAAATTAAGCTAAAAATATCATAGAATTCTAAAATTTTCTCGAGCGTTCCTGTTCTCTGTAGAGTATTCTAGAGGGACAACTAAAATATATAAAAGCGACTCGTTTCCAGAGTTAATCAGTCAATTCAATCAGTCAGTCAGTCAGTCAGTCAGTCGAGTTAGTTAATTAAGTTTGGGCATTAACATAATTTTGAATTGGCATATGATTTAGTGAGTAATTTTGTCATCGTGATTTAATATAGTTGATTTAATTAGACGTAATTTATATTGTACCTACTCATCCGTGTTTCTAGTTTAATTTCATAGATTGTAAGTACCTATTTCATAATAAGTACCTATTTAAACTAATTTTTGTGTTTATATTTCAGATTTTCTTAAATTTATATGAATTAAGGGCTTTAAATACCTTTACAAATTGGCAGAACAATCAAGCAATATGTCATCAAGCACTAGAAAGTTCAAATGCAAAAACAACCCTGATTCCTTCTGTTATATATGTGGAAATTTTACACTTCCACATCAACGAGCAAATATAACTGACTTCGTAAAAAGAGCTTACTTAGCTTATTTTGGCATAAAACTGGGGGACCAAGATAAATCGTGGGCTCCACATAAAGCCTGCACTATATGCATTGAAAGACTGCGACATTGGACGAAGGGTTCGGATTCAAAAATACCTTTTGGAGTTCCGATGGTAAGTTTATGATTTCATAAAACTACGTAATTTAATCACTAGTATACTGTAACTTACCTAAATGTAATTGTAACTTAGGTACATAAACAAAAATTTACAGAAAATGTTTATAAGAATCTCAAATATTGCATAAGGTTGAAACACATAGAAATGTTAAATGTTTGGGTGATAACTTTTGCTAAAATTCATAAAAACAAGTCTCTCGTCGCTTTTGTTAACGCTTTACAATTTTTTTTCCATATCAGGTGTGGCGAGAGCCTACTAACCTCGAGACCGATTGCTACCTTTGCTTTGTCAAGACTTCGGGCTTCACTAAGAAAAATAAACATTGTATCGAGTACCCAAATTTCGACACCGCGATACGACCTGTGCTACATTCAAATGAGATCCCCATTCCAAAATTTAAGGGTCTGCCAACTCAAGAATTAGTAAGATGTTCCTGAAAATATTGTTATGCACTTTGAGGAGTCAGACACCGATTTTGACCCCAGCGTATTTGAAAGTCAAAACGATCCGCAAAAGTTTAACCAGGCCGAGTTGAATGATCTTGTAAGGGATCTAAATTTGCCAAAAAAGGCTGCGGAAATTTTAGCTTCAAGACTTAAAGAGAAAAACTTGCTTACTTCAAACACATACATTTCATTTTACAGAAAAAGAGAAGAAGAACTTGTTAAATATTTTAGAACAGAGGATAGTTTAGTATATTGCTGCGACATAGTTGGTTTGTTAAAGAAGATGGGGGTTGAGTCTTACGATGCAAATGATTGGCGCTTGTTTTTAGACAGTTCGAAAAGAAGTCTTAAGTGTGTGTTGTTGCATAATGGCAATCTATACGGCTCGATACCGATTGGGCACTCAACAAAATTAAAAGAAAAGTATGAACATATAGAAAAGGTTTTAAATCTTATCAAATATAGGGAGCACGAGTGGATCATATGTGTTGACTTAAAAATGGTTAATTTTCTGCTAGGACAACAAGGAGGGTATACTAAATATCCCTGCTTCCTTTGCTTATGGGACAGCAGAGCCAAGGAAGAACATTATTTCAAACAAATCTGGCCAGCACGAACATCACTTACTGTCGGAGAAAAAAACGTAATTAATCCACCTTTAGTGAGCAGAGATAAAATCATATTTCCTCCTCTGCATATAAAACTAGGCCTCATTAAACAATATGTAAAAGCTTTAGATACGAACGGCGAGTGTTTCAAATACATAACTTCAAAATTTCCAAGTTTAAGTTATGAAAAAATCAAGGCGGGAATTTTCGACGGTCCACAAATAAGAACAATGATTAAAGACAGCAATTTTCCTAATGTCATGAATGAACGCGAAGAAAATGGCTGGTTCTCATTCGTGGACTTGATAGAAAACTTTTTAGGCAATTATAGGGCAGATAACTACGAAGAAATCGTAAAAAAACTTTTAAGGGACTACAAAGAGTTAGGTTGCAATATGAGCATAAAAATGCATTTTTTGAATAGCCATCTTGACCAATTTCCAAGTAATTTAGGTGATGTAAGTGACGAACAAGGGGAGAGATTCCACCAAGATATCAAAATTATGGAGGAACGGTACCAAGGCCGCTGGGATTCCCACATGATGGCTGATTACTGCTGGTGCTTGAAAAGAGACCTGCCATCAACAAGCAAATACGCTAGAAAGTCTTACAAAAGAAAATTTTTGCCACAGTGAAAGCTTCATATGTTTGTTTTTTTATTTTGTCATTTCTATCGTTATAATGTAATTTTACTGTAGTTTGAACTGCTTGTATTCATGAAACTTGAAAAAAAAATTTAACACATGACTTAATTTTTTAGTCCTAATTTGAAAAATCTGGAAAATGGCACATAGGCTGTCGACAAGAATCAGGACCTGATAGAGCCAAACCGAGTTGAAATTCGTATTCAGCGCACCCAAATTACCTAGAATCAAGTGTCAGATATCATTCAATAAAATACGTGTTGCCCAGTGATAATTTAACCATATTTTGACTCGTACCAAGAATGAATTACCACAAACTTTAAAGGAGGGAGGGGAATTTATCGCTGGTTTAACCAAGCCCTTCGTCAAACGCGTACAATTGAGCTAACCGTGCAATCAGTTAACCTATCCAGGTATTGAACTAGTCTAACCAGGCATTCAATATTTTCCCTTAGATCTCTTTTAAGTAGCTTTTACCAAACAAAGGATGTATCAGAGTATATGCGAACGACCCGTTTAGGCTAATTGCTTACTGTTTATTATTTTCCCGGTACCCTAGCTATTTAAGCGTCTCTCTCTCTCTCTCTCTCTCTCTCTCTCTCTCTCTCTCTCTCACAGCACAAACGCCAGCGGTCCCTATTTTTAAAATAAGCAGATATCCAATGATACCCACCCCTCTCCACCACTAACAACCGTATTTACAATATGTGCGCCGCAGCGTCTCATTTAAAGTGCAAAATTACTTGGCATTTTCTCTTAAAGGGGATTGAAATTTCTACTTTTACGTATTAATTAAATCGTAATCCATAGGCCTGCAGACTTTCTTCAAAAAAATGTATGAACTGGCCAAAAATAATTTTAAAATTTCTGTCTACAACCGTGTCCTCTCTCCTTAAAGGACCGATGCGGAACTCGATCGTGTTATAGAAACTTTTCGTAATAGTTTTGAAGAAACTCAAATCGTGGACAAGGATTTGGAGACGGAGGCACAAGTTTTACTGCACACTCAGCACAGCGATTGTCGTATCATCGACGAAGTAATATGAGTTTTTTATTTTTTTGTGTGTCGGGGAAGAACAAGCCATCTTCAACAATTTATTAAATAATAGAGCCATGGGGAATGCTTTATGAAATAGTACATAATAGTGTTTACTGTAATATGTCCTTCAATGTTTCTCACACATGTAGGAGTGACATTGGCATCAATTTCTTTTATACATTATATATTTATACCCAATTTATAATAGTTACAGAATTAGCATCATTAAATTTTAAATAAGCTACAGAGCTACACAAATATTATTGAAGATATTTTATATTTTACACAATATTGTTGCAATTACTTAAGTTACAGTTTTATATATATATATATATATATATATATATATATATATATATATATATATATATATATATATATATACAGGCGTAAAACTTCACATAATACACCGAGTGAGTACAAACGGGAACCAATTTTTTATCTGGCTGCATCCCAGAACATCATTTCGCTCAGTGTCGTACAAATCGAATAATTTTTAAAAATTTGTAAATTCGTTCCCTCAAGCCATATGCAAGAGAAATGAAAGGCAGTACATCCCGCAAGTATTACTATAGTGCCCCTGTAATTGGTAAGGACTCCAGACAATTTGAGAAATTTTACAATAATAGCGTTATTCCAAGGATGAACCCACAGTGAATTAAAATAGTACATTCGCTCCTTATTTTTAAAATAGACGGCTAGCCAATGAATCCCTTCACCTCCGCTAACATCCGTATTTGAAGCGTGTGATTCGGTCACTATTCATTACTCTCTGGAGTGTATTCGCATCCATTTTAAAAGTCTGTGACTGCCTCTAAACCTGTCGTTCTCTATTAGGGCTTGTGATTCGAGGTATACTAGTACACTAATAGGCATGTCTAGCGGCTTGGCGAATTCCAATCTGACTGAGATGTTTCCACTCTGCTGTGGACTTAAGTGCGTGTTTATACTACCAGATAAGTCCGGGGTGATGTCAAACGGGTGAAGATTAACTTGCTCGATGAATTGCTTCTGTGTTACGCCGATTCCTAGCTCGGTGCAAGTACCGGCAATATGTGCAAGATCACTATAAGCTCTCGAGCAAAGCAGGGAACTCGGCTTCTGTTGAATAATCCGTTTCTAATGTACCCCCAAAGGCAACTTCATTGACGTATAGGGTTATATTTTTAAGGCTGAAATTTACGAAATTAAAGGCGTTCTTTTTATACAGTATTTTCCATTCACAGAAACGTGTTCCTGCATTCCAATTAATAACCTTTTAGGTAGAGATCCAAGGGCGACGTTTTCTATCTGTTTCGATGCCAGCCCAGCTGGCACCGTGTATAATTTGATCTGTACTCTGTTAATTGGGTATTTTACTGAAGCGTGTAGTAAATTGTTTTCAGTTTCTAGTTGTTTAGCAGAACTTAATTTCACTCGGCGCACGCGAAGATATGTTTCCATAATATGAATTACCACGGGCTTTGCGCTCTCTTCTTGGTCAACTCCCAGATTTAAACAGATATCAGGATTCTTACGGGTGAACTTTATTTTCATATCGACCCCATTCACAAGCAGCTTCTCCTGGAATGTGAAGTCTGTATGCAGGCGTCCGAAGCATTCATATATCCTCTGTTTAGAATTTTAAAATTTGTCCTGTATTCTGCTTTCATCTTTAACTTGATAATAGCCCTCGGCAGTTAAAAAGGTATCCTTCGCTTCTTTTGAAAAGTTGAGTACATTTGTCTAAAATATTTAGACAGTAGGTTCAAAAATTCTTAAAATATACTCCCAACGGCATAAGTTATCAAAATATATTAAAAACCAATTAAAACCTATTAAAATATAACCACAAACCAACCAAAATCAACGAAAATGAATAATTAATTCATATTCGATCATAATAATTATGTATTCTACTAAAAGTCTATAATCCATAATATTAAATAACTGATAATATATGTGTATATACTGTTTCGTTTTCTTCCGAAATTGTATAAACCAACTACGAAGCTTCTAGTAGCTTCTCGAAGATTCTAGAAGCGGAAGTCATAGGTTAGGTTAGTTTCTTAGGAGTCTATACTCAGCCTTTGCTTTGTGAGGGAATCTCCAGTTTTGCCCTAATTCAAAGTGTTCAGTTAGGAAATTTATTTGCTTTTAGCTTTGATTTAAAGCTTTAGCAGTTTAATTAAGTCTAAAATCTAAAATCTAGTGTCATTTTTTGCGCTTTATCTAAATTATTTTTCTCGTATAATAATTCAGTTTAGGAGTTATTGAATTGTTAGGTTAGGCTAGTTTCTTCGGATCAAATCATTGAGGACTGTAAGTAATCAATACTTTAATTACTTGTTGGCTTTGTGTCTAAGGTAAGCGCATTCTGGTACTAATCTAATCTGGTCAATATATTTAAGTTTGACTATTATTTATCTAAGATTTATCTTGGAACAAAATCTATAACATTTTTATGTAAGTACCATCCAAGCTTAGTATCCAAAATTTTAAAACCTGTTAAGAAAGGTGGGTCCTTTGATTTTGCCTGACCTATCATAGCATAACAATCAATCCTTATTTATCGTTTTTCTTTGCGCTTTTTATATTTTAAAGTATTAAAGAAAACTAACTTATTAATTAATTCTAAATATAAATCTACCCAACTTCAATCTAAATTAAACAAATTTATTTCTAATTATTTACTTAGTTATTTAACGCGTGGCTTGTTTTTACTATATCTAACCAATTAATTTAAATCTATCGAATCAAGAGTTTAATCTTGCCTTACGAGTTATTTAATTGTAAGTAAATATAATTAAACATTTGATCCAGTGCATATTGTGCCAAATTTTACAGCGAATTATATCTTACCACACGGTAGATATAATAGGATTCTATGAAATATAGTTTAGTACATATGATACGATTTATGTACTCCCCTTTATTCGAATATTAAGTGTGGTTACGATTTAAAATCTAAGGATAAGATTAAGTTAGGGTTAAGGTTAGGATTAGGTTGTGCATGTCTTTTCTGTATATATTTAATCATTTAAGGTATAAATATATCATTATACCAATTTAACTCTATAAAGGAGAGAAAGTCAAGAGTATTGGCTCAAAATTAAATCTATTAAGCATATTTTCCATCATTATTTTATTAATAGCGTCGAGAACCCTAAGTTTAAGGTTTAATTTAAACAATACCTTGTCGAACCTGAGGTAAGGGTGGACGCGGGTAGCCGTAAAGATACTTTTTAGGCCGCTGAATTTTCCACAACATTTTCCAGATAGGCTTGTAGGTGAGAGTAACCCGTTCCTACTGAGATGTTGATCTGATTTAAATACACGTCACACTGACTGAATATGGTGTAGAAAGTTTGTTTCTGGAGATACAACGTATTTGTCTTCGCAATCCGTTCCATCTGAATGTGTTATACGTAATTTAGCGTACACGTGCACACAGCTTGGATCAAAAAGTAAGGGCCTGAGTGGGGATCACGAATTCTATAGGGACACTTGGGGAGCTAATGATGTTTAACGGATTAATTGTAATAAAGTCACTATGCTCCATAGAAACTTGTGTTAGTGTTATGTCAAAGAGGGACAGCTCCGATTTACAACATTGCGAACTACACGGGTGGAGGAAACAGGCCATGACGAGTCAGGAATAGTGGCACCTCTCTCGGCAAATAGTAAACAGTCTATGATTCGTGAGAGCAATATCTTTAGCTTATATCAGTTAAAAAAATGGTCAATCATAGGTTTCAGTCACTTAGAACACTTCTTCCTCTTCCTTTTTGATGTCCTTTTACGTTTAACGCCAAGTGCTAGTAACCGCTTCTTCTTCGTAAAGGCCTCTTCTTCCGACCACCACGCATTTTTCTCTTTGCATCTTTGAGGATTTCGTCTTGTGTACGCTTTAAGTGCTTTTCTAGAGCTTTTTTAGGCTTGGTCCCCTCCATTATATCTTCTACCGTGTTAAGACCTGATTGTAACGCTTTCCGGCCGAGATATCTGGCACCACTCTTCAGCAAGCGGACAGCCGTACGCAGTATGATTGAAAAAATGGATCCAAACCTACTCCCCCGCTGGTATCTCACCCCTCGATAGACTGTGAAAGGCCTTCGGGTCATTATAGTACAGTGCGACGAAAGTGGAGCTTCACTGTTAAGCTCCCGTCGCCGAATGGAAAACTTTGCCACTTAATCGTTCTTATATATACTGAGATATTGGTTAATAGATTAGTTGCGACATTGACATAATGAGGCTTGGCATATGTAATGCTCAAGCTCCTTCCTCTATGATTGGGAATGTGAGCGATACACAGCAGGCGCGCCTGGGTATCCCCAACAAACTGATGCTCCACGAAATAACTGTAAATATAGCACATGTCTGAGGGTAGATAGTAGGGTGTGTCAATTTTGTCAACTTTTTCAAATCAATTTTGGTAGTGAAAATAGTCTTTTCATGTCAACTTGAAATTGGCCAACCAAAATGAAATAAAATAACCATTACCTACATCAATTTTACCTTAAAGTTTCAGAAATTAACTCTTTTACTAAATAACACTAGGGAACAACATTTTTGTTTCTTGAGAACTATTTGGTGTTTCTTATAGAACTTTTGATGCTAATTCCAAATATGGTTTCAGAATGTTTCGATCACCCATAGTTTTCGAGAAAATAATATTTCCATTTACTCAGTTTTCCCAAAATATTAGTTAAAATTAAGTGTACTAATTTAATTTTACTTTCTTTTTTTTCCAGGTTAACTATATTTAATAGTATTTTTTGCATTAAAAAAATATAGCTGTTTAAACAAACAGATTTTTAATAAAAAGAAAGAAATTTTTTTCAAGTTTTGCTCAAATTTTAAAATTTTTCATAGTAGAAAAAATTGGTTTTTCATTCCAAAAAGTTTTCCGTGATTTCAATAATTTTTCGCCAGCATGAATCGAAACTGTATTAATCCCAGAGATACATTTTGCTACGTATGTCGAGAACTGACCATAATGGCACAGAGGAAGACGATGACCCCACTCGTAAAGAAGGTTTACGAACTTTACTTTGGATGTAAGGTAGGCGACCAAGACAAATCCTGGGCACCTCATATCTCATGCATTTCCTGTGCCGTCACTCTTAGGGGTTGGATTAAAGGTACCCGCAAATCTATGCCATTTGCCATACCAATGATTTGGAGAGAGCCCAAGGATCACCTAACGGATTGCTATTTTTGTATGACTAACGTTTCAGGATTCTCTGCCAAAAATAAACATAAAATTCAATACCCAAATCTTGCATCTGCCATGAGACCAGTACTACATGACGATGATAACCCAATTCCAACTCCCCCAAAGTCATGGACACTGGATGAAGAGTCTGAAGTTGAACCAATGGAAATTGATGACACTAAAGATAGACTTTCAGCAACCTGAATCAAATAAACCACGTATGATAACGCAGGTTATGCTGAATGATCTCGTGAGAGATTTGGACCTTCCGAAAAAGAAAGCGGAATTATTGGGCTCCAGGTTACGTGAATGGAATTTGCTGGCAAAAGATACAAGCATATCGGCGTTCCGCACTCGCCAAAAAGATCTGATGCAGTATTTCTCCTCGTCAGGTGGTTTATGCTACTGTAATAATGTAAATGGACTGCTGTCAGCTCTCGGTCATGAGCACAAATCTGAAGATCGGCGTTTATTTATTGACTTCGAAGCTAAGCCTCAAGGTTGTACTACTTCACAATGGAAATAAATACCCTTCCATTCCTGTAGGGCACGCTGTCCACATGAAGGAATCTTACGAAAATATGAAACTCATCCTTCGGCAGATTAATTATGACCAGTTTCGTTGGTATATATGTGGGGATTTAAAAGTCGTCGCGCTTCTTCTGGGAATGCAGCTCGGTTATACGAAGTTCTGCTGCTTCCTTTGTGAATGGGACAGCAGAGCCAGAGATTCGCATTATTTTGTAAAGGATTGGCCACTTCGTCAAAAATGTATCCCAGGACTGAAGAATGTGTCTCATGAACCCTTAGTTGACCCCAAGAAAATATACTTACCGCCACTTCACATCAAACTTGGCATCATGAAAAATTTTGTCAAAGCAATGAACAAGGAAGATGAGGCATTCAAATATTTGAAGAAAAAGTTTTCACGACTTAGCGATGCAAAGATAAAAGAAGGGATCTTTGTTGGTCCCCAAATCAGAGAGCTCATGAAAGATCAAAAGTTTGATGATGCCTTGAGAGGAAAAGAAAAAGTGGAATGGGAGGCCATGAAGAATGTTGTCACAAATTTTCTAGGGAACATCAAAGCCTCTAACTATGAAAAAATAGTGCAGGACATGATTGAAGCATATAGGTTATTGGGATGTAATATGTCACTAAAAATCCATTTCTTGCACTCCCATTTAGATTTCTTCCCTGAAAACCTCGGCGACGTAAGCGATGAGCATGGAGAAATGCTACCAAGGGAGGTGGGATCCGGCAATGTTAGCTGATTACTGCTGGACATTGATGCGAGAAGCTCCTAATGAAAACTACAAGAGAAAATCAGTGACAAAGAAGTTTTAAGAAGAATATTTGAAATGCCAATCTGCCACTAATATAATTTTTATGAAGTATTTTTACTAACTTCTATACACTTTTTGAATAAATATTAAAATACAAATTTCTCAGTAACCTTGGGTGATAGAGAAATTCTACGTCTATATTCGGAATCAGCGGAAACAATCCTATAAGACCGACCTGTTCACGTCCAAGAAACAAAAAAAAAAAGTTAAAATTTGTTCCCCCAGTGTAATAGGACATAAATTGGTTAACTATTCATCTGTCACAGAATTATCCCACTGATCGCGTATGGAGTGTTTTCAAGGTCATATAGTTGTTGTACAATGTACGAGTCACAACACGAATAGAACTGTCCCTCACTTTCAGTCCTCAGTTGCCTCTTAGATGTCATAGACGGTGGTTTGCTGTTATTGTTCTTGTACCTACTTCATAGTTATTCTTCTAGACGAATACTACAGTTTAACTGTAAGTATGGATTATTGATTATTACAATTATTTATTATTATCATATTCTTCTGTCTAATTATGTTCTAATCCCATGAAATGTTTTTTTATTGAATTTTAGAACATCGAATGACTAAACTTTGAAACATCGTAATTGATATAAAATACTTAAATGTTTTTTTCTTTTCAGATATTCCTAAGATGCCAAAATTGAAGACAAGAGGTCAGTCGTCATGCCACTTGAGCCTGTTAGTCGGTACAAGCAAGGAGCTTTCCGTATCAGAACTACCAACAGTGCGAGACATGCTGAGACAAGGGTTACTCCTTCGTGAACAAAATACAAAGGATAGAAGGAACTATACACAGAAAGAGCTCATAAGGGACATGATTCCCCCTCTTCTGGATCAGTGGAAAAAAGCTAGTGTTATTCAAACCACCTGTACTCAATCAGTATATAACTATTGAGCAAAATTAACAAAGCTGTGGCACAAAGCAGTTGAGACATCACTTGGTAAAGGAAAACTAGCCAAGAAAAATAAATTTCTGCACACACGTGATACTCTTCTTGACATTTTTAACTGCCAGTGTCCCATAGAGTTGTGTTCTGAAACCAATTGTTCTCCCTCATGCAGAAGAGAACCTCACCCTCACATTGATTGTCGCTGTCCTCGTGAGAAGAAGATCCTTGTTTTGGAGCTGGCTTTCATAAAGGCGCAGAGAACAAAGGCAGGAGGCCAAGGAAGTATGCAGATTGGTTCAGCAGATTATTCAGAAACCAAAAAATAGATTGTTATTGCTAAGAAAAAAGAGAAAATCCGAGAGAGGGAAGAAAGGAAGAAAAAGAAGAGTTAAGAAGCCACCCAAAGAGATGAAGAGCTCTATCAAGAGGTTTCTCACTTCTTTGAAAGCTCTTCAGATGAACAGAAAGAAGCAACATCAGATGATAGCTCCAAAATGCCATCTGAACCTTCGCCGAAGAGAATGAAATACAACACTAAAGACATCTCAAACATTGCCCTTGCCAGTATTCACCACCATACGGGGCTACGAGAGACTGCAGAGATTGCCACTGCCGCTTGGATAGATGCAGGCCTCATCAGCCGAGAGGATACATCCTTAGTGATAGATCATAATAAGATAGGAAGAGCACAAGAGAAAATAATGAAGGAAATATCTGATCAGCATGAAAAAGATTTGAAGGAAGAAGGTCTCTCTTGCCTTTTGTTTGATGGAAGTAGAGATGACACAAAAGTTCTCCTAGAGGTAGAGGGAATGGACAGAAAGTTTCCCGGTCTCATCAAAGAAGAACACTACTCTGTGTGTTCTGAACTTGGTGGCCGCTATTTGTTTCACTTTGTTCCTGAAGCAGAAGTAGAAGGCAAGAAACATGCAGAGGTAATTGCTGATCAAATAATATGGCTTCAAGAAAGAAGACTTGACAGTTCACTGCAGGCCATTGGTGGAGACTCAGCTGCCGTAAACACTGGATGGCAGGGCGGTGTTATGACGCATTTAGAGAAAAAACTTGGAAGAAGGCTTGTTTGGATTGTATGTGATTTTCACACAGGGGAACTACCTCTTCGTCGTCTCATCCAGGAACTTGATGGTACTACAAAGAGCAACAACAAGAGTGGTCAGGCCCCCTTGGCAACATGCTAGATGAAGCAACGGAATTAGAAATAAATACAAAATTTCCAAAGGTCGAAGTATGCCCTCCCATTCCAGTGTTGTCTGAAGAAGTTATCAAAGACCTCAGCACGGATCAATCTTACGCTTATCGTATTGTTCAAGCAATCAGATCAGGAGAGTTGCCTCAAAATCTGGCTCTCTTGGAGATTGGACCCG
>JAJOZX010004417.1:252500-397500 GCA_023014485.1 Bathynomus jamesi
CCGTATTTCCAAACCACTACAACCAAAAACCGTACCGGCTGCCTCATGAAATAAGGCTGTTGGTTCATTTTTGGCAGACTTGAGAGTGAAGTTGTTGGACTGTTTATTTAAAAAAAAAGCTCTGAATAGTGAGGCTATAGGATTAGGATTGTGTTTCGAATCTATTTAGCTAGCTGTGTTGCTGATTTCTCTTTAGGTTTGATGAGTGTTTCAGAGTAAAGTGCATTAAATGCCATTCATTTTTCAAGTTCGATCATCTATTTCAAATTAGCCTGTCATAAGGCAGTTAGGTATGACATTTCCTTTTCAGAAAACAGGTACTCAATCTTCTATTTATTCAAGTGTTACCAAGGTTAAGTGTTTACAATTAAAACTACTAAGGTAATGGTCTATTTTGTTTCGTAGAATAGGACAATTACTACCAACTAAAAAGGGTGTTTAACCATAATCGAGTTTAACCCTCTGATAGCATAAAATTTCTATCAGCGGGAATCAGTAACATTCGTTAAGATTTAATTTATTATTCAGGAAATAATTCATAGTCATCAAAAATCATAATATATTAAATTCAGTCATTATTAAAGTAAGACAGGATATGAGTGGGTTCCTCAGAGCCTGAATTTAGTCTGGGGAACGCTGCTTGAATTTTAGCCTGATTTTAGGGTATTTGGCCCGGTTGGATTTTGCTTCTAGGCTTTTTCAGGTGTTTTGATACTTAATTTCTTTAAACATAGATTGATTTAATATTTAGTGTTAATGATTTAATAGTTTAGTATTCAATATTGTGTTGGGTTAAAACAAAATTTAAATTAGTAACAAAATATTAAAGACTGGTTGATTAATTTCTTATTTTGTAGTTAAAAACTTATTTAATTGCTTGAAGTTCAACATAAAAATTGAGTATTAATTAGTATGTATTTTTTAAAAAATTTTAAACGTAAACTCATTGATAACAAATCTTCATTGAATAAATTCGGCAGTTTTATCCAAGCTGATTGTATTAAGGGAAGACTTTCGAACTCTTTTAAAACTGTTTTAAAAGTAAGTTGAAAGTTTTTTGATTATTTTTATTAAAATTATCGAGATATGAAAGCCCTTTGAAGGAATAAACTCTTTTTAAGTCTAAAAGTTTAAATTTTAATTTTTTTACTTTTGAAGCTGTAAATCGTAGCTGCCCCTTTAAAACGAAAATCTTTAATAAGTGGAAAGGCAAATAACAGGTGTCATGTGATTGATCGGTAGTAACATAGATATGGGACTTAAATTTAATGACAGGTCTAAGTAGACAGTACCACAGAGAAATGCTTTCAGCATACGGATAGGTCGAGAGAGAGAGAGAGAGAGTTACAAGGAGTTACAAGGAGTTACAAGGAAAAGAAGTACCTCAAAAGGCCTTGCGGCCCATACCGAGGAGGTACCAATGGCAACGGGTGCCAGGGAAAATTTTGTACACACTCAAATAGTGTGCAAGATTTGGTCTAACCTTTTCTTGAACTGATCCACAGAGGAACTATTCACAACTTCCGAAGGTAACCTGTTCCATGTGTCACAGATCTTATACGTAAAGTAATTCCCACACACACTAGTCCTAAACCGTTTCAAATCCAACTTCCAACCATTGTTGCGAGTTGGGTTATCATTTAAACTAAACATACTTCTAAAATCGACATCGTTGAACCCGCGTAAGAGCTTGAAAACCTCGATCAGTTGACCGCGCAGCCTCCGAGTTTCAAGCGAAAACAAGTTCAGGGCGCGTAACCGTCGATTGTAGCCCATATGCCTAACGGAAGGGATTAACTTTGTGGCCCTCGCCTGCACTCGCTCCAGCCTCTCAATATCTTTCCTGAGGGTGGGCGACCAGAACTGCACAGCATACTCCAGGTGCGGCCGAACAAGGGAATTGTACAGTGAGAGCACAATCTCCTTGTTCCGAAACTGAAATTGCCTCCTGATATAACCCAATAGTTTCTGGGCTTTCTTTTCCACCTCTACACACTGTTTCGTAAACTTAAGGTCGCTGCTAATTAGCACACCCAAGTCCTTTTCTAAATCAGTCACCTCGATATTACTACCCAACATCGAGTAGTCCGACTTGGGATTGGCGTAGCCAATGTGCATCACTTTGCATTTACCCAAGTTAAACGGCATTTGCCATTTTTCGGACCACTCTCCTATCCTACCTAGGTCCGCACGCAGTTCCTCGATCGCTTCGGGCGTCCCAACATTGGCCCCAAGCTTGGTGTCATCAGCGAATTTGGCGATCCGACTGACGATGCCACCGTCGATATCATTTATGTAAATGATAAACAACAGCGGCCCCAAAACGGAACCCTGAGGAACCCCACTAGTGACCGAGGCCCAACCCGAACTAGCCCCTTTAATTACCACCCTCTGCCGCCTATTCCTCAGCCAGTTTTCAATCCACCTACCTATTTCCCCACCGATACCCAGCGCGCGCACTTTCGCCATTAGCCGGCGGTGAGGTACCTTATCAAAGGCTTTCAGAAAGTCGAGATAAAGTATATCAATCGCCTACTCTTATCGTACTCACTCAACATGACGTGGAAAAACTCGAGCAAGTTGGTGAGACACGACCTATGCCGTCTAAACCCATGTTGGGAGTCCCCAAGCAGCTTGTAGGAATCCAAATGGTCAACGATCTATCAGCTATTATCCCTTCTAATAATTTACCTACAACTGAAGTGAGACTAATGGGACGATAGTTCCCTGGACTTTCGTGATCCCCTTTCTTAAAGATAGGGGTCACGTTGGCTTCCCTCCAGTCACCAGGCACCTGGCCCATCTCCAACGATTTGTTGAAGACTGTAGCCAGGTGGGGAGCCACCTGGTCGCGCACTTCTCGCAACACTCTGGGGAGAAACTGGTCTGGCCCAGGAGCCTTAAACGCGCTCAGTTTGTCTATTCTATCGGCAACGACTGTCGCGGTACATCTAACACTATCCAGGCCAGCACCTTCGTGCCTCACGCCTGGCTCGGGGATGACGCGGGTATCCTCCCTGGTGAACACTCCCGCAAAGTACTCATTAAGCACATTAGCGATGTCCGCGTCGGAGGTCCGCAGAACGCCGCTTCCGTCCTTTAACGGACCTATCATGCTTCTAATGGGCTTTCTACTATTAACATAACTGAAGAACTCCTTAGGGTTCCCCTTGCAGAGGCTTGCCACCCGTAGTTCTTCGTTACGTTTCGCTAGCCTAACCTTCGCCTTCACTTCCCTACACAGGCGGACATACGCTTCAGTGTTCTCGTGGGAACGATTGGCCTTCGCCCTCCTATACGCTACTTTCCTATTTCGGATAGCCGAAGCGATGTCACGATTGAACACTTAGGCTGCGTTGAAGCAGGGTGACCGGTTTTGAGGGTATGGCAGCAGACTGCAGCACCATAAACTCGTCCCGGAATGCACTCCACACTCCCTCAACATCGCCGCCACCTCTAACCCCATCTCCTACGCTATCCCTGAGGCTAACAAAGTTCGCCCGCCGGAGATCGAGCTTACTGCCTCTCGAGTTACTACGCTTCACCCGAGGGACGCGCACACGGAACCTAATAGACCGTGATCACTCCCGCCCAACGATTCGTCAACGGTGAGGCCAGTGACGAGGTTGTCTTCGGTCGTGAATACTAAGTCTAGAACGCTTTCGCCTCGTGTAGGCTCGTTGACCCACTGAGTGAGGAAGTTCTCATCAGCAAAGTCAACTAGCCTCCTCCCTTCAGCATCGGCAGTCCTGTTTTCCACTTTATGCCGCGACAGTTGAAGTCTCCTAAAACTACACACACCCTATCCCTAGCAGGCTACTGAGTTCGGTGTACAGGGCTGTATCCTCCTCGAGGAGGAGATGCGGAGGTCTGTACACCAAGATTAACCTATAGTTCGTCCCCCCACGTTCAGATCGACGCCAAGCAGCTCCCGTTCCGACCGGAACTGGCAGTCAACCGGACTCAACGTGTCTGACGTATATTAGTACCCCACCCCCCTCCCCACGGGTGCGGTCTTTGCGAAACATTCTATACCCGGGAATTTCGAACTCCCCAACGTAGTCCCTACGATCAGTATGAATCCAGGACTCGGTGATAGCAACGATATCCTAATATTCTGATGCTAAGAGCGCCCGTAGCTCGCAAAACTTGTTCCTAATTGACCTAGCATTAAAAAGCATTGCACGGAGGGAGCCTTCCCTATTCTGACCGCCCCCTAGCACGACCCGTTTCACGAACAGCCAGGGCTGTCGAGAGAGAGAGAGAGAGTTACAAGGAGTTACAAGGAAAAGAAGTACCTCAAAAGGCCTTGCGGCCCATACCGAGGAGGTACCAATGGCAACGAGTGCCAGGGAAAATTTTGTAAAAGTTTATTTTTCTTTCAACTATCCTAGCAGTAGTAGAAAACTGGATAGAAAAGTAGAAGGCTCTCTCCCCACCCTCCGCTCCCTCCCTGCCAGAGGCAGGTACGGAAAAAGGTTGAAGAAAATACCTTGACCCTGGAAAAGTAGCCAAGGAAATTTTACAGGAAAGTGGAGATATATAAATAGCTCTATATTTAGCTTGCTCACAGAGACACCGAGCAAGCGAACTCCTGCAGAGTTTTTGAGGTTTTAATCTTAAACTATGAGTGTTCAGTACTTTGTCTAGCCTATTTTTAAACACATTTACACTTTGACTGGAAACAACCTCTGAGGGAAGTTGGTTCCAGATATTAACTATTTTATAGGAAAAGAAATTTCCGCAGACTGAGGTCCTAAATGTCTTTACACACTCAAATAGTGTGCAAGATTTGGTCTACCCTTTTCTTGAACTGATCCACAGAGGAACTGTTCACAACTTCCGAAGGTAACCTGTTCCATGTGTCACAGATCTTATACGTAAAGTAATTCCCACACACACTAGTCCTAAACCGTTTCAAATCCAACTTCCAACCATTGTTGCGAGTTGGGTTATCATTTAAACTAAACATACTTCTAAAATCGACATCGTTGAACCCGCGTAAGAGCTTGAAAACCTCGATCAGTTGACCGCGCAGCCTCCGAGTTTCAAGCGAAAACAAGTTCAGGGCGCGTAACCGTCGATTGTAGCCCATATGCCTAACGGAAGGGATTAACTTTGTGGCCCTCGCCTGCACTCGCTCCAGCCTCTCAATATCTTTCCTGAGGGTGGGCGACCAGAACTGCACAGCATACTCCAGGTGCGGCCGAACAAGGGAATTGTACAGTGAGAGCACAATCTCCTTGTTCCGAAACTGAAATTGCCTCCTGATATAACCCAATAGTTTCTGGGCTTTCTTTTCCACCTCTACACACTGTTTCGTAAACTTAAGGTCGCTGCTAATTAGCACACCCAAGTCCTTTTCTAAATCAGTCACCTCGATATTACTACCCAACATCGAGTAGTCCGACTTGGGATTGGCGTAGCCAATGTGCATCACTTTGCATTTACCCAAGTTAAACGGCATTTGCCATTTTTCGGACCACTCTCCTATCCTACCTAGGTCCGCACGCAGTTCCTCGATCGCTTCGGGCGTCCCAACATTGGCCCCAAGCTTGGTGTCATCAGCGAATTTGGCGATCCGACTGACGATGCCACCGTCGATATCATTTATGTAAATGATAAACAACAGCGGCCCCAAAACGGAACCCTGAGGAACCCCACTAGTGACCGAGGCCCAACCCGAACTAGCCCCTTTAATTACCACCCTCTGCCGCCTATTCCTCAGCCAGTTTTCAATCCACCTACCTATTTCCCCACCGATACCCAGCGCGCGCACTTTCGCCATTAGCCGGCGGTGAGGTACCTTATCAAAGGCTTTCTGAAAGTCGAGATAAAGTATATCAATCGCCCTACTCTTATCGTACTCACTCAACATGACGTGGAAAAACTCGAGCAAGTTGGTGAGACACGACCTATGCCGTCTAAACCCATGTTGGGAGTCCCCAAGCAGCTTGTAGGAATCCAAATGGTCAACGATCCTATCAGCTATTATCCCTTCTAATAATTTACCTACAACTGAAGTGAGACTAATGGGACGATAGTTCCCTGGACTTTCGTGATCCCCTTTCTTAAAGATAGGGGTCACGTTGGCTTCCCTCCAGTCACCAGGCACCTGGCCCGTCTCCAACGATTTGTTGAAGACTGTAGCCAGGTGGGGAGCCACCTGGTCGCGCACTTCTCGCAACACTCTGGGGAGAAACTGGTCTGGCCCAGGAGCCTTAAACGCGCTCAGTTTGTCTATTCTATCGGCAACGACTGTCGCGGTACATCTAACACTATCCAGGCCAGCACCTTCGTGCCTCACGCCTGGCTCGGGGATGACGCGGGTATCCTCCCTGGTGAACACTCCCGCAAAGTACTCATTAAGCACATTAGCGATGTCCGCGTCGGATCCGCAGAACGCCGCTTCCGTCCTTTAACGGACCTATCATGCTTCTAATGGGCTTTCTACTATTAACATAACTGAAGAATCCTTAGGGTTCCCCTTGCAGAGGCTTGCCACCCGTAGTTCTTCGTTACGTTTCGCTAGCCTAACCTTCGCCTTCACTTCCCTACACAGGCGGACATACGCTTCAGTGTTCTCGTGGGAACGATTGGCCTTCGCCCTCCTATACGCTACTTTCCTATTTCGGATAGCCGAAGCGAGCGATGTCACGATTGAACCACTTAGGCTGCGTTGAAGCAGGGGTGACCGGTTTTGAGGGTATGGCAGCAGACTGCAGCACCATAAACTCGTCCCGGAATGCACTCCACACTCCCTCAACATCGCCGCCAACCTCTAACCCATCTCTCTACGCTATCCCTGAGGCTAACAAAGTTCGCCCGCCGGAGATCGAGCTTACTGCCTCTCGAGTTACTACGCTTCACCCGAGGGACGACACACGGAACCTAATAAGACCGTGATCACTCCCGCCCAATGATTCGTCAACGGTGAGGCCAGTGACGAGGTTGTCTTCGGTCGTGAATACTAAGTCTAGAACGCTTTCGCCTCGTGTAGGCTCGCTGACCCACTGAGTGAGGAAGTTCTCATCAGCAAAGTCAACTAGCCTCCTCCCTTCAGCATCGGCAGTCCTGTTTTCCCACTTTATGCCGCGACAGTTGAAGTCTCCTAAAACTACACACACCCTATCCCCTAGCAGGCTACTGAGTTCGGTGTACAGGGCTGTATCCTCCTCGAGGAGGAGATGCGGAGGTCTGTACACCAAGATTAACCTATAGTTCGTCCCTCCCACGTTCAGATCGACGCCAAGCAGCTCCCGTTCCGACCGGAACTGGCAGTCAACCGGACTCAACGTGTCCCTGACGTATATTAGTAGCGTCTAGGAGAATTTGTCTAAAACAATTCGTCTAAAATACAATTTGTCTAAATCAATTTGTCTAAATCAATTTGTCTAAATCAATTTGTCTAAATCAATTTGTCTAAATCAATTTGTCTAAAACAATTTGTCTAAAATAGTTTGTCTAAAATCAATTTGTTTAATAACAATTTGTCTAAAATACAATTTGTCTAAAAATAATTTGTCTAAAATACAATTTGTCTAAACAAACTATTTAATATAATATGGCATACAAATTGTTGCCTGATGTACAATGCTATTTTTTACTTGCCACGCCCCATCTTAAAAGGTTACCTCTTGTGCGGAATAGTACATCGAAATAGTTTGTCTAAAATAGTTTGTCTAAAAATAATTTGTCTAAAATACAATTTGACTAATAACTGAAGGTAACTAGAAATGCATTTGTCTGCTTGATAAATTTGGAGTGAGGATGAAAAGATTGAAAATGGGTTGATTTTATTTCATAATATACCTAACCTAACCTAACCTAACCGGGTTATGGGTTCCGGGATAACTGATTTCGATGTACTATTCCGCACAAGAGGTAACCTTTTAAGATGGGGCGTGGCAAGTAATAAATAGCATTGTACATCAGGCAACAATTTGTATGCCATATTATATTAAATTGTTTGTTTAGACAAATTGTTATTAGACAAATTGATTTTAGACAAACTATTTTAGACAAATTGTTTTAGACAAATTGATTTAGACAAATTGTATTTTAGACGAATTGTTTTAGACAAACTCGCCTGATTCGATATTAGTACCCCACCCCCCCTCCCCACGGGTGCGGTCTTTGCGAAACATTCTATACCCGGGAATTTCGAACTCCCCAACGTAGTCCCTACGATCAGTATGAATCCAGGACTCGGTGATAGCAACGATATCCTGGTATTCTGATGCTAAGAGCGCCCGTAGCTCGCCAAACTTGTTCCTGATCGACCTAGCATTAAAAAGCATTGCACGGAGGGAGCCTCCCCTGTTCTGACCGCCCCCTAGCACGACCCGTTACCCGAACAGCCAGGGCTGTCGGGAGTTGAAGAGCCCCTCACTAACGAGGGGACAAACTCCGCAGGAGCCTGAGTCCCCTCCAACGTGGAAGGAGAGTCACTACCTGCTGTTGGAGGGGGACTACCTGCTGTTGGAGGGGGACTACCTGCTGTTGGAGGGGGACTAGCTGCTGTTGGAGGGGGACTAGCTGCTGGGGGAGGGGGACTAGCTGCTGGGGGAGGGTAACTAACTGCTGGGGGAGGGTGACTAACTGCTGGGGGAGGGTGACTAACTGCTGGGGGTGGGTGACTAACTGCTGGGGGAGTAGGTTTAACTGTTTGGGAAGCAGGATCAATTACTGGTTTGAGGGGGTCCTAGTTTAAAAAGATTATACAAATTAATGTTCAGTAAATCACCATACTTCTTTTTCCCCTTCTGGTTAAAATGTATCCCGTCCGAACCAAAGTATTCCCCATTTCCGTAGAATGTAGGCCAAAAATCGACAAACTTTAGGCCTTTTTCCTCACACATGCGTTTAACTCTTTTATTTATGATAATGGCTTTACTTAGAGTATAATCACTAGCACGCATTCGAGGGAGAATTCCTACGACCATACCCATGTCTGTCCTATCCCTAACCTTGTCAGTTAGGTTCTTAAATTCTTTTATAATGGGCTCTGTCTGCCCTCCTGTCCCTCCCAGAAAAACGTCAGAGAGAGAGAGAGAGTTATTATTTATTACAGAAATTATAAATTTATCATTACATTTATTATTACATTGTTGCTTATTATTACAGAAATTATAAACCGAAAAACGAATGAAAAAGTCGAGAAGGAAACAATCCAGAGACCCTTAAGGTAATAATAGTAAATGTTATAAACGTAAATGTAATAATAAATGTAGTAATTAGATCAAAAATAATAGAATCTGTATGTATAGGACAAGAAGATAATTTTAATTTGTGCGAATGTATTTATAAACGGGACCCTTTAATAAAATGCCCTGCTGGTGCAGTGCCGTAGCGTGGGTTTTGGCCGCCCTGTGCGGTAGCCAAATTGGCCGCCCCCTTCCTTAAACGTAACATACCTTCCACTACAGCAAACACACGTATATAAAGGATTTACATTTTATTGATTGAGGAACAATGTAATAATGATGAAAATTGAAACCGTGATGATAGACAATCAAAAACAAATTTAATAATTCAATTTAAAACAGAAAACAATATGGTATTTCGTACCATACCGTACCGTAATGCCAGCCTTGGCCAAAGTTGGCCGCGTCCCAAAGTGGCCGCCCTTTGCGGTCCGCACACCCCGCACACCCCACGCTACGCCACTGCTGGTGTCGGGAGAACGGGATCTAACTTACAGTAGGTGCGAATTTCTTAAGGGTCTCTGGATTGTTTCCTTCTCGCCTTTTTCATTCGTTTTTCTGTTTATAATTTCTGTAATAATAAGCAACAATGTAATAATAAATGTAATGATAAATTTATAATTTCTGTAATAAATAATAATGCAATAATAAATGTAATAATAAATGTAATAAATGTAATAATAAATGTAATGATTATGTCAAAAATAATAGGATCTGTATGTATAGAACAAGAAGATAATTTTAATTTGTGTGAATGTATTTATAAGCGGGACCCTTTAATAAAATGCCCTTCCGGTGTCGGGAGAACGGGATCTATCCTATAGATGTGCAAATTTCTCAATGGTCCCCTGGACTGTTTTCCCTCTTGTTTTTGGTTCACTCGTTTTCTGTATCCACCCGAAGAAGATGCCAGTGGGCATCGAAACTGTTGTGGAAATAAACTCTGTCTATTAGAGTGGGTTTTTATTATCATATCTATCATTTGCTTCGTAGCTCAGAGGAATTTTCCCCATCGGTAAGTCACCCTGATTTGCCCGAATCCCTCAAAAGGAAATCGCTGAGTGGGTTACAAACGAATATTTGAATTTATATGACATTAAATGGAAAAACTATATATATACAGGACCCCAAGGAGGGAAAAAATTAATATTTTTTATTTTTTATTTTTGGGGCTAACATCTATTCTTCTAATTACCAAGGATGAAATTCTCAACTTAATCATTTTTTCTTTGCGCCAAATATCTCGTACGCAACTTTTAAAAAGATGAAGATTGTGGAGCACTTGATAAATAAAGTGGAAACACGTTTCAGTCCAAATTAAACAAAAGCTTTAAAAGCGAAATAAGTGCGTTCAGATGAAGGGAAATTATTACCTCACCGTATTAAAGATAAATAAAAGTTTAGTTTTGTTTAGTTTTCTTTAGTTTTGCTTATAGATATTCCACAAGAATAACGAAGAGATGATAAATGGGGGAATAAATATGAATTAATATGAATAACTGTTGAGGATAGATGAAATGGTGCAGAAATTTGACTGTTTTCACAAATGCTTAAATGTCCTATTTTGATGTGTGTATATATATATATATATATATATATATATATATATATTATCCATGTATTGGAATTCTTCTGGAGAAAATATAGTAATAACAAAAATAACAGTAGTAATAATAATAATTCTTAATAATGATAAGAAGCAGGTAAATTTTGAGTTCAAAGGGATATTGACTCCCACAGCTGTCTCAAATCAATAAAAAAAATTGAGGATTAGAAGCGGTTCGCTATAAGTCCAAAACAAAGTGAATTTACATGTCATTAATTGGGGAAAAACAGTACTCTATATATATATATATATATATATATATATATATATATATATATAAGCAAACAACCAAAGGGAAAAGGAAACACGAAGTCCGAGCGCTTTCGTGATATATTCACATTATCAAGGAGGAACAGAAAATAGACGGAGATTACAATGTAAATGAGTTAAATAGTCAAGCAAAAAATTCACAATCGGCACCTCAAATTAAAGGCCTTAAAGCCCTCTAAAGATTTTTTCAATTGATAACATAATCTGTAGGCTGCTAAATTACTAAATATAAAAGAAGTATATAGATGAAATTAGACAAAAAACCAATACAGAGAACAAAAATTATTATAATGGTTATTAACACTAATATTTAATTAAAGCAGGCAATTAAGTAGCAAGAATTTAATGAAAACAAATAGATAACATAGATAACAAATAGATAACATAATCTGTAGGCTGCTAAATTACTAAATATAAAAGAAGTATATAGATGAAATTAGACAAAAAACCAGTACAGAAAACAAAAATTATTATAATGGTTATTAACACTAATATTTAATTAAAGCAGGAAATTAAGTGGCAAGAATTTAATGAAAACAAAGGGAATGGTGCCATCGTCTTACAGAAACTTACACAATTTCTACAAACAGTCTGGAAAAATTGTTTTCCCAAAAGCAACCCAGTTGAAAAGTCCAATAAACCCCCCCAGCAACCAAAGATTATACACGAAAGAAATATTACAATTAAAATAGACACATAAGAATGTTAACAGTTCTTAAAATAATATTTATTTATTTAACCAGGGCAAACCATTAAGGGGCAAGAATGCTGTCAAGAAAACAGTAGGCCCTTCGCCAGCTTTCTGACAATGCACGAGTCTAATTTATACAACCCAGGGCTAATATTAAGGACCAAGTCCGCATTATTCTTGATCACACTTGATTCCAGTATATTTCTGCTAACAATAGATTTACTAAACCTTAATTTGGAAGCGTTTTTCCAGTCAATGGGATGATTAGTATCTCTTACGTGAATGAAAATGGCGTTAGATTCCTGGCCACTTCTTATACTGTATTGATGCTGTTTAATACGTAACTCAAGGGTCTTACCAGTTTGGTCAATGTAAAATTTATTACATATTGTGCAAGGGATTTTATATACACAACCCTGTTCACTTAAAGGGGAGTTCTTAATCAATGAATTCTTAATTACATCTAAATTTTTTTGAACGCAATATTTACGTTAAAAGTCCTCAGCAGATTCGGCAGATCAAGGAAATTTTCTCTGAATGGTAACACTTAAACATTTTTTGTGTTATTAGGAATCTTATCCTTTACTTCGTAGAAGGTTTTCTTTGCCATTTTTAAGGACTTATCTATGCAGTTCTTTGGGTATTTTAAATCAAAAGCAATTTTGTATATTTTACTAATTTCGTCGTCAATGAACTCTGGGCTACAAATTCGTAGGCCTCTTAGGAACAAAGTAGAAAGAACGGATCGTTTTACATTAATGTGGTGATCAGAATAATAATGTATATAGGAACAATTATTAGCGGGTTTTCTGTAAATATTGTACTTAAACTTTTTTCCAGACCTATATATTAAAACATCTAAAAAAGGGATCGAAGAATCTTTTTCTATTTCAACTGTAAAATTGATAGAGGGAGTTAAATTATTAAGTTTGGGTAAGAATTCATTGAGATTTAAAGTCACTGGCCAAAGACAAAGAACATCATCTACATATCTAAACCATGGAACATAATTTGGCAGAATCTTCCTTAATAACTTACTTTCAAAAAACTCCATATATAAGTTACTCAAAATGGGGGAGAGAGGGTTTCCCATCGCCATACCAAATTTCTGCCTAAAATATTCATTATTGAACACAAATTTTGAGTCTACTATGCACAGCTTAATTAATTCTATAATTGTAGCCACAGGTAATGGCAAATTATGCTTAACCAATTCTTCCGAAAGAAACACTAATAGATCCTCCACCGGGACTCTTGTAAATAAAGCGGTAACATCAAAGCTTACCAATCTAAAATTGTAATTGACACTGATACTATTTAATTTTTTCACAAGGTCTACATTATTATTTATGTGTGATTGTGAAATTGTGCCGAGGAGAGGATTAAGAATGGAGACAAGCCATTTGGAAAGCTTATATGAGATAGATCCTATAGAACTAACAATAGGCCCAGTAATATTTCATTACCCTTCAAAAGTTGTTTAATTTTCTTGTTAAATGCACTGTTCACAGTTTCAAGGGGATTGTTCCTTAATTTCACGTAAGTGTCCGCATCATTCAAAAGATCATACATTTTTCCTAGATAAACGTCTTTATTGAAGATCACTAAGGCATTTGATTTATCAGCTTTGGTTATATGTTCCATGGTTTAGATATGTAGATGTTCTTTGTCTTTGGCCAGTGACTTTAAATCTCAATGAATTCTTACCCAAACTTAATAATTTAACTCCCTCTATCAATTTTACAGTTGAAATAGAAAAAGATTCTTCGATCCCTTTTTTAGATGTTTTAATATATAGGTCTGGAAAAAAGTTTAAGTACAATATTTACAGAAAACCCGCTAATAATTGTTCCTATATACATTATTATTCTGATCACCACATTAATGTAAAACGATCCGTTCTTTCTACTTTGTTCCTAAGAGGCCTACGAATTTGTAGCCCAGAGTTCATTGACGACGAAATTAGTAAAATATACAAAATTGCTTTTGATTTAAAATACCCAAAGAACTGCATAGATAAGTCCTTAAAAATGGCAAAGAAAACCTTCTACGAAGTAAAGGATAAGATTCGTTATAACACAAAAAATGTTTGTGTTACCATTCAGAGAAAATTTCCTTGATCTGCCGAATCTGCTGAGGACTTTTAACGTAAATATTGCGTTCAAAAATTTAGATGTAATTAAGAATTAATTGATTAAGAACTCCCCTTTAAGTGAACAGGGTTGTGTATATAAAATCCCTTGCACAATATGTAATAAATTTTACATTGGCCAAACTGGTAAGACCCTTGAGTTACATATTAAACAGCATCAATACAGTATAAGAAGTGGCCAGGAATCTAACGCCATTTTCATTCACGTAGAGATACTAATCATCTCATTGACTGGAAAAACGCTTCCAAATTAAGGTTTAGTAAATCTATTGTTAGTAGAAATATACTGGAATCAAGTGTGATCAAGAATAATGCGGACTTGGTCCTTAATATTAGCCCTGGGTTATATAAATTAGACTCGTGCATTGTCAGAAAGCTGGCGAAGGGCCTACTGTTTTCTTGACCGCATTCTTGCCCCTTAATGGTTTGCCCTGGTTAAATAAATAAATATTATTTTAAGAACTGTTAACATTCTTATGTGTCTATTTTAATTGTAATATTTCTTTCGTGTATAATCTTTGGTTGCTGGGGGGGTTTATTGGACTTTTCAACTGGGTTGCTTTTGGGAAAACAATTTTTCCAGACTGTTTGTAGAAATTGTGTAAGATTCTGTAAGACGATGGCACCATTCCCTTTGTTTTCATTAAATTCTTGCCACTTAATTTCCTGCTTTAATTAAATATTAGTGTTAATAACCATTATAATAATTTTTGTTTTCTGTACTGGTTTTTTGTCTAATTTCATCTATATAGCTCTTTTATATTTAGTAATTTAGCAGCCCACAGATTATGTTATCTATTTGTTATCTATGTTATCTATTTGTTTTCATTAAATTCTTGCTACTTAATTGCCTGCTTTAATTAAATATTAGTGTTAATAACCATTATAATAATTTTTGTTCTCTGTATTAGTTTTTTGTCTAATTTCATCTATATACTTCTTTTTGTATTTAGTAAATTAGCAGCCTACAGATTATGTTATCAATTGAAAAAATCTTTAGAGGGCTTTAAGGCCTTTAATTTGAGGTGCCGATTGTGAATTTTTTGCTTGTCTATTTAACTCATTTACTTTGTAATCTCCGTCTATTTTCTGTTCCTCCTTGATAATATGAATATATCACGAAAGCGCTCGGACTTCGTGTTTCCTTTTCCCTGTGGTTGTTTGCTTATTAATAAGATCACGTGTTATTTTGTGATTTTAGTGCATATATATATATATATATATATATATATATATATATATATTAGTATCATGTGAGAGTTCTAAAGGGTTCGTTTAAAACAGATATAATTGAAAGGCCTAATGTGCAATTATTATGATATTTCATGCGGGAATGTATAAATTAACCTCGCCTTCATTCCCTGACGAGGTGTGAATACACGCAAGGAATCATTTTTTCCTTGTAGGTATGTTTAAGTGTAATAATACTGATAAATCGCGTCTAATGACGAATAGTCCTTCTTATTGCCGCGGTTCTTTTTCCCCACTCAACATTTTGTTTATTAATTTCTAGAGTGTAATCAAAACACATTTCTTGGAGTTCTTATCTCTCATGTGCAATATTGGTTTCTTTGTATGGTATACTGTAATGCCTTCAATGGTGCACTTGTCATGCCAGCAGTGAATACTTTAACTATTGATAATACTTATTTATTAGTGACAACGCTGTTTATTTTTAATAAGAGCCCAGTAAAGCCTAAAGGGCCAAATTAAATAAAATAAATAATCGAGTTTCACAAACAATTATTCAAATTGTAAAACGAGTGTATTTATTATTAATAAAGGTTATTAAATGTTTCAATTTGTGGATGAAATTGTTTGTGATTCCATTTATATATATATATATATATATATATATATATATATATAAATGAACCATAAATAATTCCCATATTCCTAACTATCTTATTCTTCATGTAATTCTTGTATTCATTTATATAGTTCTTGTATCCATTTTAGAAAAAGTATCCATTTTAAAAATTCATGTGTTATATGGTTCATGTACTTATATAATCCTCTATATTCTTATATATTTAACTTTATATAATGCCTATACTCATATGTATGTACGTGTGTGTGTTCATTTTTACATAAGGACCAAAATCGCCCAACGCGAGTTTGGATAAAATTTTTGATTTGTTTTCTACTTTGCCAAATAATTGGTGACCTGTTGTTTTTTAAAATCTCATAATCATTTTGTTAGATTTCGCTTAATAAGAAATCCTGCTTAAGCTTTGCAATGTTCATATTTTGTATACATTCTCTTTCGTTATAAAAGATGAGATCATGTCTTGCCTAAGCATTTAAATTGTACATCTTAAACCTTAAAATTTTACTCATATGCATATTTTAGTGTAAAGATGCATACTCCGATTTCCACTTTTAATTAACTTGGCAAATCATGATAACATCAGATCTGAAAAGTCGCGGTTTAAGATAAAAATATGGTTTCGTCTTCAAATATTTTGTTTACTCGTTCAAGCCTTACCACAGCTAAAAATTTACTTTATTTTCGAATATTGTGCAAAAATAATACAGCCTTTTTAGCATTTAATAATAATGATGTTAGCAGTTTTTGGGTATATAAACCCCAGTAAAAATCTTCCATTGTCATTCAGAAGCTAATTCAGAGGCTGCTTCGAGCCTTGCTCTCTTCAGAAGAACTTAGTCATTAAACTTTCCGGATACGCTATAAGAAGAGTCCGGAACCTTCAGCATTTTTAGTAAGTCTATCAGAGTCCTCCGAGCCACTATAGAAGAACTCGGAGAGTAATATAGAAGAACTCGGAGAGTAATATAGAAGAAAACTATTGCAAGTCACACATCCGTTGCTGCCACCTAACAAGAACCCCCGTCGACTTCGAACCAACCCGGGCCATAGACGGAGGGATTAAATATATATATATATATATATATATATATATACACTGTATATATACCTAATGGGATTTGATTAAATCTGGGGAGGTGATAGGTATATATTTGCCGTCTCGCCTTTATTCCTTTACGAGGTGTGAATACACGAAAGGATTATTTTTCTCCCTGCGGGTATGCTTAAATCTCAGCAGGGAAATTTGTGTAGGATATTTTTTCTTTTTGGAGCGAGCATTCATATATATATATATATATATATATATATATATATATTATATATATAAAAGCAGACCAATTAAGCCTTCCACTCAAACATCTCAGCAGGGAAATTTGCGTTTTATTATTCTGTTGGAGAAAATATAACAGTAATAATAAAAATAAAAGTAGTTAATATATATATATGTATACCTCATGGGATTTGTTTAAATATGGGGTGATAAGTATATATTTTGCCGTCTTGCCTTCATTCCCTTACGAGGTGTGAATATATGAAAGGACTCAGTTTTTCCTTGCGGGTATGCTCAAACATCTCAGCAGGGAAATTTGTGGAGGGCATTTTTTCTTTGTGGAGCGAACATTCATATATATGTATAATATATATATATAAGCAGACCAATTACGCCTTCCACTGAAACATCTCAGCAGGGAAATTTGTTTATTAGCAGGTTGTAACATAAATTCTGCTCGATTAGAAAACGGACGATAGATAATAGAATAACCTCAAGATAATGTGAAATAGTTTTAGAAATGTTGCAAAATACACGCGGCGACAGGTTCGCACATGTTTTATCACGATACAGAATAATACAGAATGACTTAGGCTAGTGTAGGATTAGGCTAATGAATATTTTCTCTGGTGTTTTTCATAGTTAAACGCCACCCTTACGATATTACAGTAATTGAAAAAACATGGAGCCCACGAAAGAGCATATTCGACATGTGATGCTGTATGAGTTCCATAAAGGATCTAACACTAGTGAATCCGCAAAAAACATTCAAAGAGTTTATGGAAATGATGTTTTGAGCGAATGGATGTGTAGGAGATGGTTTGAGAAGTTAAAAAATGGAGTCTTCAGTCTGAAAGATTATCAACGAACAGGACGACCAAATGAGTTAGATGAAGAGTTGCTGAAAGCAACAGAGGAGAAAAACCCAACGGTAACTGTAAGAGAACTTGGCCTGCAACTTGGCGTTAGCCATATGACCATTCATCGTCATTTCAAGCTGTTCGGAAAAGTAGTGAAGGTTGGAAAATGAGTTCCGCATGATTTCTTACAAGCGAATCTTCAACATCGAATCGATATTTGCACATCACTACATTCTCAGCAACTGCAGGCACCGTTTTTGAATCGGATCGTCACTTGGGATGAAAAATGGGTCATCTATAACAATATTAAGCGTCGACATCAGTGGCTTAGCCGTGAAACAAAGCCTGAACTCAGCCAAGGAATGGACCCCATTCAAAGAAAATTTTGCTATGCGTTTGGTGGGGTATGCAAGGAATTATTCATTTTGAGCTTCTGCCAGATAACCAAACAATCACAGCTGAAGTGTACTGCCAACAACTCCAACGACTGAAGATGGCATTACAAGAAAAACGTCCTGCATTAATTAGTCGCAGAGTGTCTATTCCACCAGGATAACGCGCGCCCTCACACTGCTCGAATCACCACTGCCCAATTGGAAGCATTTGATTGGGAAAAATGCCTCATCCACCTTATTCTCCGGACATCGCACCTTCAGACTACCATTTATTCAGAAGTCTGCAACACCACCTACGTAGATGGACAAAAGTTGCAATCCAGGGAAGCTATCGAAAACGAAGAGATCGCTTTTTTTTTAACTCGAAACCAAGGGAATTCTTCGAACGTGACATAAAAAAACTTTTCTACAGGTGGGAGGAGGTTATAGAAAAAAAAGGGAATTATATTGATGATTAATTTGTCATTGTCATTTAATTTTTGTTGTGACTAAACTAAAAATTAGAGCAAATTTGTCCTTATAATTCATTTAATTTTTGTTCTGAATGAACTAAAAAATCGAGCAGAATATATGTTAGACCCTTATATTATTCTATTGGAGAAAATATAATAATAATAATGGTAGTAATAATAAAAAATCTTAATTGAAGCATCAAGTGCAGGGTTTGTGTTGACGAACGGCGTATTTATCTATTTATTTTTAAATATAATAATAGTTCTTAATAATGTATATACAGCAATATAAATTTAATTATTTATTTTTAATAATAATAATAATTCTTAATAATGTATATACACAACAATATAAAAATTAATTTTTAGCACTAATTGGAATATTATTAAGTGGACTACCTTGGATATATATATATATATATATATATATATATATATATATATATATATATATATATATATATATATATATATATATATATATATATATATATACACTACGCCAAATGGCTGGTTACGCCTTCTAAGCCAACTGGCTGATTAAGCCAGCTGGTTGATTAAGACTTCTAAGCTAACTGTGGAGGTGAAGTGCGTTCATTATGCGCCTGGGATTTGCAGTCGGAAGATGCTCTCTCTCCTCTCCTCCTTTCGCTTAGGTTAGGTTTGGGATAGTAAAACCCCACTCCCCTTTCATGCAGCTTGGGGGATAAACCCTCCCCCTTGCTTGCATACCCTCTCCTTTTTTTTTGGTGTCACCCCCAGGTGCCAACTCCCCCATTGGTTCCAATCCCCTCCCCCCTTTTTTGCAACCATTGATCAACACTGCAATTGCATATGCCCTCGAACATTTTACATTCATACTACTCGGCTACACCGTCTAGACCTAGTCGTACTTCACTTATTAGCCTGCCTAGCCTAACCTCTACAATTCATAACAATGCACCAACTAGCCTAACCTAAGCCTACCCTGGATGGATGAGTGGTCCCAAAGTTGATCGTAAAATTACGATTTGACTATTCGATGACATGAATGCAATTTTTTCTACTTTCGTATTGTCAACTTTTTTTTTTTAAGTTATTGTTGAAGTTGAATTTGTGTAAAGACCACTCATCCGATTTAAATAAACTACCTGTCATTTCAAGGCGAATATACAGGGTTTAATATAATATCTGTTTCATTTAGTTATCCTTGAAATTGTTTTTGTTGGTCCGGTGAAAAAGGCGGCCACTTTCTTAGGACACAGTATATATATAAAATTAATTATTTATTCAACAGAACTACTGACAGTCCCTTTGTTTCCTTAAAACTACTGTGCCTGAGCCGAGAAAAAATTTAGTTTTGCAAACATGAATTCTTTATTGGAACTAATAGAACTATTAACTCATTGAAACTATTCTCCCTGACACGGGAAAGAATTCAATTTTACAAACATCAATTATTCAAGGCGGTTATCTGCCATCAATGTCCTCTTTTCCGAGAATACCCTTCCCCCAACATTAAAGACTCTCTCCACGAAGCGCTGCTTGGGAATTCCCTCTGAATAAGTTAAAGATTATAGGAAGATATAGATACACAAGTCTACGTTATAGTTGCACCATGACACAAAATAAACCCAGAAATTTCTTTCATTCTGCCATGGGATTGAGTGTTGAGCAGCTCGGTTGGAAGTGCTGTTTGGGTATATCATAAGGTGAACTTTAAATCAATTAGAGTTAAAAAATTAGATGTGGGTCATCTAGCAGATGACCTTGGTAAGGCCAACAAATTTACATATAACAACAAATGTCGGTTAAGATACGAGTACATGGTACATTGAGTTTCGCGGAGACCATCTGCTCCTCATAACTTTGTACAAATGGTAGTGAAACTCGATGTGGGCTACATAAATGGTAAAATCTGGTGGACTATTATGATTGCATTAAACTAATTAAATCTCTGAAATGGGCAATAAATGTTGTATAAAAATATAATAATAAAGGAAAGGTAAACAATCTTTGAGAAATTTAGACCTAAATTGAGAAGTTTGGCAGAGATGATCAGCTAATTCAGATATGTGTTACCTTTCAAACTAAATTGCTAGTTGCAAATTTGTGGAGTCTCCTTCCGATCAATAGCATGACTAAATGGGCATGAGCGTCACTTATACCATTTTACATGAGGTTGCAGTAGAGTAAGACCAGATAAATGCTCATGCTGTCGTAAACCAAAGACCTCTATTGTGTTTAGGGCAAGATTTGGATGTTATGCAAGAATATGCAGGCCCGTTCCTAGGAGATCTCCCGCTCTCAGACAAAAAATAAAATGCTGCCCCTTGTATAGAAGTAAATAAAAAACAACGTTATTATAATTTTATTTTTTATTAATGCAATATAAAATATCTATAAAAACGGTTAAAAATCTACTTTTCTTGCTGTTTTTGCTGCAAAATTTTTAACAATATCTTCCAAATTGAGATTAAAGCCATTTTGGCTTTAATAGATAAAATGGAGAGTCCTACTAGTCTTTCTTCAGTCATGGTTGACCTTAGATGGTTGTTGATGAACTTTAGCTTTGAAAAACTCCTCTATACACTGGCAACAGTTACTGGTATCGTTAAAAGAATGCGTAACGCAGTTTCTGTGTTTGGATACATTTCTTTTAAATGCCTGTCATAAATTAATTTTAGCACATCTTGTGGTCCATGTTTTGGTTCAACAAGTAGGCACAATAATTTTAATCCTTCATAGAGTTCCACTGCGTCAATATCAGATGTGTTGTTATCCATGAGAATAATTTCCAAATCTTTGCATTGCTGTAATAGTGTTTCTGATGCTAAATTGGTTAAGGAGCTGATATCATACAAAAACTTGAACTATGATGATCCAATTTTTCAAATCGATCCTCTAGTGAGTTAATAGCCGTGTCTACACTTGTGTTGAAAAAGTCAATTTCAAATTTTTTATCGGGATTATGGAGCGGTGTCTCGTCTCTACTTTCATATTCATATTGCCTCTTTTTATTCGTCTTCGAAATCTGGTGTACAGTCTAAGATAATAGAATTTACTTAGCATTTTGAAGCATATTTATAATTTCATCTTTCATTTTCTGAGACATCAGAGAAATTAATTTGTTTTGAATCCTTTGTCCAAGATAATGTACCTCCTTTTATTATTTCTGACTTTGCTTACATGATCTTTGATAGCTGAATCAAATAATGCGAATAATTCCATTATTTTTAAAAAATTGCCATTATCAGCCGTGTATAGTCGTGAAGAAGAAACTCTAAGAGCAAGATTTTGTGTAGCTATGCATCGTAGTATACTACATAACCTAACTAATACTGATCTCCAGCGTTTAACTTCTTCATCTAGAATGCATTGATGAGCTGAATCTATGGTTTTGTTTAATTTTAATCGAATAGACAACTTCCATTCAGAAAATGTTTGAATATGAAATTTCGATTTTTCATGAATTTGTAGTGTATTCGCAAGATTTTTCCAGTCGTTATATTCAGTACTTGACAAATTTCCAGTCTCAGAAATTTGTTTACCAAATATTCTGCAGCAAAAACAGTTTTTTGTTATAGAATACACGAACCAAGATCTTTCGAATATTTCACCATTCTTCAGTTTCCGTTTATAATAAATATTCGAAAATTTTCTGCCATTTTCATGTGGAGGAAAATTAAAATCTTTCACCTGTATTGGTCTTTTCATTACTAATTAATTTCTAGTAGTTTCAGTGATTCTTAAAGGCCAGTGACTTGGATCATCGAGTGCATTCAATTCTGTTTCAAAGCTTTGCGAGTCTTCCTTATTTCGCTAAATTTCAGTATCGCTTTTGTTGCTATCATGCGATGAGCTAACTTCTTTTTCATTCTCAGACAGAGATGATGTAGAAAGATGTAAATTTAATTAACGAGACGTAGACGGTATAGACTCGGTATCATCTACGAGTACATTTGCAGTAGTAGTAGTAGATAGATTTTGGCTCGTGTTAGTAAAATATTTCGAAAGACTCCCTGTCTGACTGGCAATCTTAGCTTTTTAATTTTCTCAGATTTTCATATATAGGCTGCTCCAGAAAGTCGTTTGCGGGAATTAATTTTTTTTCTTTCTGGGATCTATAAATAAAATAATCAGTAAATTTTTATATTATTTTTGAAATTAGATTCAAATTTTGTATTATAATATTACAAAAATAAATACTTTTAAAAATTAGTGTATAATAGGTTAACACTAGAACTGCCAGAGCAGTCAAATAAACGGTTTTAAGATTTGAGCAAAAATTTGAAATATTTAAGCAAAGACTGCTTGTGGCAATTTAATTTTATTGAAAAATTGGCGGTTTTAGTGTTAAATAAATTATCTATATTTAACCCCATAAAGTTTAACTTGTATTAAGGAAATATGATTATTAGGACGATCCTAAATGGTGACCGCAACTTACCCGCAAATTCCACTTCCACAAATTATAAAAAATTGGTTCAATCATATTTTTTTCATTTTAAATTATCTTCTTTGCTTGAGCGTAGTTTAGTTTAGCAGATAGATTCATCAAAACTAATTTATTAGCAAATAACTGCTGTGGGTAAGTTACGGTTACCTTTTAGGATTTAAATTTAAATAAAATAAAATTAATATCTAAAAAATTAAATAAATAAATTTTTAATTTACATAAAAAAATTAATAGAATATAAATAAAATAGAGGTGAAATGGTTAAATTCTTACTTTGCGCATGAAAAGTATACTTAAAGAAGTATACTTAAAGAAATATCAATAACTTAAACGGATTCTTCTTTGGTTTCTTGAAATACAGGAATCTTTTTAGGTAGATTTACACTATATACAATATAAGTACACTGCACCTCCCAAGAATGTCAAAATAACTATTCCACTTGCAATCACCCGAATAGCTAACCATCTATTTCAAAAACAAGAACTTATATACCAAGAAGAAAATCAAGAAATCGTCTGCTATTGGTCATTTGTGGATGCTCTGAGTGTATCCTAAATTTCAACCAATCGTATATGAGAGCCCAGAAAAGGTCCACAATTCAAAAACTTTCCCAAATCCATATATCTTAGGAATTAGCTTATTTTCAGAAATTGCAGATAAACGCATTTCAAGGATTAATGACTTTTTGGAAATATAACATAATAGAAAAAATGTTCGAAAACAGAATATAAACAACCTGACAACAGAAAAAGTATAATTAAAAACATTTAATATAGAAAACTGTAAAATTTGAAGAAAATAAATTTTTTTTGCCAATTTTGTGCCGCCCCGAGATTGTGCCGCCCTCAGGCGTTGCTTGATTTGCCTAACGTCTCGAGGAGGCCCTGAGAATATGGTGCGGTAATTGTTTCGGGGCACAGATATTTACAAACAATTCTATTTAAAGGCAGAATCAGTGGAGGCACTGAACAGCTTGTTGGTTTGCCAGTAACTTCAGCTTGGACGGGTGTAGACGACATAAGGAGTCCACCCGCAGACAAGTGAGAAATAGCCAGACAAGATAAAATTCCTAGTGTGTACTGGGAAAAGTATAAAGTTCCAGAGGCAAGAGCATTAGAGGCTTCTCTGGAGTATCCGCAAGTGAAACAATCCTTTTCAATTGTTGGTTGCCCAATAATAAAAATATATAGTTGAAAACTAAGCCTAAGGACTTTGATATGCAGAAATAAGGTTCGTTCATTTTTTTCATGCAGGAAGGACCAAGGGCGAACGACCGCAAAATCGCCCCCTCCCCCCATAGAGAAAGAAAAGAGCCAAAATCAAGGTCCAAGTCTTTCGAAATGCATGGACACTGCGTTTGAAAGATTGGAGGTTATAAAGAGGGGGAAGATGGATTGAGGAAGGTTGTTCCAGAGTTGACCAGTTGAGTAGATGAATGAAGAATACTGGTATTCTAAAAATTATAAATCTCTGGTGCATAAAGTGTTAAACAAAGTGAGAATGGACAATACTCACAACTGGTGCTAACAGTGGTATGGCCTGCATGATGATGGCCCAGTAGTGTTTCTAGATCATGGTAATGGGTACAAGTCATACAGAGTATTGCAATTTAATGCAGAAGGTTAATCAATTTTAATCCTCAAAATTTATTTCATTGGTCTGTGTAAATTTATTAAGAAATTGTGTACACATTTAAAATGGGTATATTTAGAGGAAATACTATTGTTAAGGAAATTAAGTTAGGTATTGGGCTCTAGTTACTAAATTGTAGATGCTAATCATTAATAAAATCTTCCAGTGTAACAAGTAGGTTCATTTTTGAGCAACTAATTGAAGATTAAGTTTGAATGTGGGTATGTAATGAAGTCATAAGGAAATCATTCCCAAAAAAAGTAAAGTTAAAAAATTGGCAAGCTTGTGTAATATTTAAATGTTGTTAGTATTAAGGCTGTTTTGTCCTATAAAGTTAAATTTATTAATTTGGGTGTTTCATTAGTCTAGGGTAGCATTTGGGAGTCACATCAGCTTTATGGAATCACAATTCTAGTTGATTAGAACAACATAGTCACATATCTGTGACATCCTAAAAATATCGACTTAAAATACTCTAGCCATGTCACCAAGCAGGCTTCAGAAGAACTTAAGATTTTACTAAAATTTTAGTCAAGTGTCACTAGATTTCGACGAATCGAAAACGTTGGTTTAAGAATTTATGATGTGGTTTGAGTTTTAATCACTTTTTAACGAATCGGAAACGGCTACATGAAGTGTACCCACGAGAGCTAGACTTTTTGCAAGGGAGCGTAGCCTACATAGCTTAGGTTAGTGTACTTGACAAACACCAAACTGCAAATGACATTAAGATAGCATTTTCATTGTCGGTTGTTTGCTATCGTGTAACAGTGTCAGACTTTCAAGCTCAAAAATGCATATCAAACTAGACATTTAATTTACCTGTTAAATTAGAGTAACTAACTCACAAAGTTACAAGTTAATAGTGGAAAGTAACTGAGTTAAGTAATTACAGTATTTAATCTCTTTCGAAATTAACTTGGTTACCCGTCAAGTTACTGAAAAAGTAACCGTTAGAGTAACTTAGTTACAAGTAACTAACCTTAGCGTTTAATTACTTGTAATTAAGTTACTCTCCAGCTCTTTACAAGAGCAAAAAAAATAGAGTATAGTAAATTTAAAGCGTTCAGTGACTGAATTTGCCAATTTTTTTAATAACATAAAAGTAATGAAAAGAAAACGTAGTGCAAATTAATATGATTTTTTGTTAAAAATGAGAACCAGACTCATTACGTAATAGAAAATTTAATCATGAAAAAATCTGTAATCCATCTGAAATTTCCAGTATATCTTCCCACCAACTAAAGTTCACTTTGTGGCTATAAATCCTATACCACGCCTTCTGAAGTTCAGGGATGGATTAACCAATAGGCCTTGTGGGTTCGAGCTCAGAGTCCTCCACGCTTATTATATTTTACTGTGTATTTAGTTTTTGGTGTTGTAGGCTTATTATTTTTTATAATTTTTAAGTAAATCTTAAGATGTCATCACCTGAATTTCGAAAAATTAACTAAATAGCCGTAATCTACAAAACAATATAACCCTCTTTTTAAGAGTACTGTTTTTGTGCAAATACGTTATAAGCAAGTTATTATGTAATATTCATTCATATGCTCGACCAATCGTGTGATATCATATGACATCATGTATTTCCACTGTGGCCGCGAGGCAGTTATTCTTGATATTTTTGTTAGTTTAAACGAAAATATCACAACTTAACCTAACCAATCGTCAATGGTGTACAGTTGACCTAACCGGACATTTAATTAATTAACCTAACCGGGCATTCAATAATTTTCCAGTAGGTTTCAATTAATAAAATTAATCGAAACCTACGGGAAAATTATTGAATGCCCGGTTAGGTCAACAGGCCCTTGACGATTGGTTTGGTTAAGGCGTGATATTTTCGTCAAAACTAACAAAAATATCACGAACAACTGCCTCGAGTAAATCTTAAGGAAATGTTATCACCTGCAAAATCATACCAAAATGCAATGAACGAATAGAAACGATATTATATTTCATGATAACTTGCTTATAACGTATTTGCACAAAAAAAAGTACTCTTGAAAAGTGTTATATTGTTATATAGATTATGGCCATTCAGGTGATGATATCTCCTTGAGATTTACCAATTTTTATTTTTAATTTTTGTAAAAATATTGGTATGTAATAGAACAAGAAAAAAAGTAAGATTGGCGAGCGTGATGTCTCAATTATTTTGTGTCCAAGCCCCAAGGTATCCCCATACCTTAAGGCTTAACCCTACAATCCGGCGTAGACTATTCCAATAAGAGTATATTTGTTTTTCTGAAAAAAACGTCTTTTACTGTACATACAAGTAAGTTAATGGTTAATATTCGATTTACACCTGCGGGAGCCTTCAACTATTTGCGTATCATATAAATAATCAGTTTTTATACTGATTCCAAATGTAACAGCCGTTTCTTGTGCAAATTCTTAGTTTTTCAGTTATTTACTCTCAAAGTAGCACTACTTTCAATTGCCCGATGTGTTCACCGGAGTAGGATGGGCGCAAAATGTATGACTGCAATTACAAATGTTGATCAATGTTGCAAGAGTGCCATCCCCACCCCCATAGTGCCAATACCCCTTTGTTGCAAAGCACCCCGAAAATGGGGGAGGGGGAATGTTACAAGAGCAACAAGGGTTATGCAACTTGGAGGCGGAGTTATTCCCCAAGAGAAAGAGAGAGGAGAAGGAGAGAAAGGAAGAGGAGAGATGTTCACCCGGCTACTGCCAGGTGCATACGAGGACGTCAGGCGAGCGGCCGCCGTCTTATAGGACCCCTAATCAGCCAGTTGGCTTAGAAGGCTGAGTTGCCAGTTTGAGTTTATTTAATTAAAGCATATATTAAGGCTTAATCAGCCAGTTGGCTTAGAAGGCTGAGTTGCCAGATTGTGCTTGTTTATTTAATAAAGTATATAGTCTGGCTTAATCAGCCAGTTGGCTTAGAGAAATGCCACGAATTTAAATGCAGATAATTCATAAAAGTTTTGGCTGGGTGTGCTATGCACCATCTGCCTGTAATGGGACTCGAACCCGGAGCCATGCAAGATGTTGCAATGTAGCAAATGCTGCAAGATGCCGCAATGCAATGTTGCCAATGTTGCAATATGGTGCAGTGCAATGTTGCGAATGGTGTAACGCAATGTTGCAATATGGTGCAGTGCAATGTTGCGAATGGTGTAACGCAATGTTGCAAGATGTTGCAATGCCCTAATGATCCCCGTAGGTCTAAGGTGGGGCGTAAAACGCCGAACAATTCGAACGGAAAGCAGAGGCGTGCTTATATATGCAAATTTCCGGGAAAAAGTTAATCTAAAATCGTGTAAGCACTTCCCCGTTTAAAAGTAGGTCTAAGGTGGGGCGTAAAACGCCGAACAATTCGTACGGAAAAAAGAAAAAAAATGGGCTCGAGACCGGCACGGGGTGCCAACCAGAGAACAAATCGTGCGGGGTGTTAAAACTTCGAACAAATCGGACGTGGAAAAAAAATGACAGACCCCGTTATAGCAACACTCGATCATTTCGTTTATCTCTCTCTCTCTTTCTCCCTCTCCTCTCCCCCTCCCTCCAACCCTCTCAAACCCCCTGATGGACAAAGCTAATATCATCTTCCCACGACAAAAAATTGAATACGTGTGATAAAAGGCCTTCTAATCTGAAATTATATATATATATATATATATATATATATATATATATATATATATATCAGGGATGGGAAACCAAATCGAAATCGATAAACCGATAAAACCGATATTTTTCTTGAAGTGAAATCGAAAAAAACCGAAACTGATATTTTCGGAAAAACCGAAATCGAAATTTAGACAGAAACCGAAAAGAATAAAAAAACTTGAATCGAAATCGATAAAAAATATCAGTTCAAACCGAAATTAAGAAATAAAATTTAATATTCAAACTGCTTTCTATTAAAGGAGAGTTGACCAGCTTCCGGGGATTAAAGACAGGGCTACTTTTATGATACCTGACTCCTTAAATAGGGCAACATAAAGGCGTGAAATTTTAAGATGTATTAGCTTCCTTACATTCCATCCAGTTTTGTTTATTTATCCCTGATTTATATATATATATATATATATATATATATATATATATATATATATATATATATATATATAATAGAAACAGGGTGCTTTGACTGCGTTGATCTGATAAATATATTCTCCTCCCTCAAAGGAGGGCGGTTTTAGGCGGGTCCCTAAGTTGTAGAAATAATATGAAAAAGTTTACTGAAAAAAAAATGAAGACAACTTCAAGATATAGTACTGATTAAATGTAAATAATCATCCAATAGCACAACTTTTTTATTTGGAATAAGTGTGCAGAAATAATAGATAAAAGCTCATATTATATGTAAATAATGAACATATTATATTGAAATCTGAAAAACTGAAATCGAAATCGAAACTCGAATCGAAATCGACATGAAAAACCGAAATCGAAAAAAAAAATCGAAACCGAAATCGATATTTCTCAAAACTATGAACTGAAATCGAAACTCGAATCGAAATTCATTTCGGTTTCCCATCCCTGATATATATACACATATATATATATACACAGTTATATTTATCATCTTTCACATTTAAAGATAGTTTGAAACAGCTGTTTCTGTTTCTTTAATCGACGGATGGGTCATTTCAGTTCGCGCCATTATCTATTCCTTTCTGCTCAAATATCATCCTTCGTTCACATTTAAAGATAAAATTTGAGAACATCTGTTTCTTCAACAACAAAAATTTGAATACATGTCATAAAAGCTCTTCCATTCTGAACGTATCTCACATATGTATACATATTGATTATTTATAAGCAAATCTCACAAGATTCGAGATTAGGTTTGCGTTTATATCTCACAGCTATGAGCAATTTTAGTTCGCGCAGCGATATCGTATTCAGCGATACAGTAAACACGCATATTTGCCATTATCTATTCCTTTCTGCTCAAATATCATCCTTTGTTCGCATTTAAAGATAAAATTTGAGAACATCTGTTTCTTCAACAACAAAAATTTGAGTACATGCCATAAACGATCTTCTAATCTGAACTTATACAATATATATATATATATATATATATATATATATATATTTTTGTTAGCGTTTAAAAATCTGAAACTTCTGTTGTCTTATCGAATGTTTTCAGTTTTCCAAGATTATCGGCAAGATATGCATTTTAAATTATGCTCAAAACGCCATCATATACAGGGTGGGCGGAAAGTAGCTCCCTATTTTGGATTGGTAAAAAAATACGTATATTATCCATTTATTTCAGAAGAAATAATATGAGAAGGTAGGCATACATGGTAGGTTTTCTCTAAAATTCAATGTGGGCTCCAACTCTTTCCACCAGCTTCTGGAGCCGCCCAGGAATGGCGTCCACTGACTTTAGCAGGAACTCCGGCGGGATGGAGGACATGACTTCCCGAATTCGGTCCTCCAGTTCTTCCAATGTCCTCGGTTTGGTGCGGTAGACTTCTTCCTTTACCCACCCCCAAAGAAAGAAGTCGTACGGTGTCAAGTCGGGGCTCCTGGCTGGCCATTGATGTGGACCACGACGACCCATCCAACGCCCAGGGAAGTGGGCATCCAGCCACTCACGGACAACAAGAGCGAAGTGCGGAGGGGCGCCATCTTGCATAAATATCAGATCGTCGATGTTCTCCCATGTGCTAACAACCGGCCAGACCTCGTTTCGCAACATAGCAAGGTACCGCTCAGCATTCATGGTGTTGCGCAGAAGGAACGGGCCCACAACCTGATCTGAGGTCATACCACACCACACCGTTACACTGAACCGATTCTGCCGTTTTTCAGCGGTAACCATGGGATCCTCTCCTGCCCAGTAGTGGCAATTGTGGCGGTTGACAAAGCCTCCGACGTGGAACACCGCCTCGTCGCTCCAGAGGATGTTGCGGAAGAGATGGGGCCAGTCTTCATGCCAAGCCAGCATGATTTCCCCGAACTCCATGCGAATGTCGCAGTCCTCGTCCGAGAGAGATTAGCAGTAATGCGGCTTCCACGCACGCCAGTTCAGCTCCTTCTTCAGCACAGTTCGCACTGAGTAGCGGGAGAGTCCACTTTCCCGAGCTGCCTGGCGAGTTGACTTTCGTGGACTTCGTGCGAACATTTCCTGAACTGCCTGCACCGTCCCCTGGGCCCTGGATGTCGAAGGGCGACCACATCTTCGAACATCTGCCACAGACCCCATGGTCATGAGCTTCGAGTGGCAGTTCTTGATTGTTTTCGGGTCCACTTGGGCACGTGGTCCGTGAATGGCCCGCCACCATCTTTAAACTCGAACGACAGATTGCCAAACTTCGTACCGTGCCGCCAACTGGGCACGCTCCTGCAGTGTTAAACGCTCAGCCATGTTACCCTTCAATCTGAAATGAAAAAAAAAAAATGAACGTTACAATTGTACCACTTTAGAGAACACAAAGAGAACACTTTAGAGAAAAAAAGATTACCGTTACAATTGTACCACTTTAGAGAACACACCATAACAACATAACAATACAATCACAATTTATACATAATTTATATGTAATTTATATTAGGGAGCTACTTTCCGCCCACCCTGTACAGTATATATATATATATATATATATATATATATATATATATATATATATATACACCTACACATGCTGTTTATTTCTTTATCAACAAGTCTCACAAGATTCGAGATTAGGTTTGCTTTTATACCTCAGCTGTGGGTCATTTCAGTTCGCGCGATATCGTATTCAATGATACAGTTCATGACATAGCTTTCTCCATTATCTCTCGCTCTCCCCCTCCCTCCCTCCCTCTCGAATACAAGATCGAGAACCAAATCGTAACGCGTCTCTCCACGAATCGGAGCAGCTGACACACCCCAGATTTCACGGGACAACCAACCACATCTCTATGGGGCGGCTCCCAGGACCGCTATTTGGCTGCTATGTAGGCCTACGCGTCAAGCCCGCCAAAAATTCACCGTCAGCCAATAGGAAGTTAGCGTTTGTGTGTTGTGGGTTGGTCACAGGCCCCCTTATAAAGGGAGAATCTCAACGCAGAGCCTCAGTACGTACATTTACCGCTAGTGCCTTATACACCATGAGTCAAATATCTTTGTACAATTTCCCCGATCTGATTGGGGATGAAGACTTTTACGCTCACGCAGCACTCCACCTCTTCAATGCTATAGATCGGGATGAACTATTATCTACCCAGAGTGTTATGGAAAATTGTGATGAAATACTAGACCCGCTCAATGAACACGCTGATGAGATGTAAGTAACCCCTAAGTGTCATAATAATTGTTTTGAAAAAATAGTTTGTATTGTTTCTCGTTTATAATTAGTAAGCTAGTGCTAGTGTCAATCGGTGCTAACTTATAAAAGATGTCAATAAATGCCTTTTCAAAAATATTTCTTTATTCTCTGTTACCTCCGGATTATTTCGGCATATATATATATATATATATATATATATGGTGTGTTTTTATTTGTAGGATTTTTAGAAATATTAAAACTTTTGAGAATTATCTGCAGTTAAATTCGTGGCATTTTACTTGGTGTTCTCGGCCTATGTATAATGTTTCAACCGGTCTTAACTTATAAAAGCCCGCAATAAAAGCGTTTTGAAAAATATTTTTAATTATGCCTGTTTCCTCATATATATATATATATATATAATATAATATATATATTATATGGTGGAGATTCAATAATATTTTTCTCGATAATTTAAAGATGTATTTTCTCGTTTATAATTGGTAGTCTAATTTCCTTTTATTCTGATTTTTTTCTACTACATAAAAACTAATCCCATTGTTTTTGTCTGTTTCCATCACGAATATATCTGCATATATATATATATATATATATTGGAGTTTTAACAATAATTTTCTCGTTAAGCCAACGTGACTGTTGGACACAAAACGAATTATCTGCATTCAATTTCATGACATTAATCTCTATTTTAATTACAGGACCGAAGAATCTGAGCTAGGCCGTATTATGGCTACTTTTGATGAAAGGGTGATAAATGAAATGGGGGCTTCCCCGCCCAGCCAACCCAGTGATCTGAATACAGAAGTTGAGGTATTGGTGCACATTCGGTCCAGCGAGTGCCACGTCATTGAGGAGATAATGTTAGTAGTTTTGAGGTTAAGAACAAAACGCAATATATTTTCATTTATTAAATAGCAGAAAACATGTACAAAACGGTATCAGTATCCGTTACATAAGTCTTAATGGCTACAGTTACAAATGTATATACAGCTTTACACAATATAGATATACACCTTACACATTACAGGGTGTGCTAACATATGGGAACCTTTTTTCATCTGTTTGCATACACTTTTATCGTTCATATTTATGTCGCACAAATCGAATAATTTTAAAAAATTCATAAAACTCTTCCCACGTGACATGTGCATGAGAAGTAAAATGCAATACAATCCATATGTTTCAGTATAATATCCTTGGAAACGATATGGCGACCAAATAATCTCAGGCACACCTAGTTGGGCTATAAACTTCACAATTGCCGAATTATTCCATGGCGGAAATTCGAGTGAATCAAAATAGTGCATTCTTTCCCTATTTTTAAAATAGATTGCAAACCAATGAATCCCCTCACCCCCCACAATGTCAGTGTTAACGATAATCCCGTACCAATTTCTCGTACTTGGCAGATTTAATATTTCATTCTTCGCGAACACTCCGATAAATTTTGAGTGTACGCGCATCCATTCTAAAAGTCTGTGACCACGTTCAACGATCAACTTCTATTAGTGCCTGTGCCTCGAGGTAAACTAGTACACTTATAGGCGCGTCTATAGGCTTGGCAAATTCCAACCTAACTGAGATATTCCCACTCTGCTGTGGGCTTAAATGCGTATCTGTGCCAGCCGACAAGTCCGGCGTAATATCAAATGAATAAATGTTAAATTCTTTGACAAATTCTTTCTGTGTTACACCAAAACCAAGCTGTCACGAGCGCCTGTATTATGAGCCAGACTACTATATGCTCTCGCGCAGAGCGGGAACACAGCATCTTTTAGGTAGGACGCCTAGGGCGACGTTTTCTAGCTGCTTCGACGCCAGCCCTGCGGGGACCGTGTACAGTTTGATCTGTAACCTGTTAATTGGGTATTTTACTGTGGCGTGTATTAAGTCTTTCTCAATTTCTATTTGTTTCGGGGAGCTTAATTTCACACGGCGTATACGCAAATGCGTTTCCATGATGTGTATCACAACGGGTTTCGCGCCTTCTTCTTGATCAGACCCCAGTTTTATGCAGATCTCAGGAATCGTGCGGGTAAGCTTCAACTTCATATCCACCCCGTTCATAAGCAACTTCTCATGGAATGTGAAGTCTGTATGCAGGCGTCCAAAACATTCATATATTTATTTTTTAGAATTTTTAAATTTAGTCTTTATTCCATTTTCATCTTTAGTGTGGTAATACCCCTCGGCTGTTAGAAAGGTTTCCTTCGCTTCTTTTGAAAAGTTGATGACATTTTCCAGATAGGCTCGTAGGTGGTAGTACCCCGTACCTGTCGAGATGTTAACCTGGTTTAAATACACTTCACACTGGCTGAATATGGAGTGTAGAAAGTTGGTTTCAGGGTAGGCAGAGTAGCTATCATCGCAGTCCGTTCCATCAGAATGGGTTATACGCAGTTTAGCATATATGTGCATGCAGCTCGGGTCAAAAAAGTAAGGGCCTGAGCTGGGTATCACGAATTCTATAGGGGCACTGGGTGAACTAATTGTGTTTAATGGGTTAATTGTAATAAAGTCACTATGCTCAATAGAGATGATTCGTGAGAGTAGTGTCCTCAGCTTATATCAGTTAAAAAAATGATCAGCCATAGGTTTCATGCGCTTAGAGCACTTCTTTCTCGGTTTCCTTTTACGTTTAATGCCCCGTGATGGTAACCCCTTCTTCCTGGTAGATCTCTTCTTTCCGCCACGCGCTGGTAACCCCTTCGTCCTGGCAGATCTCTTCTTTCTGCCGCCACGCATTTTTCTCTTTGCATCTTTGATGATTTCATCCCTTGTACGTTTTAAATGTTTTTTTAGAGCTTCTTTAGGCTTAGTGCCCCCCATTATGTCTTCTGCCGCATTAAAACCTGTTTGTAACGCCTTACGCCCTAGGTACCTGGCCCCCCCCTCTTCAACAGGGGGACAGCGGTGCATAGTATGGATGAAAAAATGGAACCAAGACCACTCCCACGCTAGTACCTCACTCCTCGGTATACTACGAACGGTCTTCGAGTCATTATAAACGACGAAAGTGTAGTTTCACTGTTAAGCTCCCATCACCGAATGGGAAATCGTCCTTATATATATCGAGATGTTGGTTAATAGATTAGTCGCAACATTCACATAATGGGGTTTGTCATATGTAATGCTCATGCCTTTCCCTCTATGGTTGGGGATGTGTGCAATGCGCAGCAGACGTGCCTGGGTGTCCCCAACAAATTGGTGCTCTACAATATTACTGTAAATATAGCACATGTCTGGGGGCGGAGAGCTTTCACCCAACTTCTCCATCTTCAATTGATACATTAAGCTGGAAAAGTCATGCTGTGCCTCGTAAAAAGTATCTCTTTGGAAGGCTGCGCTATATCGGTCCTCAGCCACAAATGTGAACAGCTCTTTAGCTTTAATATTTCTACTAAGCGTTGACTTTAGCTTCAATGTGCATGCAGGCGTGTCTATGTTTACGACTTCAAAAAGTAAATCGTTTGTCAAGTACGACTTTTCAAGACTTGTTTAAACCCACCACAATGTCCATGGCTGTATCATAATGCCCGATTCTTAGCGATACATTTATGCTGTAGTACCGTTCCTCACCGCACAGGGTTGAACGAATAGTATTGTCTAAGGTTATGCCTATTTTTTCGCATTCATCGGTTCTTCTATGGATCAGAAATAAGATTTGTTCATTTTCAAGAGTTAAAAATTTGGTGGATAACTGAAGTTCACATAACCCCACCTCATACGAATCACGCTCCAATTCAATGGGCCCATGGAGTTCTGTCACAAAGTTGGTGAGGGTGTTGTTAGGATGTACAGACAGGGATGAGAAAGACGGGAGTGTGACGTAGAAATGGTTAGGAGCCATGCTGCATACTATTTAAGCTTCATTATTGCATCAGCTTTTATATAGGTGTTGAAGCTTTCTGGGTACCCTAGCCATTTCACCAGGTACATTTTTCTCTTTCCTGAACCTTTGCTTCCTATAATTTTCTCAATTTTAAACACATTTTTTCCTAAATTAAATGCTACTTTCTGCAACTCCTCGCAGTAAAAGCCTCCTGCGATTTCTTCCCCATTCAAATCTTCAATGTAATACATCATTACCTCACCTTTAGGCCTCATAGCCCTAACTTTAAAAATCTCACGTGTCCACCCTTGCTCAAATCCCTTCGCGAATTTATTCCCCAAACGTGATAGCCTTACATAATCATTGATTTTGAAGCGCGCAGAGTGTGGTGGTGTGCCATCTCTTGTCACCTCTGGGCGCGTACCTCTTTCTAAAACTTCGTTAGGCGTTGTGCCGATCGTGCGATGATGTGACCGGTTGTAGGATGAAGCCAATGACCCGAGAACGTTTATATATCTGTATGTGTTTTCATGTGTAAAATATCGGTGCATGCGCTCCTTTATGGTACGTTGAACTCTTTCAGCTAAAGAAGCCTTATGTATAGAATTGGTAGTGTAATAGCTGATATTAAACTCTGCCAGCATGTTCTGAAAAGCGCGTCCTATAAATTCTTTTCCCATATCCGTACAAAAATAGCCAGGAATCCTGTTTTCTTTCAACATCAACGTTTTGGTCGCTTTAACAACTGTTTCAGGCGATTTATTTTTCAGGGGTATTAACCACAGGTATCTAGAGAATACGTCTATTATGAATAGGATGTAGCGGTAACCGTCGTTATGCACTGAGTATCTTTGCATGTCTGTTAAATCAGCCTGCCAAATAGAGTCAATCGAGGCAGCTGTTGTGTTGGCCGTTTCAAACCTTTTTCTCACCGGTTTATGAAGTGTATAAGCATCCTGTTCCCGCAAAAATCTCTCAACATCTTTTTTCCTTACACTGTAAACACCTCTGTACAGTCTATTAACGCCACCATAGGAGGCGGGGTTAGAAATGTCATAATAGCGTTTACATAATACGTTAGCCATTTGCGTATTTTAGAGGCACGTGGATAAGGCTGGCCGTTTGTTCTCTTCTTTCTCCTCTTCAGAGACACTGCTACTGCTGGGGTCGATGGTGTACTCAGTTGTGACACATGCGAGACTTGATCCAGGTCTTTTAACCTATTCAGATTACCTATCAATGTTTTGGGGACATTTATTTGTTGTAGTCTTGCTTTAATGTGCTTCCATCCTGTTGGTGAGGGTCTGTACCACTTTCTCACCAGATCATGAACAATATCAACGATATTGGAACCTTGTACCCTTGTTCCTTCAACAATGACCTCGCCTGTATCGGTCCACTGTATGATGGGGTCCTCACTCAATAGATTATAAAGACTTAACCCTTTATTCCTCAATGTATGTGGGAGGCTGTTTTCTAGCACATGTTCGATGTGTTGTGTTCCGTTGTTCTTTGGTTGGTCAGGTCCTGTGTCGCTATTCTCAGAACTACTCGCGCTGTGTCTATTAACCACGGGGAGCTCTGTAGGTTGCTTATAATCTTCGTACTCATGAAGAAATTTCTGCAAAGCCTCTTGGTACAAGATCCTTTTCTCATCAGGTGACTTTTCACTGTTTAATAGGGCTAGCAACTCGTTTTCCATTTTTTAAAGCCTACTTTTACGGGGTTCTAGAACCGTGTCTAGAGTCTTTGAACTTTGCAATGAAGCATACACCTCGTGCGGAATCACAACACCTTCTTCATTATATTAATCTAGTCAGTAAAGGACCCAAAACTGAAAATAAGATAGGCAGGAATGATCCTCCTCTCTGTACGCTTTTTCTTACCCACAGTTTGACTTTTATGAGCGAGCGCTCGTATTATGTTGTTGTAACGACGTAAGTGAGTCTTCTGAGAGGGTTTCATCGGTACATTACATTTTATGACATTAAGACAGATTTCACAGATGCATTTTAAAAAGTCAGAGTCGATATTTTTAACAAACATTTGTTGCAGTGTCTGTGGCAATCGTTGATAGATTTTTATTAATTCGCGATATTTCTTTAGCCCTTTTGTCATTCTGGAATGTACACCATTTGGGAATATATTTGTTCTTTGAAGCACCCTAAACGTGTTTCGCGGGTGAAGATCACAAAGCAAATATCCATAACGCTTGTTTGTGGCCTCTCTATAAACCTCCAAAAACTCCTTACGCTGATTCGGGAACATTTGATTGGCTAATACCCCAATTTGTGACACATCTCTACGTTGCGCGAATAAGACTAGATATTGCGTATTTAGCGACACATCGCGCATGTATCTATTTTTGAAAAATAGATTCTGGTTGATGAAGAATACGCTTATGTTAAGATGGTGGGAGAACAATGTAAATGTCTCGGCAAACGTTTTATCCATCTCCAACATGAGATCGTCAATTACAATGACTGTATGTTCATTTCCCTTTAACGAATTAACGTCATAGACCCCCTTGTGGAACAAAATATCCTCTTGGTACTCGTTGAACACTGATTGATACGTCGAATAGCACCATATAACTTTATGCACAAATTTTGAGAACATCTCCCCTTTTCTTTAATGATTTTAAGCATAAACACAGTTTTACCACATCCTGTAGGTCCAGATATAATACATGTGGATGGGCTCGTAAACCTGAATTTTTCTACAGATTCCATTTCTAACACGTCACACTCCTAAGTGGACCATTTACAAAATATTACAAATATTGAGTGCTGCTCCTTATATTTTGTTTTCTTCTTCCACAGAACAGTGAATAATGACGACGATGCAGCACCGCATCATCGATATCACGGACGACCCCGTTGACCCTCCAGCTACAGAGTCATCCCCCGCCGACAAGCCCTCATCAGCGATACCTGTAGCATGCGCCAGTTCAAAGCGGAGGCGTGAGGAAGAATCCGCCACGTCAGGTATAAAGCGCTCCAGGATTGCTCCGGTTGTTAGACCGCCAGTAATAGAACCCCAACCCTCAACGTCTTACGTCACAGCCCCCACAATAGTACCTTCCCCAAATATACCCCCTTATTCATCCTCCACAGTAGCTCCCCGTTCTGTTGAGGCTGACATAACATTCGAGTTGATGCGCACCGCAACCCTCACCCCGGCATTGACTAGAAATCGGTATATAGTCAGGGTTGATCCTAGGTCCATGTATAGCAATGGTGTTGAACACCGACTACGGCGCATAGTTGAACGTATTGTAGAGTTTGCCCTTCAGAACCGCAACGAACGAGAAGTCAGGACGAGGCTGTCCTTTGGATTCGGGTCAGATGACGGTGATGTAGATGATTTTTGGGTGGTAATACCGTTCAGACGTTTGGCAGCTGAATATATAGAGTATATATTAGTCCGTATAATGTAGGCCTCTCAAAGTAGTATAGCCTTCAATATGGACAACTTCACGGTAAATATTGACCGTGTATTCCGTGTCGCGGGTCATAGTGCCACACCTTATACTCTTAACTTCAATTCTCAGGCCATTTTCAGACGGCATATAAACGTCGATCGTGGTTGCGGCTTTATAGCAGTAGTCTTAGCTCGTATGTTTACTGTACGGGGCTCCAATAAACCTTAGCCCCCCCCCCGCCCATGGCCTAAACCATTAGAGGTACAGTAAAACTAAACATACCTTACAAAAGAGAATTTAATCCTGCATTTATTGAGAAACAATTAAAACTTGGTGTTCCCGCCATTGGCTTCCAAGACAGCCTGAATTCGCTTTGGGTAGCTTGCCAAAAGTGACGTGAATAGATCTTGATCGTTACGCAAATTTGTTAAAACAGTTTCAATGTGTTGCGTCATTGTATCCTTCGAAAATCGATTTGCTGCAGGTTCTTGAAACAAGAGACATTCAACCTTGTCCTTTATAACTGATCCAATGTGTTCACAGACGTTCAGGTGAGGAGAATTTCCTGGCCATTCTTCATTTCCAAAGAAATCGATCTCATGGTTCCGCAACAACTGTTGAGTGGCTAATGCCTTAAAGCAGGGGGCCTTATCGTGCAGGAGTGTGACCTGATCGACATCCATAACATTGTTTGGGTTTCTTAGAAAAGGAATGACATGCTGGGATAGAATAATATCACGAAAATACTGTCCATCCCAGCTCTGACCATTTGGCTTCAGCACCCACATGAGCTTCTTTGCAGTGAACAAAACAAACACACCAACACAGTCTGGACTTTTTAATAATTCGCGATAATGTTCATTGTCATCGATTTCATCTGGTGTTGTGGCCCACACTCTATCATTTTGATAGTTAGGCCGACGTGTTACGTAAATAAAAAATTCATCGGAGACAGTTAAATGCATGAAATCATCCACATCCCAATCTTCAAGATAATGGGCAAACCACATTCTGTCATCGATGTTAAGTTGAGTTTTTCTTGGCTTTGGAAGTTCATGCCAAGGCTTTAAACCTTGCCTATGACGGTACAGTCGAATGATCTCACCACTAACGATCTTTCCTCTCAACACTTCGATCTCTCTAGAAAGCTTAGCACAGCTGTTTTTCCGCTTACGCGTACCGCTTTCAATGATGTCCTTTGTTTCCTGAGAGAGTGGCAAATTTGGGCACCCAGATTTGGTTGTATCCATTTCACATTCATCCAAAGTTTTATTCCAATTTCTTTTGACGAAGTCCTCACTTCTTCGCAACTTTTTGGCAACCCATGAACGTGTTATAAAGGTGGCTCCAGCATCACGAGCTTCCCGAAATGTTATTGCTCGTATGCGATCTATCACACGTTGCCTCTCCGAATCACCAATTAATTGAGAAGCCATTATATTATCACTTTATCAGCTAGAGTAATTTTAATACCTGCAATAAATAAAGAATTTTATATATTTTTATAAACACTAAAAACTATTTCGATATAAGTAAACATGTAAGCTACAAATGGGTGGGCTAAGGTTTTTTAGAACCCCTTACTAAATACACAGACCCCAAAAATTTGGCTACCTACGGTAGTGGGACATGCCCGTAAACTAGCTGTAGACTGTAAACTTGAGTTTGACTGTAATATGGGTCCTGAAGAGCTGAGAAGGATAGAACAGGAAATGAATGTTCGTATAGTTGAGTTGTATTTGGACTGGATGATCGTTGTAGAACTGTGTATGTTTTTAAAAGCTGTGTGAGAGATCGTACAAGACTCCTACTTATTTTAGGACTGTCAGGGACAACATATCTCCCCATCCGTAATATAAGGTGCCTTTACGCAAGTTATGACAAAAGTCGAAAATATGAACGACATCATGATTTGTGTAAGGGGTGTATCGAGTTTGCGGACGATATAGTGAAACATTGTAAAGATTGCCACATGGTATGTGAGCAGTGTAAAAGTGCCAAATGCGAAAGCCGTGTAGTTGTAGCTGAGAAGAGGGATTCTTATGTGTGTAGACGCACATTTTTCAATAATATCTGTTTTGAGCTCCATAAATCAAATGGTACGTGCCGGAAAATGAGAATCTGTGAATGTGGTATGTTTCAAATGATGGATAATTGGGGAAATTTCAAGCACAAATGTGATGAAATTCACTGTTCTACATGCCATGAGAAATATAAGGCGGTTGGAGTAAAGCTTGTATGTTATATGAAAGATGCCAAGCCCAAAAACAACCCTTGTATAACTGTGTACTACGATATAGAAACATACACGAACGCTGAAACCAAAGAGGTTATTCCGCATTTACTTGTGAGCCAGACTATCTGTGATGAGTGTGATGAGGGTCACAAATGTGGTAAACGGACAAACGTTTTTGAAATGATTGCCCACGATAGCCCTGTCAAACTCTTTGTGTCCTATATTGTCAAGTTAGCAGACAAGTTCAAAAAAATGACTGTGTATATTCTCACCCATAACGGGGCAAAATTTGACACAGTTCCTTTATAAGGAGTTGCTTGAGCACGAGTCCTCTGAGATATTTACAGGTGATCCCTTGAAAAGAGGTAACAAACTAATACAGATGCAAATAAGAGGTAATGTACAGTTTAAAGACACTTTATTATTCACACCTTGTAAATTAGCAAAGCTACCCAAGGTGCTGGGCGTAGCCGCTGAAGTTTCAAAAGGTTATTTCCCTTACACATTCCTCACTAGCGAAACTTTAAATTACGTAGGACTACCTCCACCCAAACATTACTTTAACTATGAATGTATGAGTACAGATGAACGTGAAGATTTTGACCGCTACTACACCAGTTTTAATGAATCTAACCCTTATAATGTAGCTGATACATGAGAGCGTTATTGCATGAATGATGTGCGCGTGCTTAGAGTATGCTTTCAAGCCTTTAAAAAGATGTACATATGCCGTTTCAAATGCGATCCGTTGCAAGTCGCCACCACCATCGACTCATTATGTTTTACGGTGTTCAAGAATAACTTCATGCCTAAAGACACCTCAGCCATTATCCACAGAAACAACCCCCGCAGTTATGGCCACAAGGCTATTTACTGGCTCATACACCTACAACAGCAGACAGGTGTATACATAAAGCATGCTCGCAACACGGGTGAAGTCCCCATTAAGGTTAATGGTCGTGTTGTTTGGATTGATGGTCTAAGTGAAAACCGTACCACTGGCGAGAAGACTGTGTACTCTTTTAACGGCTGCTGGTGGCACGGATGCCCCCGTCCTGAGTGTGGAATCGCAGGAGATATCCAGGGTAGATCTCCTGCCGACTGTCTTGCGTGGACCCGCACCCGCGATCAACTTATAGGCTCCCAGTTCACTCACAAAGTTTTGTGGGAGAATGAGTATGATGCGGGGATGGATGCAGATAGACAGTAACGTGAAGAAATAAACACGATCAAACGTACAATGGTGCTGGATCCTCTCAAATGCGGCGATAGCTTGTTCGGAGGGCGTACAAATCCCTTGAAGCTATACTTTCCGCCTACGGAGGGTGTGAAGCTCCATTACTACGACTTCTGTTCGTTATACCCCTACGTGATGAAGAACAACCCGTACCCCGTAGGCGCACCTGAAAAAATGGTGAGTCCCGCTATACCAACCATCGAGGAGTTTTCAGCCAACTTGAATGAGCGCTACTTTGGACTCTCTTTCGTAGACGTGCTCCCCCCTCGCGATTTATGGTTGCCGATCTTACCCGTCCTTATGGATCACAAGGTCATGTTTCCCCTGTGCGTGAAGTGCGCAGAAGAGAACAATGGTGATTGTCACCATACACCCCACCAGCGTAAGATCAGAGGTGTATATACAAGCTCTGAGCTGGCCCTAGCCGTTCGCCATGGGTATAGAATAAAGAAAATACATGAGGTGTGGAGGTTTCAGAAGCTACCCAACATTTTCACGCCATATCATATATAAATGCTTTTATGAAGGATAAGGTTGAGGCGTCAGGATACCCGCGAGGGGTTGATACCGAAGATGAAAAAACGTCTTATATTCAACGTTACCGTGACCGTGAAGGTATACAGCTTGATCGTACCCAAATTGTAAAGATCCTGGGAACCGCTTTAGTATAAAATTGTGCCTAAAGTCTTTGGGGAAAATTTGCACAGAATACCGGCAAAGGGAACGTTCATTTGGCACAAAGTTATAGTAAAGTCTGGGATTACGCCAACGCACCCGATAAAGAGGTCATGGAGATTGTGAATGTAGGTAATACTTACATAATAAAGTACAACAATACCGAATTGGCCACAGATACCTCACGGGTTACAAACATTCCTGTAGCCAGCTTCACAACAGCCTATTGGGGCCTATTGCATTCTCTTGGTCGGAGGGTTTTGTATGCCGATACAGATAGTGTGATATTCACAGCGAGGAGGGGTGAATACATGCATGCTATTGGGGAGTTCCTCGGAGAGCTAACTGACGAGATCAAGGATGAGTATGGAGACATCGCATACGCAGACTCGTTTGTGTCAACAGGTCCCAAAACCTATGGGGTACGGGTGAGGATACGGGATGATACGAAGTATATCGTGAAGGCTAAGGGTATCACACTTAACCATGCGAATCGGTGGGCCGTTAACTTTGATTCGTTGAAGGAGTTAGTGTGCTTGGAAGATGATGAGGGTGACCAGCTACCCCATCTGACTGTAGGCACCCACAATTTTCGGGCACAGAAGCTGGGGTGTGTGAAGGAACTTAGGGGAACAAAGGTGTGCCGGAACACCTATCGGAAACGCTACCAGGTGCCTGGTACCTATGATACCGTGCCCTTTGGATACCGTAATATTTGATATGTCTATTGTTAGCTTATTTATTACACGTATTTGTAAATATATATATATACACATCTTGAATATTTCGTTTATTAAATAAATCGTGTTTTAACTAGCGTTTCACTTTCTCCTTTGTGTGTGTGTGTGTGTGTGTGTGTGTACAGTAAAAAGCTAAGCCACGCCCACTGTAAGGCCGGTAACGTGAGTCACGCAGCTATCTGAGCATGCCTCTATCCCTGCGTGCTCAGTTGACCTCTGTATACCTTTGAGCTCAGACGTGTATTCTCTCGCGTACAAGAAAAATATTAATGGCTACCTTTAATATTGCGTGTTCAACATTTATGAAGTGGTATTCTGCAAAGTGCATAGATGTGGTAGATACTGAAAAAGTCCCTCCTCCTTTGCCTCTTTTAAGGCTGCATTGAACCAGGCGAAGGACCGAGATGTTCAAATACTCTACGGGTATTCTGGCGAGGGGGTTGTAGGATTTCGCAGTACAGACGATGTATTGAAGTATGTTGTAGAGCTAAGGTTTATAAAGGCATACATATACCGCGAGGTCTAGAAGCAGCACGTTCAGAAGATAAACAACAGTTATGGGTAGTGAGTCTTGTGGATGAGTGGTGTGACAAGCGGTATTATATCATGTTACACCATACCGACTACTCGTACCCTACGGTTGAAAATGTAAATCTTATCATGGACAATCTTAAGTATTTTTACCACTATATTAATATATATCATGATGAGGTTTGTAGTGAGGTTGTGGTTAATGGGCTGTGTGAGTTTTTAACAGACTTTAGAGATGAGTATCGCTTGTTAAACAAAAAGGCCAAATATGAACATATGTTTCTCTCTAATAGCGCGCCAGTTTGTGAAGATGTTTAGTTTGTGGAAATGGTGAGCGATAAAACATTAAAACCATTATAAAATGTGTTTAGTTCGTGAAAATCCTCCTTTTCAAAAATGTCTGGTGCGTATTCTGGCGAGTGGGAGTGATAAAACATTAAAACCGATATTACTTCTTGTATCGGAAAATTTCTCAAAACACCTGCCCAATATACTAGGGTACAACGAATTGATCAGCGCCGTACACGTTTCATTAGATTATGGTGTGACTCGCTCCTCCCGTGCCGCCCACCCTTGTACCTCGATCAAGCCCATACACGTATCTTCGGCGGACTCACCCCGCCCCGTCGAGCCGATCCTGCCTTCTATGGCTCATAGTCATCTCAGAACTTGCACCGAGTGGACGTGCGAATACGATGGAACTCCCTTTGAGAAGCATTCTCAACGCCTCGTACGACGTCTCCGTGACGAAGTCATTGCGCGTGTTCAGGCGTGAAACCGGCATCATTAACTATGTGCTTGAAATGATCTGCAGGCAAGCAAGCAAACGTAACGTTATTTATTTAAGTATTGAGGAGATGAATAGAATCTTCGTGATAGTTGAGAGGTGGGCAGAGGACCGTTATAGAATACCTGTTGGCGTAGGTATAATAAGAGAGATGATTAGTGACGCCTCCTCATATACCATCGTTTGCACATTGTGTATAAATAACGAACAACCATGCATTGATATACGACTGATGTGGAAGAACACAGCTGTCGGGCGAAATCTCTCCTCTCTTAGGTTAGGTCTCCCATTGGGGGTGTTCAGCTTGGGGAATAACTCCGCCTCCAAGTTGCATACCCCTTTAGGAGGTTCAGCTTGGGGGATAACTCCGCCTCCAAGTTACATAACCCCTTGCAGCCCCATTTTGGGGTGCCTTGCAACAAAGGGAGGTGGGGTGGCACTCTTGCAACATTGATGAACATTTGCAATTGAATTTGCATTCATATATTTTGCGCCCATACTACTCACCGGTACTGATGCATGTGGAAATCCCTGACGTCATCTGTGTCTGCTGTGATGTAACATGTTCAGCACATGCGCAGATGATAGGAACTATTTCGCACATGCGTTGATTTCAAATTTCTTCCGCGCCAACCAATATACGTTAGGTATTGGATCAACGCAGTACCGTGTGTGCAGATATATTTTCGGTCTGGACATAGGTTAGGTTAGGTTAGGTTTTGGTTAGGTTGGTTATATTATGAGAATAGGTTTTTCTGGTGTATTTTGGTGTGAATTGTTAAAATCTAACCTTCATTTGTTGTGAAAAATAATTTTTTTTCACTTTTTTTCAAAATTCGCTCATTTGTACAAGAAATTAAGGTCAGATATAAATAAAACACACCAAAATACACCAGAAAAACCTATGCTCATATCAAAATCGACCCGCAGGGGTCAAACAAATAATTATAAAGTTAATTTTTATTATTGTTTTGTAACAATAAATTGTTTAATTTAATCTATAGACATAATTTTTATTACGGGGTTATGTAGACCCCACACTGTCCTGCTAGGGTTAATTCGGCGCTGTAATTAATAATTTGAAATATAATAAGTTATCAGATATAAAAAAAATATCTTTGAAATGGAGAAACATGAATTCTCTGATATTTTGTCGAACTCCTTTAATTTTATGATTGATGAAGGGGAGTATCCTTGCTCCCTGAAAAAAGCTAGTTATTCCTGTATGTACCCTTTTCAGACCCACTGTTGCGAGACAAATGTTGTTTTGGAAAACCGACATGAATTTTGTTTAGTATCACATGAAATATTTTGACATTATTTTTTACTGAAAATTTTTAGAATAAAAACTGTATTTCCTCGATTCTGAGGAAAAAAAAGCATGTCCAGTCAACATGTAGTACAACTTCTGATTTAATATAACTAATCAGGTCTAAGAAATTAGTACTATGGGCGTAGTTGTGGGCGTGACTTTAATGGTAACGAGTGATACCGTCAAATGCGAATGAAATGTACATAAAAGTGGTTTTTAAGTCCGATATTAGTAATTACGGACCAATCCCAACGTTACTCATCGATAAGATATTTGAGAAACTCCTGTATTTAAGACTGGAGGTCATTTTTTCCATAATAGCCTCGTGTCCTGGAAGGAGTTTTTTCTTTCGCTCTATCCATTAGAAAATCTGCTTACGTAGAAAAAATATATATTTTCAAGTAGAGGCTTAATAATTATTTTCCTCTTCTCTTATATTTCAAATAAAAAATATGCATAAGGATAGAGTATAGCCAATAAAATACTCGTTAAAGTTATGAAAATTAAAAAAAAAAATATCCAACACGCTTGTAAAAATTATAAAAGATTTTATATTAATGTTTGGCCTTGGCCGAAGAACAAGGATCACCATTAAAGTTTCTCTGCGATTTGCGTCGGTGTTTCTGTCGAACTATAGCGTTAGCGCCGAAATTTAACTTATGAGCCAAAATGTGTTCGTTTTTATAATTTTCTTTGGGCCGAATGAAAACGACATCTTTTTACTTCTAGATTTGTGAAGTTTAGGTTCGGTTAGGTTAGTTGAACTCTTAGGTAAATTTATAAAGCCTAAAAATAAACTTAGCGCAATCGAAAGACCTAGTCGAAAAGATAAGAAACGAACACATTTTGATGCAAACACTATACCACCGTTTCTGTAACTCTACCAAGGTCCGCTACCAAATTTTTATTGAGGGAAGTGGGGTTTAAGGTGTTTTCGTAATGTGGCCGATATTATTGATGAACCTTACCGTAGAGGATATTGGTGCTAGGAATATTCGGTCTTGGAAAATTCGGTCTCGGAAAATTGAAGTAAATCTATGAGCTCAGATAGCAAAAAATATTTAAATCCCATTTGCCAGCTATAATGAAAACATAAACGAGAATTTGAAAAGATTTATTAAAGGAATTGTTTTGTTGTTTAAAACTTAAAACTAAAACAGATACCCTAAATAATGAGTAAAACATAAAAGAAGATTCGGTCTTTGAAGATTCGGTCTTGAGACTCGAAAAGAAAAGTTAAAATGAAATTAAGGTATGAGCAACAGATTTTAAGAAGGCAATTTTATCACTTTGAACATACTTTTGCGCGAGTATTTCGATGCGCGAATCGAGTGTTTCATATTTTGTCTTTTTACTTGGCTTCTCTCCTCGTTGCAAATGTGAAATTTTAGTCTGCTTGTAACTGATGATTTCAATGCGGAATGAAATGCTTCAACGGCATTATTAGTTCGGGGCAATTTTTTTGACCTAACCTGACCTAACCTAACCTAACCGAAATTTCCAAGACCGAATTTTGAGACCGAATTTTCAAGACCGAATTTTGAGACCGAATTTTCAAGACCGAATTTTCTGGACACTGAGGATATCTAACATTTTCAGCTCTTTTCTAGTTTTAATAGTTAGGAACAATCAAGGACAGTAAAGTATGCCATACTCAAAATCCCAGCCATAGCATTAAGGCTATATTAAAATACTTATTGATATGTAATTATTATGTTATAAAATAAACTAATACATCGCTGTTAATCATCAACTCGAGTTTATATGGTTTTAGGATATGGCCAAAGAAGGTTTTCCGCATTATTTGATCCTTTTGAGTTTTGTATTTTGTTAGGTATTTAATTAAATCACATTTGAATATAATTTTAGAGGTCTTGATAATGTATAGCGATAACTAATCCTAATAAATTACCCTTAGTATTCAACAGTAATAGTTAATATGATCATGAGATATAGCAAAAGAAGGTTTGTATTCCATTGTTTGACCATTTTTTAGTTTATATTTTAAATAAAATTACTTTTTACCAACATCTGGGAAAAAACGGGGTTTTCAGGGGTCGGGGCTTTTTATTTCAAAATAGAAAAATCACTTCGCTTACTAATTGTGTAGTTTCAGGTTTTTCTTCAAATAAACTTTTTGTGATGTAAAAATAAAATTTTTTGGTACTTTCCCGTTAACGGGAATACCCTAAAAAATGTTCTACTGTTTGTTATGTATTTTTGCTCTCGTCATTTTCGTTTAAACTAACGAAAATATCACAACTTAACCTAACCAATTATCAAAGGCGTACAGTTGACCTAACCGGGCATTCAATTAATCTAACTGGGCATTTTCCGTTATATTAACCTGTTAGGTTAATTCAATGCCCGGTTAGGTCAACTGTACGCCCTTAATGAATGGTTAGGTTAAGTTGTGATATTTTTGGGGACTAGTATGTTTCATGGACTGCTCTCGATTTTCCTACGAAATTGCAAACAAGGGCAGTCGATGACCCTGATTTTGTTTCTGCAATCGGTTTTCTTGAGAAATGATAGAGAAAAATGTTATTGGATATTGAATAAATTTATTTAGGTGCTGGTTAAGTATGCGGTCTACCTACGATTCGGCGGTCTACCTTTTAATTATAGCTTCTTATCTTGTTTACTAATTGTTTGCTTACATCCCATTGTTAATCGCCCTTGACGATTGGTTAGGTTTAGTCATGATATTTTCGTTAGTTTTAACGAAAATATCATGATTAAACCTAACCAATCGTAGGTAGACCGCATACTTAACCAGCACCTTTATTTACTGAAACGACGCAATACACTCCAACATCTTTTTGAATAAACTCATTGTTCTGCAAAAAAAATGACAAGAATTAGTGCGATATCTTGCAAAAAACAGTAGTATAAGAAACTCGAGTAGGTTAGGTTAGGTCAGGTCAGGTTTCTCAAGAAAACCGATTGCAGAAACAAAATCAGGGTCATCGACTGCCCTTGTTTGCAATTTCGTAGGAAAATCGAGAGCAGTCTATGAAACATACTAGGTCCTATTTTTGTTAGTTTAAACGAAAATGACGGGAGCAAAAATACATAACAAACATTAAAACTTTTTTAGGGTATTCCCGTTAACAGGAAAGTACCAATTTTTTTAAAGCTTTCTTGTGGGTCAACCAATAAATAACTTTACATTTTCACCTAAATAATACATTTACTTATTTGCTCAAGTAATTCCCAAGTTCAAGTAAAAACTGTTTCAGTAAAATTTTTAATTTAGTTAATAAAACCCTTTTGCTTATCACATATACGGTTTGAATATACTAAAGAAACGAGGCAAACCTTTGGAATTTCTGTATCTTGCACAGGAGGAGGCCCTCCTCTGCATGACGAATGATTGCAGGGTTTGGACTTTTTGAGTTGTTCGACAAGCGTTACCCATTTATCCTGATAAGGCTTTGCACTTGAAATATTGACATGTGGTTCTTTCTTTACGTGACTGTGGCGACGACGAACTAAACGCATCTCCACTCGCTGAATTCTTCCGTTTTCGGCATAACCTGCATTAAATATTTTGTTATTAATTTCGATTTCATACAAGTTGGGGTCCATAAGTTATCTATACAAATTCAATTTAGTTTCAGTTGAATTTGTAAAAATAATTTATGAATACCCTGTATATCGAAACAAAAAAAAAAGAGTGCAATCCTGAAACGCCTTAATAACTAATGTGTACCTTTTCAGTACTGAAAAATAATTTCCCAAGCACTACTTAATTGGAAAATTTCCAGAAATCGTAATTAGGCAAAATCCTCATTTGTCCCGTACAAATTGTTGAAGAAAATATTTTTAACTTATTCTCATTTTATACTGAACAATAATTTTTGAACAATCATAAATTTGCTTTGAAACTCAAGTGACAAATTTTGCGTTTCGGTCGCAATTAACAAACCAATTTGTAATGCGTAATGGAAACGAATTAAAGGGAATCTTATTGAATAAATTGTCGTTCTGAAAAACAAAAAAGGATTCTAATATTAAACATATATATATATATATATATATATATATATTATATATATATATATATATATATATATATATATACAGGGTGTCCCATAAGTCCGGCATCATAGGAAAAACAATAAAAAAAGGCAAAACAAAAGCTTTTATTTACAGAACGTGCTCAATATGTCCACCATTGTTTTCAATACACAAATTCAGACGTGATACCCAGTCAGCAAGCACACGGTGAATGATGTCAGGAGTAATGGTGTTACATGCCCCAATAATGTGCTGCCGCAAATGTTCAACACTCCTAATTTTCTCTGCGTATACCAGCGCTTTCAAGTGGCCCCAGAGATAAAAATCTAGTGGCGTGAGATCCGGGCTTCTAGCTGGCCATTCCACAGGCCCTCGACGTCCTATCCAATGACCAGGGAATTGTTGGTACAGGTATTCCCTTACTTGGGTGCTGTAGTGTGCAGGAGCGCCGTCTTGCTGGAACCATGTTGGGAAATTTCCTTCTTCGTTCAAGACACTTGGAAATGCTTCTTCCTTGAGCATACGTAGGTAGGTGCCTCCAGTGACATGTTCATCGAAAAAGAGGGGGGCCTATGATGCGATCCTTCCAAATGCGGGTGTTCTGTCGGTTTACCTCACCATTTCCATAAAAAACAGCCTCGTCACTGAACAGAATGGTGGACGGGAAATTGGCATCCCGAGCATAAGAAAAATATGAATTATGGTTTGTAGAAATAGAAAAATATGAATTTCTCCTATGATGCCGGACTTATGGGACACCCTGTATATATATATATATATATATATATATATATATAATATATATATATATATATATAAACTTTGATTGCATTTACCGCAACAATAAAAGATCACTCAAACCCGGAGGAAAAAAAAATTATAAAAGTGTTTAAAAAGGCTAATTAATTTCGGCCGGTCACAACCAAGCCCTTTTCAAAGCCATAAACTAGTTAAAATGTCTAAAAAGGTTATAAAACTTCCGTTCCGCGGAAGAACTGAAGTTAAAATGACTGTTAAGTCATAACATAATCACGGACAGAGAGATAGTGGCTGTCGTACGTTTGGCAGTTGGCAAAGACAAAATATTGCCTAGTTTTCAAACATTCGAGATGAGAAATCTTTAAGTAAAAATCAATCCCGTACATCTGGCAGCCGGTTACGACCCGAAATTGCCCTAAAATATTTTAAAATGTTAAAAATAAAGCTATTCATACTGTAGGACAGATTAAAATTTGAAATGATGTTTTCTCCTAAAATATAAAATGCCTCGTATATTTGTCTCTGTTCCTGGTCCCTGACCTTCATGATAGGTTTAGAATCCTGGAGTTAAAAATATGATTATGATGTTCCCTATGCTGAACCAAGCTACTATAAGTATTACCCGATCTCAGGTCACGTTTGTGGGAATTAATCCCTCTCTGAAAATCAATTGTCTTTCCGATGTATTTTTAAAGGCAGCCTCCACGAGGGATTTCATAAACTACGCCAGAATTGTTGGAGGCTTTTGTAATAGGATGACGGATGAACGAAGACAATTTATTTGGCACAGCGGAGACCAACTTAATCTGCTATGGCAAGAGTGAGGAAAGCCCTTTGTTAACCACAAAGGGCACTTTCAGGAATGAAACGTCTTTATCCTGGTTCCTAATTTAGGGAGAAAAGAAAGATCTCCTAGTGGCGAAATAAGCTTTATCAATGAACAATTTAGAATAACCCAAACCTATAATTATACTTTTAATATGTAAAACATCGTCAAGATAAATGAGGTCACAAATCCTGAAAGCTCTCAAAAAGAGACCCGAAATAATGCCTTTTTTAGTACAAAGAATGATTGGAAAAAGCATGAATGTAGCTGTCTGAATGCGTAGGCTTTCTAAATACTTTGAAAGATACATAAACTGTATTGAAGGTACAAAACTGTTAAGAAATCCCACCAGCTCATCCAAATCCACATGAGATTCCAAAATAACACACGTGTCATGAACGTTGTCATTATTACAACACGTTCTACACTGCCCCAACAGCCTTAGGCACACTTACAGAAATTACAAGAAAGCTGAATGGGACCAGTTCAAAATACAGATTGAGGAACAATTCACCACATTAAACAGCACACCCATCATAAACATCAATACAACACTCAAGACATTTAATCAGATCATCAATAATGCAAACAAATACATACCCAAGGGCAACATTAGGAAATACAATCTAAATTACACTCGAGAAATAGCCCACCTCATAAGGCAACGTAACAACCTCAAACATAACACACAAACACCACACACAGAAGCCATAAAACAGCAGATACAACAGCTCAACACAGAAATAAACAACAAACTTAAAGAAAAACAAACAGAAACAGTTACGGAACTTATAACAACACTAAACCACTCCACAGATACATCCAGGCTATCCAAGAATGTAAACAGCATTACCCACTCTAACAGTGGCATTCACACTTCACACGCGGCTATCTGTCGCAGCCAAAATAATATCCCAACATATACACAAAAAGCTAACATTCTAGTTAATTACTTACCAAAGATAAGTCATTTAAACAGAGACAACAACCAGAAACACGCAGACAGACAAACAGCGAGGCACAAGAAAACCTACAGACTCGACACGACCATTACACCCTTCAATACAGACCAGACCACCAAGATCATCAAAAACATTAAGAATTCGAAGGCTACTGAACCAGACAACATATCTAACATACACCTCAAACACTTGGGCCCATAGGGAATACTAGCTCTCACAAACATCAGCACATATTCATACCAACACTGTATTATTCCTGACATATGGAAACAAGGTAAAATTATTACACTACTTAAACCAAACAAAAATCCAACAGAACCAGCTTCCTATAGACCCATTGTTTTACAATGCATACCTTCCAAAGTAACAGAAAGACCAATCTTACAAATCACCGTACACTATATACACACACACACACACACACACACACTGTGTGTGTATATATATATATATATACATATATACTTTGATATCTTAACGATAATAACAAATTTTGGAAATTTTTTAAGAATCAAACGGGTGTCAAAAATGTCCTCCCTCCGACAATCGATGGGGTGTCGGGGAAGATGAAATTGCAAAGCTGTAGAAAAACCATTATTCTAACAGTCTTAACAGTGTGAGTAGGGATAATCTTAAGATAGATTGCAGCGAAACGATTGTGGGAGGGACAAGGGAAAATACTTTGATATCATTTTCTGAAGTAAAGAGGTTAATTAAAGAGTTAAAGACTGGTTCTGGGTCAGGGGTAGATGACTTATGGAATGAGCACTTAAAATATGCAAATGATGTAGTATGTCTGCATATATCATTGCTCCTATGAGCCATGCAGAGTTCATGAGGGTATATATCTTGCCCCTGGTCAAAAATAAGTACGGAGACATTCTGTCCAGCAATAATTACAGGCCTATTGCTGTCGCTTCCTGCTTCTCGAAACTACTAGAAAAACTCATGCTACACCGATTAAATGATTTCCTATGGACATCTAATCAGTTTGGCTTTAAAAGGTTCCACTCAACTGACCTGTGTATCTGTGTACTTAAAGAACCAATATCTAAATACATTGACAATAATTCAACTATTTATAGCTGTTTCCTAGATGTAAGTAAGGCATATGATAGGGGTGAACCACAATATTTTATTTGCAAAACTAGAAAACAGGAAGGTTCCCATGTACCTATTAAATTTATTGAAATTTTGGTATTCCCACCAATCTTTCACTGTTAGATGAGGCAATGTACTATCCGAGTGTTTTGGCTCCTCTTGCGGGGTGAGACAAGGCTCCTTGCTCTCCCCTTTGCTGTTTAATGCGTATATCGACGGATTAATTGCTTCACTTAATGAGGCAACAGTGGGAAGTTGTATAGATAACACAAGGATAAATAACTTAGTTTATGCCTATGATATGGTGTTAATAAGTCCCTCTGTTAAACGTCTGGATCGGCTACTAAAAGTCTGCGAAGTGTATTCACAGAAACATGATATTCTTTTTAATGTTACAAAAACTAAGGTTATGCAATTTCATCCTAAAAGCTGTAATCAGCCAGCTGATATAAAGTTTAAAATGAATGGTGAAGTAATTGAGGAGGTACAAGAGTTTAAGTATTTGGGTCAAACTATTACCAGCTCCTTGAGTGATGACTCGGATATAAGAAAACAATCTCGAAGCCTGTGTGTTAAAGCGAATATGACCATAAGGAACTTTCGATTCTGTACAAGTGAAGCTAAAGACACTCTCTTTCGTACTTTCTGCAGTAATATATACGGACAGCAACTGTGGGTGAATTATAAAAAAGGTTCTGACAGAACTCTAAATTTGCTGTACAACAGGTCTTTTAGACTCTTATATAAATTACCCCCGAGATGCTCAGCTTCGCAAATGTTTGCTACCCGCAATGTATCGAGCTTCCCAGAGGTAATAAGACGTGCTCAACACAGTCTAATGCAAAGGATTAAAAAATCAACCAACCCGATCATCCAAGCTATCCATGAGTCCTGCCATTTATCGTCTAAGCTGTGGACTTCTTGGTACGAAAAACGTCTGTCTGTAGCTCCACTTAACTTCAACATTACAGTATTATTTCTAATCAATTGTATATATTTCTATCCTTAGTATATGAACTGTCATTGTATTAATAATATTTGTCATATGGACTATAGTCTGCCAATAAACCTTTTCATTTTCATTTTCATATATATATACACTGATGTGTATATATATATATATAATATATATATATATATATATATATATATGAAAATTATTTCACGAAAGTAACATGTGAAAAATATTTATGATGAATAAAACCACGAAGGAAAGGAAACACAAAATGGTGCTCAAGCGCTTTCGTCTAATGACATCCTCAGGAACACTGAAGTACATAAAAGGGTAACAGCCTAAATATAGGTTACAGAAAGAAAAAAAAGAAAAAGAAATAACATACATACATACATACACACACACATATATATATATACATACATATATATATATATATATACATATACATACACACACACATATATATATATATATATATATATATATATATATATATATATATATGCAATAAACAGAGAAGTAAAAATAAAAATTAAAAATTAAAGGTTTATCAGTGAGGCGTACAGATTTGTAAGGAATAATATCGATTTTTAGCACAAGATCAAATGGATAATAAAAATACAAATTTATATTGGAAAACTGCCCGGGTTTTAACACTCTGCCTATGGTCAGGTTTCGATATATATAAAAATAAAATGCAAATTAAAAGTTAATAAAGTAGCAGACAAGTTTACCAAAGATTTAGTGTTCTACCCTTCTTATCTAAATCTGTTTGGAAGGAATTCAAAATAACAGGATCGAGTTGAAAAAGACCTTTGCTTATGTTGAAGTTATTTGAAAGTTGGATAATGGCAGACTCAAGAATATTTCTATTAACAATGTTGCTAGAATGGAATAAAACTGAAGCATTATTCCAATCAATACAGTTGTCCAGTGCCCTTTTTGTCCATTTGTCAGAGTTAGCCCACTGTATTGATTGGAATAATGCTTCAGTTTTATTCCATTCTAGCAACATTGTTAATAGAAATATTCTTGAGTCTGCCATTATCCAACTTTCAAATAACTTCAACATAAGCAAAGGTCTTTTTCAACTCGATCCTGTTATTTTGAATTCCTTCCAAACAGATTTAGATAAGAAGGGTAGAACACTAAATCTTTGGTAAACTTGTCTGCTACTTTATTAACTTTTCATTTGCATTTTATTTTTATATATATCGAAACCTGACCATAGGCAGAGTGTTAAAACCCGGGCAGTTTTCCAATATAAATTTGTATTTTTATAATCCATTTGATCTTGTGCTAAAAATCAATATTATTCCTTACAAATCTGTACGCCTCACTGATAATCCTTTAATTTTTAATTTTTATTTTTACTTCTCTGTTTATTGCATATATATATATGTGTATGTATATGTATATATAGATATGTATGTATATATATATATGTGTGTGTGTGTATGTATGTATGTATGTTATTTATTTTTCTTTTTTTTCTTTCTGTAACCTATATATAGGCTGTTACCCTTTTATGTACTTCAGTGTTCCTGAGGATGTCATTAGACGAAAGCGCTTGAGCACCATTTTGTGTTTCCTTTCCTTCGTGGTTTTATTCATCATATATATTATATATATATATATAACGTAAAGAACGACGCTTGTATAGGAGATATTCCGCGCAAGACGAGAGAGAGAGAACGAAACAAATGAAAAAATGAGGTAACCACCCGGGAATCGAACCCGGGATCTTCCGATTGTCAGTCAGATGCGATAACCATTACACCATGGGCCTCACTCTTCCAAATGCCGTAATTCTTCTACATACTCGCAGAAACCAATGCCCCAAGGGGGCACCTCCCGCATGCCGTAACATTATATACATTTAACTGCAAACACGCAGTATAATTAACGTAAAGAACGACGCTTGTATAGGAGATATTCCGCGCAAGACGAGAGAGAGAGAACGAAACAAATGAAAAAATGAGGTAACCACCCGGGAATCGAACCCGGGATCTTCCGATTGCCAGTCAGATAGGATAACCATTACACCATGGGCCTCACTCTTCCAAATGCCGTAATTCTTCTACATACTCGCAGAAACCAATGCCCCAAGGGGGCACCTCCCGCATGCCGTAACATTATATACATTTAACTGCAAACACGCAGTATAATTAACGTAAAGAACGACGCTTGTATAGGAGATATTCCGCGCAAGACGAGAGAGAGAGAACGAAACAAATGAAAAAATGAGGTAACCACCCGGGAATCGAACCCGGGATCTTCCGATTGCCAGTCAGATAGGATAACCATTACACCATGGGCCTCACTCTTCCAAATGCCGTAATTCTTCTACATACTCGCAGAAACCAATGCCCCAAGGGGGCACCTCCCGCATGCCGTAACATTATATACATTTAACTGCAAACACGCAGTATAATTAACGTAAAGAACGACGCTTGTATAGGAGATATTCCGCGCAAGACGAGAGAGAGAGAACGAAACAAATGAAAAAATGATGTAACCACCCGGGAATCGAACCCGGGATCTTCCGATTGCCGGTCAGATGCGATAACCATTACACCATGGGCCTCACTCTTCCAAATGCCGTAATTCTTCTACATACTCGCAGAAACCAATGCCCCAAGGGGGCACCTCCCGCATGCCGTAACATTATATACATTTAACTGCAAACACGCAGTATAATTAACGTAAAGAACGACGCTTGTATAGGAGATATTCCGCGCAAGACGAGAGAGAGAGAACGAAACAAATGAAAAAATGAGGTAACCACCCTCTCGTCTTGCGCGGAATATCTCCTATACAAGCGTCGTTCTTTACGTTAATTATACTGCGTGTTTGCAGTTAAATGTATATAATGTTACGGCATGCGGGAGGTGCCCCCTTGGGGCATTGGTTTCTGCGAGTATGTAGAAGAATTACGGCATTTGGAAGAGTGAGGCCCATGGTGTAATGGTTATCGTATCTGACCGGCAATCGGAAGATCCCGGGTTCGATTCCCGGGTGGTTACCTCATTTTTTCATTTGTTTCGTTCTCTCTCTCTCGTCTTGCGCGGAATATCTCCTATACAAGCGTCGTTCTTTACGTTAATTATACTGCGTGTTTGCAGTTAAATGTGTATATATATATATATATTATATATATATATATACTGATATATATATATATATATATATAAAAATACATATATATATATATATAATATATACTGATATATATATATATATATATATATATATATATATATATATATATATATATATATAATGTTATAATTTTATGATGTTTCAAACCAACAAAGACCCTAGGATCCACTCATGGCTGGTCTACCTAACTATGTTCGTAATTGTGTATTGTGCATTTCCTCCGTGGTGGCGGAGGGGACCTACAATTTTACGTGGGTTCCGAACCACAAAGCCTTAATTTTACTACCTTAAACTATACCCAATCTATCAACATATGCGTCTAATCGATTTTTAAACATGTTTATAAACGTGCTACTAATTACTTCTACCGGCAAACTATTCCAGCTATTTACTATTCTCTGCGTAATAATGTTTTTCGCAACTGCTGTCTCGAACCTTCTACTTGTCAACTTACACCCGTTATTTCTAGTCCTATTATATCGAAAAAGCTATCTCTATCTACGTTATCGAACCCATTCATAATTTTGAAAACGTGGATTAGATCACCCCTTAGCCTTCTAGTCTCGAGTGTAGTCAATTTTAACTCCTTAAGCCTATCCTCGTACGACTTTGACCTAAGCGACGGAATCATCTTAGTTGCTCGTATTTGAGCTCTTTCAAGTTTGTCTATATCTTTTCGCATATGCGGATTCCAAAATTGGATCGCGTACTCCAAATGGGGTCTAACTAATGATTTATAAAGAGGAACTATAATATCGCGCGATTTGTACTCAAAATTCCGAGCTATAAAACCTAACACTTTGTTCGCTTTATTGACCGCTGCTGTACTTTGTTTTGCTACTTTTAAATCACCACTGATTATAACTCCTAAATCGTTTTCCTGCTCTACGCTTGTTAACTCCTTCCATGACATACTATACGCAAAATTACCTTTACGCGGACCTATATGTAAAATTTTGCAATTATCGACGTTAAATTTCATTTGCCATGTGACTGACCAATCTCCGATTTTATTCAGATCTTCCTGGATTTTACCTCTATCTTCGTCATTAATCGCCCTACTACCCAGCTTCGCGTCATCCGCAAACTTTGAAACTGTACTGACTAAGCCGACATCAAAATCGTTAATATATATAAGAAAAAGCAAGTGGCCCAATACAGAACCCTGCGAAACGCCACTCGCTGCATTAGCCCAACACGACTCCGCTCCATCAACAACCACCCTCTGTTTCCTACCTCGCAACCACTCTTCTATCCAACTTATTACTACACCCCTGATTCCATGGGTCTTAGTTTTTTTCAATGAGTCTTTTGTGCGGCACGGTGTCAAACGCTTTTTGAAAATCTAAATACACTCCATCAACCGCCCGATGACTATCGTAAACGTCAACCACGCTTTGAAAAAATTCTAAAAGATTAGTTAAGCAAGATTTGTTTCGCCTAAAACCGTGCTGGGTATTTCTAACTAAGTTATGCAATTCTAAGTGTTCGACTATACGATCCCTAATTATTGATTCCAGTAGCTTACCTACAACAGACGTTAAACTGATTGACCTATAATTTCCCGCCGCACCTTTATCGCCTTTCTTAAAGATAAGTGTTACGTTTGCTAACTTGAAATTATCTGGTACGCACCCCTCAGAAATAGACGCATTAAAAATCTTTGTTAGCGGCACAACAATGCTTTTTTTTAATTCTTTTAGTTGTATGGGATATATGGAATCCGGCCCCGGTGATTTACACATTTTCATTTTATCAGTATAACGCATTACCTCCCCTTCACTAACCACAATATTATCCAAAATATTACCATTATCAAAAGGTATTATGTCTATGACCGTAGGGATATTCGTTACATCTTCTATAGTAAAAACTGACGTAAAAAATTCGCTTAGCAAGGTAGCCATTTGCTTGTTTTCAGAAACTAGATCTCCGTTTACATTTTTCAACGGCCCCAGGACACTTTTTACTGGATTTCTATTGTTGACGTATTGAAAGAATCGCTTGGGGTTTTCTTTACCGTCACGAGCTATGGAGATTTCAATTCGCGCTTGGACTTTTTTATTATACTTTTCGCTTCATGCCTTAGAGATATGTAGTTGTTTCGTAACCACAAATTGTCTTTATCGCACTTATGTGGCCTGTAAGCCCAATCTCTAATCTTTATAATGTCTCCTACTCTAAAATAAACCACAAGGGCTTGTTGTTTACTTTCGCACGCTTAATTTTGTACGGTACACATTCCTCATTTATAGTCCTAAATACTGTTTCAAACGATTCCCACATTAGTTTTGCGTTAGAGATCCCCATTACGTTTTTCCAATTGACGTGTGACAATTTATTTCGAAATTTACACTGCGTGCTGGAAGTTAGGAATTTTAGTCGAGTTAGCTGGTTTCGAGTGACTTACTGAGAGGACAAACTCTACCATATTGTGATCGCTATTGCTTAACGGTTCTATTACTTGAAGATCCGTGATTAGTCTATCATCCGTAGTTATTACTAAATCTAAAATACTGTCCAACCTCGTAGGTTCCCCAACCTTTTGAATAAGAAAGCTATTCTCGAGAAAATTAACTAAACGATTACCTTCCGCGTCTCCCTCCATTGTATCGTAATTCACGTTTGCACAATTAAAGTCCCCCATAACTAAAGCTTGCTCACTACCTATTATTCTCTTTAGTTCATGATATAACGCTTCTTCCATATCAGCTGTTTGATTAGTGGGCCTATATATAACCGCAACAAGAAGTTTGAAATCGTTCAAGTTAAGTTCTGCTATAATCGAATCTCTCGGTTCTGGAATTGTGTGCTTTACTTCTATAACGTTCACAATATTATCTTTGATATACAACATAACACCGCCTCCTCGCCTACCTATTCTGTTTTTTACGAAAAGTCTATAACCTCTAATTTGATACTTCCCCTACAAAGTCACGTGTTTCAGTGCTAAGCCACAATTCATTTATCGCAATTAAATCATAGTCTTTACAAACAATTAAAGAAAAAAAATCGTTTATTTTATTTCGTAGTCTACGAGCATTTAAGGATAGAACCTTCAAATTGTTTGGAATTGCGACACCTTCGCGAGCGCAGTGGAAATTTGTGGAAATTACTCTGGGATCGTTCGAATTACGGCAGCCTGAAATAGTCTTCCTAATCGCGCAGCTCCAACGTCATTAAGATGAAGTCCACCTCCGAGGAACAAGTCCTTCCTGCCGTAGAAACTGTTCCAAAAATTCGCAAAATGCACTCCTTCCTGTTGGCAAAGAGACTTTAGGTTATTGTTGATATAGGTCGCCTTGCTGTAGAAATCGCTAAGTTGGATAATTCGAGGAAGTATACCTGTTGAAACAATCTTACTAGTTTTTTCCTTTAGTCGCTCTAATAAGTCCCTGTACCTAGCCAGCAGTTCTTCCGATCTAGAATTTAAAACACTATTAGTTATATCCTCCACCCTTGCACCAGGGGAGCAGTAACGGCGCCTACGACACGGGTTTCTCTCACAGAATTCCTCGAGCTGCCTTCGAACAATGGAATCGCCAATGAGTCGTATTTCTGGTTCATCAGCATCTTCGAAACCTAAAACAGAAAACTTATTGTTTGTTATTACTGGGAGACAAGTCTTAGGTTTTCTCAATGGGGCTCCATTACGCACTCGATCGAAGGGTTCGGAACTAGGGGAAGAGACAGGGCTATTAGTACTATTTATATTATTAGTAGAAACTGAGGCAGGAGGGGTCGTAACTAGATATATACTGTATATATATATATATAACTTGGTTGAATGGTTTGTTCTTAGGGAAGCGTAGCTTAGCGAGGAATAGGAGGACGAAAAGATGGTACATGTTTATTAACAGACGTTTCGGAAAAATTCAATTTCCATCATCAGTGCTAAAAAGTTTAAAAACAAATAGAAATAAATAAGTATAATAAATAGAAACGAACAATAAATTAAAATGGCGCAACAATTAGCGAGAATTAATAACAAGTTACAATATATATTAAATTAAAAGATTAAAAATTAAATGATATAAAGTATAAAAGTATGGACAATAAGTAAAATATAAAACGGTTTAGGTGAAACAGAATTGAAGGGTTTCTTACCAGATTGTTAACGTAATGAAAGACTAATTATACAGAAGATTGGGAATGGTTGCCTGTTGAAAGAATTCCATATTAGGAAGATGGAGCCGGGCGGAGTGATGGTGGATTTCTTTTTGAGAGTTTATTTGGCAATGTTTAAATTGAAAGCGGAACTGTAATCGTTGAGGGTTGGCTGGATACTGAGGATGTAAAGGGACTCAAGTATGCGGAGGTCGATTAGTTGGTTGGCTGAGTTAATGATTTTGAAATTGGAGGAAAGTAACGGGTGGTTCTGGAGGTGGCAGTGATCCCTTATTGCAGATTTGGAGGGTTTGTTCAAGGGCTGTGAAGTTCTTGTAGAAATCCCACGATGCTCGTCCACTCTTGTTTGATATTGGCGGATGGTACTGCCAATATAGTTCGCTTTGCAGCGAACACAATTAAAAGCGTAGATAGTGGACGAAGCAAGTGGCTCAGCCAACCAACTAATCGACCTCCGCATACTTGAGTCCCTTTACATCCTCAGTATCCAGCCAACCCTCAACGATTACAGTTCCGCTTTCAATTTAAACATTGCCAAATAAACTTTCAAAAGAAATCCACCATCACTCCGCCAGGCTCCATCGTCCCAATGGAATTCTTTCAACAGGCAACCATTCCCAATCTTCTGTATAATTAGTCTCATTACAATCTGGTAAGAAACTTTACAATTCCGTTCCACCTAAACCATTTTATATTTTACTTATTATCCATACTTTTATACTTTATATCATTTAACTTTTAATCTTTTAATTTAATACACATTGTAACTTGCTTTTAATTCTCGCTAATTGTAAGAAACTTTACAATTCTGTTCCACCTAAACCATTTTATATTTTACTTATTATCCATACTTTTATACCTTATATCATTTAACTTTTAATCTTTTAATTTAATACACATTGTAACTTGATTTTGATTCTCGCTAATTGTTGCGCCATTTTAATTTGTTGTTCGTTTCTTATATTATACTTATTTATTTTTACTTGTTTTTAAAATTTTTAGCACTGATGATGGAAATTGAATTTTTCCGAAACGTCTGTTAATAAACATGTACCATCTTTTCGTCCTCCTATTCCTCGGTATATATATATATATATATATATATATATATATATATATATATATATATATATATATATATATATACAGGTCGTCCGATAAGTGAGTGGCGATTCTATGTCAGTTAGCATAGTGTACTAATATCTTTGATATCTAACAAATGTCTATGCTTTTTTCAATTAAGCTAGCTTCACATGAAATCCAAATTTTTAATTTTGCACGTGTTGATAAAATTTGTGATCAAAGTCCCTACACATATGAAGCACGGATATTAGCAGCAACATGATGGCATGAATCTGGAAAAACCAAGCATTGCATGAAGGTAGTACGCGAAAGGTTTGAACAAAGATTTAATGATGTGCCGCCAAAGGGCGAAATTATTAGAAAATGGGAACACAAATTATTCGCAACTGGGATGATAATTGATAAAAAACGCCGTGGTCGCCCCAAAGCAAGAGCAAGATTAGAAGATGATGTTCAAGTGTCAATTCGACAATCGCCAACCAAAAGTATTCGTAGGCGTGCATCTACATTAAATGTTCCGAAATCAACACTGCATGATTTGATGAAAAAAGACTTGCATTTTAAAGCTTTCCGCCCAACTTCCGTTCAGTTTTTATCGCCACAAGATAAAATTGTCAGAGTTAATGCTTGTCAACAAATTCTTGAAGCTTTTCCAAGTAAAGCCGAGAGAGATCGTATGTTCTTCAGTGATGAATGTGCCCTTTATGGCGATGGCAAAAGCAAATTTTCGTTTTTTTGGTCGAAAGAAAATCCTCATTATTATGATCAAGTAAAACAGTATCCCCCTCGAATCATGATATGGTGTGCAATATCAGCGCATTGTTTAATTGGTCCATTTGTGTGCACTGGTCGAATTACTTCAGGAAGTTATATCGACATGTTGGAGAACAGATTTCTACCTGCTTTAAGAAATATGAATATTCGCAAACCTATTTTTCAGCAAGATGGTGCTCCAGGACACACCACTTTCGCTGCGCGTGAGTTCCTAGACAGAAATTTTCCTGGCAGATGGATCGGAAAGTATGGTCCTGTACCTTGGCCTCCGCGGAGTCCGGACTTGACTACCCCGGATAATACCCTCTGGGGAATCCTCAAGATGCAGATTAATGGCCGTGAAAATCAAAGTGAATCTGATCTGACAAAAATCGCAGAAGTTGTGTTAAGTGACATCAGTGAGGATAAAGAACTTTTACAAAAAATGTCAGACAGGACATGGAGACGCATACAGCTTGCTGTTCGTGTAAATGGCGATCAGGTTGATCCCTATGACAATTAATTATCGAATTAATTGTAAGTTTACTAATAATAAAATTCCTTCTAATAAAATTTTTATTATCCTTTATCTTTTATTTATAAATTGTTCCCGAATCACCACTCACTTATCGGACGACCAGTATATACAGGGCGTCCCAAAAAAATGTATACACACTTTAAATAATTATAAAGGCAGTGTTTATTAAAATACATTTCATTTTCAAAATGTAATAGAATCTACAGACATTATTTAATTGTTTTGTCAACGCCTGTCCGTTCTGGTCCAGGCACTGCTGATAACGCGAAGCAATGGAATCGCAAACATCACGAAACATTTCGTTTGGTATTTGTGTGCATTCTCGTTCAATGGCTGCTCTCAATTCAGCGACTGTTGCAGGTTTTATAGCGTAGACTTTGTCTTTTAAGTATCCCCATAAAAAAAGGTAGCCCAGGAGGAGGTGTTATGTTGTATATCAAAGATAATATTGCGAACGTTATAGAAGGAAAGCACAGAATTCCAGAACCGATAGATTCGACTATAACAGAGCTTAAATTGAACGATTTCAAACTTCTTGTTGCCTTTGTATATAGGCCCCCTAATCAAGCAGTTGATACGGACGAAGCGTTCTATCGTGAACTTAAGAGACTAATAGGTAATGAGCAGACCTTAGTTATGGGTAACTTTAATTGTGCCAACGTGGATTACGATACAATGCAGGGAGATGCGGAAGGTATTCGTTTATTTAATTTTCTCGAGGATAGCTTTCTTATTCAAAAGGTTGGGGAACCTACGAAGTTGGACAGTATTGAAAAATTTATTGAAAATGTATTTTTATTGAGGTGCAATATTAAGGCTAAGTTTACTTTAAATAGACACAGTAATTATAGAAATAAGAATGGCCCATTTAGACACTGTCAACATAGCTACAGACTTTTTCACTGTAGGCTGCAGTGGTTTTAAGGTTAAAATTTGGTCGGCAGCCAGATTACTAACTATGGTCAAACTAAATTCATTAAAATTAATTTAGACTTACCAAAAATGAAGTTGCCAGTTGAACGTTACCCTTTCTGTTTCTAACTAATCCATAAGTTTCATTTAGTTTCCAGATTTGAATTTTATTTGTTAAGTTTTAAGTTACTATTTGGCACACTGCTAAGTTATTTATTTATAGGGGCTATTTCCCAGAACTAGGTTTTGCAGTTTAAGTTAGGCTAGGGCTGTATTGGCCTTCAGTTTTTGTTTTTAAAGGTTTAAGGTTTAAGGTTTTGAAGGTTTTTACTCAAGTTAAGTTAGGGCTATATTGCCTTTAAGGTTTGATAGGGGCTATAACAGCCATTTAATTATTTAGTTAGGGCTGTTGTAGCCCGGTTCGAGTTTCTTCTAGGTACCTAGTTTTAATCTCTTACCTTAGTTATGTATTTTAATTAAATTACTTACACCTAGTTCTGGTACGCCACTGTTTAGTTAAACAGGGTTTTAGTTTAATTGCAGTGGTTAATATTGAGGTTTAAAGGTTGACTTTAAGTTGCCCGGTTAGTTGGGGAACTACGAGAATTTTTTACGAAAAAACTAGCCCACTTGATTCAGCAGTCAAAATTGTCGATGATTAACAAAGAGCTCCGTTTTTCTTTGTCTCAGAACTTTTTCTTTCTTCTTTTTGTTAATTAGGGAAACCCAACTTCACTAGTTGGTTAGAAACGAGGGTTGTTATATTTATTCTATATTTATTTTGTTTATATTTTATTTGGAAATATATGCGGTTATTTCTACCCAACCTTTTTTTTTAACAGACAGTATTTTAGATTTAGTAATAACTACGGACGATAGGCTAATCACTAATCTTCAAGTAATAGAACCGTTAAGCAATAGCGATCACAATATGGTAGAGTTTGTCCTCTCAGTAAGTCACTCGAAACCAGCTAACTCGACTAAAATTCCTAACTTCCAGCACGCAGACTTTTATAAATTTCGAAATGAATTGTCACACGTCAATTGGGAAAACGTAATGGGGATCTCCAACGCAAAACTAATGTGGGAATCGTTTGAAACAGTATTTAGGACGATAAATGAAGAATGTGTACCGGACAAGATTAAGCGTGCGAAAGTAAACAACAAGCCTTGTGGTTTACTTCTAGAGTAGGAGATATTATAAGGAGTAGAGATAGGGATTATAGGCTACATAAGTGCGATAAAGACAATTTGTGGTTACGAAACAACTACATATCTCAAAAGCGTGAAGCGAAAAGCGTAATAAAAAGGTCCAAGCGTGATTTTGAAATCTCCATAGCTCGTGACGGCAAAGAAAACCCCAAGTGATTCTTTGAATGCGTCAATAATAGGAATCCAGTAAAGAGTGTCTTGGGGCCGTTGAAAAATTTTGACGGAGAGCTAGTTTCTGAAAACAAGCAAATGGCTACCCTGTTAAACGAATTTTTTACGTCAGTTTTTACAATGGAAGATGTAACGAATATCCCTACGGTCATAGACATAATACCTTTTGACAATGGTAATACTTTAGATAATATTGTGGTTAGTGAAAGTGAGGAAATGCGCTATATTGATAAAATGAAAATGCGTAAATCACCGGGGCCGGATTCCATATATCCAATACAACTAAAAGAATTAAAAGAAAGCATTGTTGTGCCGCTAACAAAGATTTTTAATGCGTCTATTTCTGATGGGTGCGTACCAGATAATTTCAAGTTAGCAAATGTAACACCTATTTTTAAGAAAATAAAGGTGCAGCGGGAAATTATAGGCCAATCAGTTTAACGTCTGTTGTCGGTAAGCTACTGGAATCAATAATTAGGGATCGTATAGTCGAACACATGGAATTGTATAACTTCATTGGAAATACGCAGCACGGTTTTTGGCGGAACAAATCTTGCGTAACTAATCTTTTAGAATTTTTTCGAAGTGTGGTTGAAGTTTACGATAGTCATCGGGCGGTTGATGTAGTGTATTTAGATTTTCAAAAAGCGTTTGACACCGTGCCGCACAAAAGACTCATTGAAAAAACTAAGGCCCATGGAATCAGGGGTGTAGTAATAAATTGGATAGAAGAGTGGTTGCGAGGTAGGAAACAGAGGGTGGTCGTTGATGGAGGGGAGTCGTGTTGGGCTAATGTAGCGAGCGGCGTTCCTCAGGGTTCTGTATTGGGCCCCTTGCTTTTTCTTGTATACATTAACGATTTCGATGTCGGCCTAGTCAGTACAGTTACAAAGTTTGCGGGTGATACGAAGTTGGTTGGTAGGACGATTAATGATGAAGATAGTGGTAAAATCCAGGAAGATCTGAAGAAAATCGTTGATTGGTCAGTCACATGGCAAATGAGATTTAACGTCGATAATTGCAAAATTTTACATATAGGTTCGAGTAACAGTAATTTTGCGTATAGTATGTTAGGGAAGGAGTTGGCAAGCGTAGAACAGGAAAAAGATTTAAGAGTTATAGTCACTGGTGACTTAAAAGTGTCGAAACAAAGTACAGCAGCGGTCAATAAGGCGAACAAGGTGCTAGGTTTTATAGCTAGGGATTTTGAGTAGAAATCGCGCGATATTACTTTTCCTCTTTATAAATCATTAGTTAGACCACATTTAGAGTACGCGTTCCAATTTTGGAATCCACGTATGCGCAAAGATATAGATAAAATCGAAAGAGTTCAAAGACGAGCAACTAAGATGATTCTGTCGCTTAGGTCGAAGTCGCACAAGGATAGGCTTAAGGAATTAAAACTGATAGCACTCGAGACTAGAAGGCTAAGGGGTGATCTAATCCAGGTTTTTAAAATTATGAATGGGTTCGATAACGTAAATAGAAATAGCTTTGTCGAAAATATCACAATATAATAGAACTAGAAATAATGGGTGTAAGTTGACAAGTAAAAGGTTCGAGACAGCAGTTGCCAAAAACTTTTTTACACATAGAATAATAAATAGCTGGAATAGTTTGCCGGTAGAAGAAATTAGTAGTACGTGTATAAACATGTTTAAAAATCGATTAGACGCATATGTTGATAGATTGGATATAGTTTAAGGTAGTAAAATTAAGGTTTTTGTGGTTCGGAACCCACGTAAAATTGTAGGTCCCCTTTTCACCACGAAGGACATGCGCAATGCACAACTACAGCCACAGTTAGGTAGACCAGTCATGAGTGGATCCTAGGGTCTTTGTTGGTCTGAAACATTATAACTTTATAACGTATATATATATATATATATATATGATGAAAAGAACCACGAAGGAAAGGAAACACAGAATGGTCTCAAGCGCTTTCGTCTAATGACATCCTCAGGAACACTGAAGTAAATAAACAGTTCGAGACTATACATAGGTCACAAAAAAAAAGAATATATATATATATATATATATATATATATATATATATATATATATATGAAAATTATTTCACGAAAGTAACACGTGAAAAATATTTATGATGAATAAAACCACGAAGGAAAGGAAACACAAAATGGTGCTCAAGCGCTTTCGTCTAATGACATCCTCAGTGTTCCTGAGGATGTCATTAGACGAAAGCGCTTGAGCACCATTTTGTGTTTCCTTTCCTTCGTGGTTTTATTCATCATATATATATATATATATAATATATATATATATATATATATATATACACAGAGTGTCCCAAAACCATGTATACATTTTTAAAAAAACTTATAACAGGCGAACCCACTAACAGATTCAGGTGATTTTTATTTCTTTTTATAGCCTATAGCCTAAGGAGATACAACAGCGAAATTGTTAACAGCCTTGCCTAGCCTAAGGAGATACAAAATCGAAATTAGTAATAGCCTTGCCTGCCTACAGTAAACATGGAAAATGGAAGTGTGCGCTTATCATTTGAGCAACGAAAATGGATACTAAAGTCGTATTTTAAAGTTGAGAAGATATCAAAGGTTCAACAACAGTGGAGAGACAATTTTGGAACTAATCCTCCAACTCGACTTACCATTTCACGTATCTGTGAGAAATTTGAAGTATACGGTACTGTGCATGATGTGTACAAGCAAGCGACTGGGCGTCCAAAGACATCAACAGATGCTAACACTTCTGATGAAGTGCTACAGGTATTCAACCGATCATCAAGAAAATCTGTGAGACAATGTGCTCGTGAAACAGGGAAAAGTAAGACAAGTGTCCACAGAATTCTGAAGAATGCTAAATGGAAATCTTACATCCCGAGATTATTACATGCCTTGAATGAGGATGATCCGGATCGCAGAATCCAGTTTTGCGAATGGTTTCGAGTAAAAAACACAGAAGATGGCCAATTTGCGGACAAAATTGTGTGGTCTGATGAGGCTACATTTAAGTTGAATGGTATAATTAATCGTCATAATTGCACATACTGGTCACAAGAAAATCCACACATTTATGTGGAACGACATGTAAATTTATCGGGTATAACTGTCTGGTGTGGTTTTTCTTCTAAAGGTTTGGTTGGTCCATTCTTTTTCGATGGTACAGTTACCGGTCATAGCTACCTCAACATGCTTCGGGGAAAAGGTTTTCCTGCAATTCGACAGTTATACGGAGATGAGGACATTTACTTTCAACAAGATGGAGCACCTCCTCATTACCATCAGGATGTCAGGAACTACCTTGATGAAACATTTCATTATCAATGGATCGGACGACGAGGTAGTATCGAGTATCCACCACGTTCACCAGATTTGAACCCACTTGACTTTTTTTTATGGGGTCATTTGAAAAATGAAGTATACAGTAGAAGACCTACATCACTTGAACAACTACAGAGCACAGTTGAAGAAGCGTGTAGAAATATCCCTACGAACATTTTTGTTGAAGTCTGCCAATCAGTGAATCAAAGAGCGCAGTGGTGCATTGATGTCAATGGTCGACATTTCGAACACTTACGTGTTTAAAACAAATTAAACTATCTATTATTTCGATGTTGTATATTTTACCTATAAAAAGAAATAAAAATCATCTGAATCCGTTAGTGGGTTCGCCTGTTATATAATAAATACAGAAATAAAAATTGTGGGAGGAGCATACAAATTTGTAAGGAAAACTACCAATTTTAGCACTTTGTCCTTCTTGTCTAAATCCGCTCTGAACGAATTCAAAACAACAGGATGAAGAGGAAAAAGACCCTGGCTCCCGTTCTAACGGACTATTGATGCTGTTTTACACGCGTGTGCAAATCCTTTCCGGTCTGACCAATGTAAAAGGAATCACATTGTTTACAACCAATTTTATAGATAATGCCTGAATTATTGTTAGGGCTATTTTTCACAATATTGTTATATGAAAATACTACATTAATATTCAAAAGTTTAAGTACATTAACAATGCCTTTAAACTTTTGAATATTAATGTAGTATTTTCATATATAACAATATTGTGAAAAATATCATAGTTAAAAATATGAAAATACTACATTAATATTCAAAAGTTTAAGTATATTAGCAATGCCTTTAAACTTATGAATATTAATGTAGTATTTTCATATAACAATATTGTGAAAAATATCATAGTTAAAAATAGCCCTAACAATAATTCAGGCATTATCTATAAAATTGGTTGTAAACACTGTGATTCCTTTTACATTGATCAGACGGGAAGGGATTTGCACACGCGTGTAAAACAGCATCAATATTCCGTTAGAACGGGACAGTCGTCCAGTGCCCTTTTTGTCCATTTTTCAGAGTTATCCCGCTGTATTGATTAGAATAATGCTTCAGTTTTGTTTCACTCTAGCAACATTGTTAATAGAAATATTCTTGAGTCTGCTATTATTCAACTTACAAATAATTTTAACATGAGCCAGGTTCTTCTTCCACTTGATCCTGTTGTTTTGAATTCGTTCAGAAAGGATTTAGACAAGAAGGGCAAAGTGCTAAAACTTTGGTAGTTTTCCCTTATAAATTTGTATGTTCTTACAATTTTTATTTTTCAATTTATGTTTATTCTTTTATTTTTTGTGTATATAACGGGTGTGCCATAAAAAAAAGGGTATATTTTAAAAAGGCTATAAAATCAACATTTGTCATTTAATTTTAATAAAACTTCTACACAATAAAACATGTATTTATCTATATGCAAACAAATTTTCAGACTAAAATATCAAATAATTCAAATTCTATCAACATTTAACGAAAGAGTATGATTTTTCTACTTAACATGCAAAAATTATTAAACTTTTTAAATATTTTTATAAAAATAATTTTTAACGTAAAATTTACCTGAAATCATTAAATTTTTTTTTCAAAATGCTTAACTTCCATTTCAATAACTTTTTTATTCTTGGCGGGAATTCATCTATGGCTCGATTTACTTGTTCCTGTGGAGGCTCTTCCCATTTCTGAATGATGATCTTGCGTAAATGAGCGACATCTTTTATCCTAGTCCTGTAGACTCGCTCTGCTAAATTCTACCACATTCCGGCCAACAATAAAAAAAGTTATTGAAATGGAAGGAAAGCATTTCGAACAACTTTTTTAATAATTTCAGGTAAATTTTACGTTAAAAATTATTTTTATAAAAATTATTAAAAAAGTTTAATAATTTTTGCATGTTAAGTAGAAAAATCATACTCTCGTTAAATGTTGATAGAATTTGAATTATTTGATATTTTAGTCTGAAAACTTGTTTGCATATAGATAAATACATATGTTTTATTGTGTGGAAGTTTTATTAAAATTAAATGACAAATGTTGATTTTATAGCCTTTTTTAAAATGTACCTTTTTTTTATGGCGCACCCATTATAATTCAGGCATTATCTATAAAAATTGGTTGTAAACAATCCACTTGATCCTGTTGTTTTGAATTCGTTCAGAACGGATTTAGATAAGAAGGGCAAAGTGCTAAAATTGGTAGTTTTCCTTACAAATTTGTATGCTCCTCCCACAACTTTTATTTCCATATTTATTATATATATATATATATTTTTTTTTTTGTGACCTATATATAGTCTCGAACTGTTTATTTACTTCAGTGTTCCTGAGGATGTCATTAGACGAAAACGCTTGAGACCATTCTGTGTTTCCTGCGGTCGAACCCTCTGCAGCATCCAGCCTCATTTGCGGGATTTGGTGAAGGAGGGAATTGCTCTCTGATTTCCTCCTGCCCTCATAGTCAGCCACGCATGGCTGCTCAGGGACTTTGCACAGGAATCTGTCCAGCTGGTTCTTGAAGTTATTTAGGTCGGTGTGCTGGAGAGTCCTTACTTCGTTTGGAAGGACATTGAAAAGCTTTGGGCCTCGTATTCTGAGGGTATTTTCCATCCTCGTTTTCATGGCTCCTTGTCCCACCGCAGCTGGGACCGTACAAAATCTGCCTCTTCTCTCATTCCAGTTTGTTTCTATTTCATTTCTAAGGTTAGGGACAGAGCCCTCAAGTATTTTCCATATGTATATTATTGTATACCGCTCGCGCCTTCTTTCAAGAGAGTAGAATTCCAGGGATTGTAGTCGAGACCAGTAGTCTTCACCTTCCGTTCCCTCTACCTTAGACGTAAAAGTCCTTTATATAGCTTCACTGTTCACAATGTCTCTTTTTCTGTGTGGGCTTGTGAGTACTGAGCAATACTCATTATCACTGGCCTACAGCCAAAATGCTTCGGAAATAAAAGTAGTCAATCTTTACTAATTTTGGGTCACTGAATACGAAAATGATGCCTAAAATTGCCAATTGGCTCTATTTATAAAGATATCAGGCAACCCTGCACCGTACGAACTGGACTGCATCTGTCGCGTAATACGTAGACACCTGTGACACATCGACGCATTGACTCTACTGCGCCTGCGCGTAGTTATATTTTTCTTATTTTAATAAATTAACGTAAATATATACATATATATAAAATAAAATGTAATTTTAAATTTATCTATTACATTATGTATTTGTAAATTATTTATTAAAAAATAGATTGGATCATTTTAACATATTGCTTCCCATAATGTTTTTGATATTAATATAAATGGAACACTAACCTAACTTAACCTTACCTAATTTAAAATTATTAAAATGTAATGTAATTACATTAATTTATTAAAATAAAAAAATATAACTACGCGCATGCGCAGTAGAGTCAAGGCGTCGATGTGTCACAGGCGTCTACATATTACGCCACAGCATCAGTTCATTCGCGGAAGTCATACAGTGCACCCTTGTCAAACTCTTTTTAGTGTTTGCTTTTGAAACCGAATTTTTTTCAGCCTAATTTGAACAAAGATGCCTCGTAATTGCGTGAACAGTGTAGATAACTTCTGTTATGTTTGTGGAGAATTGACTTTTGCATCACAAAAGCGTGCTATAACCGCCGTGATTAGGAAAGCCTATCACCTTTATTTTGGCTGTGAGATTGGAGATCAGGACAAGAGCTGGGCCCCACACATATGCTGCAATACTTGTGCAACAAACCTTCGGAAAAGGAAATCTATGCCTTTTGCAGTGCCAATGGTGTGGAGGGAACCAACAGATCATGTCAGCAATTGTTACTTCTGCATGGTGCCTCCAGTCAAGAAAGGTATTTGCAAGAAGAAAAAGTGGATTTTACAATATCCGAATATTCCCTCTGCTGTATGCCCCGTACCTCACGGCGAAGGACTACCCGTTCATGAGCCCCCACACTCATTCTCCCTGGAGTCAGAGGACGAGGAGAATGAAGGAACCTGCAAAACTTGTGAGCCTTCAACTTCACAAGACCCTGAATTTGTTTATAACTTGACATCTTCTAAACTGCACATGATAACTCAGAATGAATTAAACGACCTTATCAGAGATTTAGAACTGCCAAAGAGTAAGGCAGAGCTGTTGGGCTCCAGATTGCAGCAGTGGAATTTCCTCGCTGAAAATGTTAGAGTGTGTAAGTTTCATGACCGTCAAAAAGATTTTGTCCCAGTCTTCATCATGGAAAGTGACCTTGTAGCTTGCAACGACATCGATGGTCTGATGGCAGCTCTCAACATTATTCACAATCCTGATGAGTGGAGACTGTTCATTGATTCATCGAAGTTGAGTCTAAAAGCTGTTTTGTTGCATGTTGGCAACGTATTGCCATCAATTCCAGTTGCTCATGCAGTCCACATGAAGGAAACATATGACAACATGAGACTGCAACTTTTTGAACTGCATAAACTATGACAAACATCAGTGGCAGGTTTGTGGTGACTTGAAAGTTGTTGCTATCGTGCTTGGACTGCAGCCGGGCTACACTAAGTATTGCTGTTTTCTGTGTGAATGGGGTAATCGGGCTAGGACTTCTCATTACATCAAGAAGCATTGGCCACTCTGACACTCATTGGAACCTGGAACAAAAAATGTTCAATATCCTCCACTTGTACTAGAATCGAGCAAGATTTTGTTACTACCCTTACACATCAAACTGGGCGTCATGAAAAATTTTGTTAAGGCTATGGATAAAAATCAAGGAGGGTGTATTTGTTGGTCCACAGATCCGCGAGCTTCTTAGAGATGAGGAGTTCGACCGTATCCTAGGTGGTGAGGAGAAGACAGCGTGGAATGCTTGCCGGTTAGTAGCAACCAATTTTCTCGGAAATACCAAAGCTGACAATTACAGGGAGCTGGTGGAAAACCTGCTGTTGTCCTATCAAAAAATGGGCTGCAATATGTCTTTAAAGATACATTTCCTCCATTCGCACCTGAAATTTTTTCCGGCCAACTGCGGAGCAGTCAGCGATGAACATGGTGAACGTTTCCACCAGGATATCTCAGCGATGGAGAAACGCTACCAGGGGAAATGGAGTCCATCATTGTTAGCAGACTACTGCTGGACAATAACAAGAGATGCCCAGAAGTTGAATACAAGAGACAAGCAAAGAAGCGACGGGTTGAATCAATATAAGTGACTGCATTATACAAGTATGTTACTAATATATGGTATACATATACACAAAATGTGTAACTTAAATTTTCTTGGAAACTGTAGCCAATCGACTGTTTTTATGGTCATATTCGTTTTCAGCACCCCAAAATCCATAATAGGAAACACATTTTATCTCCGAAGCACAAACTTTTTCAAAATTTGTAGACCAGTGTTATTGGTAGGACTAGACTCTTCCATAATTTGAGCATGATGTTTGCTTTTCTGCTGCGGAAGCTCCTCCAGATGAGTCCCATTATTTTTCTAGCCGTTGTGATTTTGATTTTATAGTGCTCTCTGAATTCTGCTTCCGACGACATTATTACTCCAAGATCCCTGACTTGTGGATTTGGTGTTATCTGTTTGGCTTGCATAGTTTTGTACCCTTTTTTTCTGTAGCGATTTGTTATTACCATATCTTAGAAGTTGAAATTTTTCTTCGTTGAATTTCATATTGTTGCCCACTGGAATAATGTTTCAATGTCGTTTTGTAATTTTCTTATGTCATCTTCGTTCAATATTTTCTTACATATCTTTGTGTCATCTGCGAAGCATGATGCAATACTGTCCTTAATATCTGCATCAATATCTGCAATCATTATTATGAACAGCAAGGGAGCTAATACTGTCCCTTGTGGGACAGAGCTCACGACTTCCGAGACTTTCGATTTAACTCCGTTTACCACCACTCTTTGCGTTCTTTGCGTAAAGAAATTAAATATCCACCTTCCTAACTTTCCAGTAATTCCTGTATCCTTAAGTTTGTGTGCTATGATTCTATGGTCACATTTATCGAAGGCTTTAGCAAAGTCAGTATACTATATTACATCACTGGTTTGTCCTCGACACAATGTTCCTAATATTTTCTCCTGGTGGTCTAGTAGCTGTGATAGGCATGATCTTCCCGCCCTGAATCATGTTGATTTGGGTTGTATAAGTCTTTTTCTTGTAGGTAGTAGGTAGTTTTGCCTCTAATTATACGTTCAAAACACTTTATAAGGTGTGAGGTGAGAGCCACTGGCCGATAATTTTTTGGGTATTTCTCTGTTACCACCTTTAAATAGGGGGAAAATGTTCACGTTCTTTAAGGGGAGTGGAATTTGTCCTGTGTCGAATGACTTCCTCCATAGTAAAGGTAGCGGTTTTGCAATACTCTCTTTGCATTTTTTCAGAAATGTGGCACTCCATGTGTCTGGCCTGGCCCTGGCGCTGAATTTTCTTGAATCTGTGATAAGGCCGTAATTACATCTCCTTCCGTGAACTCGAATCCATTAAAAGGTTTGTGCCGGAATTTGTTCTTGGTTGATCTGTATCTATGTCGAAAAATTCGTCTGGGTTTTCCACTTCCATCTCGGACTTAGGTGTGCTAAACACAGATTTAAATTGTTCTCTAAGCAGTTCACTTATTTCTTTCGGGTCATTTGTGTATTCGGCCTCCCCGTCTATCAACGATCCAATACTCTCCTTACACTGCATTTTCCTTTTCGCAAACGTGAAGTATTTTGGGTTATTTTTTGTTTTCTGCTACCTTGTTTTCCTCCTCGTTTGTCTTATATATGAATGTTTGCTTTAGGTCCAGTTCTATTTCGCCAAGTTTCATCTCTAGTTTGAGTTTCTTTGCATCAGTTCTGCATCTGTGGAGATGTTTTACGGTTTGTCTTCGTCGCCTGAATAGTGTCCTAATTTTCCTCTCGAGCTTGCAACGTTTTCTTTCCTGTCTCTCTGGAATATGTTTCAATATTATAGGTTTGGTTTCAGTCTCTATTATACATAGTATTTCTTGTGGAGTCTTCTCGTAAAGTAGCAATTCCTAAGTTACCTCCTTTAAATCTTTATTTACGTTTTCCCAATTTATTTTCTTTGAATTTATGTTTAAGCCTTCAAATATTCCATCTGCCTCTCTCGGATGCGTTTTCGGACCGCTGGGTGCTAACTTCAATTGTATATCGATTAGGTTATGGTCGGAGAACTTTGTGTGCGTTACTTTTTTATTTATTATCTCGTTGTTATTTGTCCAGATTAAATCCAAAACGTTCTCTTTTCTCGTGGCTTCACAGATTTCCTGGGTAAGGGCGTAATGTTTCATAATATCTAATAGCATTGTTGTTTGGGTTCTATCATCTTTAGTAATGTTGCCATGAAACTTCTCAATATATATAACTTCGTCATTTTTCTTCCATGATATGAATGGGAAATTAAAATCTCTGAAAATTAGAATATTTGTTGCTGGAGTTTCAAATAATTTTAATATGTTTTCTATTTCATTTGTAGCAAATTGGAATTCACTTTTTGTGGTGTTTGGTGGTCTGTAGATGTTCATAATGGTTAGGTTCAGTTCTTTTACTTCTAATATAATAACTTCAACTGTGTTGATTTGTTTACTTTCACTTTATACACACACACACACACACACACACACACACACACAGTGTATATCTATATATAATATATATATATATATATACACACACACACACACACACACACTGTGTATATATACAAGACGATTTAAATGAAATAACATTATTTTCTTTGAGTAAAGCTAGAAAAATGTTATGGGATTTAAATTCAGTATTTAAAGGCCAAGGATATTTGTGTCCCGAAGCCTTGAATCTCTGCGAATCAGGAACTGTAAGGCGGGGAGGTGGATCCTGTAAATACGTTTCTCGTGAACACCCTCGTTTTCTTCCAGGACGACTCTACTTGAAAGTACCACCTCTTTCCCATCCACCTCCATTGTTTGGGTTGGTCTATGGCTTCTGCTTCAGTCGTTACTCGGCTCCGATAAAATATGAAGCATAACAATCTCTCGATAAATATGTTCTTTTGATGTTTGTCGAACTGTCTTTATGGGTTTTCGTAAGGTTACAAAGTTAAATGGATCATCTCGCGCTCCTTGGAGAATCGTGTGGGGGCAGTTTTTAGCGTTTGTCGTAAGAATCCATCTCTTTAAATAAAGCCTTCCCTCCGTAGAGGGACACTTTGGGTCCTGAGCAGCCCTTTGAGTCCCCCATTTCCCATCTCATCTGCCAGAATTCCGCCTTATCACAACTGAAGCACATTTCAGGATATACAGACTGTACATATTTGTTCATAAATACGTGGCGATGGTCATGTCCATATACTGTACTCATATTCATGTTTACACTAACGTGTATTTTAGTGTATGGAGATCAGTATTAATATATGTAAATTTATATTTTTATATTTTTATATTTATCCACGCACGAGATATATATATATATAATATATATATAATATATATATATATATATATATATATATATATATATATTAATGAGTGCATAGAAGAAAATAATTGAAATTTATGAGGTTGCCAAATATGAGGAAGATAATTTGTTTTTGTGACTACTCCATTTGGACTTGCGACAGTTTTGGTTTTGTCTCAACTGATAAAGATGTTCTTTATTTAATAGACTCTTTCCGAAATAAATGCTCGAATAATAGAGCGCATTTGTGTTTTGTATATATATATATATATATATATATATATAGTTGTAAAAAAAAACACTTTCCCGCTCGCCAGTGGTAAATTAAATATACAAGATGGAGAGTGTATTCTGGAAATTTAAAGATGTATTTTACGTGTTGTAGGTTGTGTATTATTACGGGGTGTCCCGTATTTTATGCGCTCGGACAACGTCTTCGTATGAAGCGTATAAGGGACACAATGAAAAGTAAACTCCAGGAAACTGTAAATTTTAACTCCTCGTGAAGAAAAAACACTACAAGAAGATAGTAGTGAGTCTAGTGACATGTTTTGAAATGAGGAAGTACAAGTATTTAAATGTAAACGCGTAGGTTGTGAACAAAATGAATGACAATCAAAGTTTTACTCTCCAACTCGGAGCTGTTTCATATTTTGATATTTAAAAACTGACAATCGTAACCTCTTCCCATTCTACTCTCTCTCCGCTTTGATGGTCTGAATCACTGGATGGAAAAACTTTCAACTTACGGCTCAAGACGTAGGCATTGTGATGGCCGATCAGTGTTCGGTTATGTTAAATGCAAAGTATCTTAAGTACACCCAGACTGCCAGCAATTATATCATACAAAGTAGTTGCTCCGCATACAAAAAGTGGAAGTAAATGTATATCTTGTAATTTATTGCGGTACGGTATCTTCAAATATATATCGTTTTGTTTATTTTTCGTTTTGAGAAGCATATAGAGGGTTCATATTTTTTTCATTGATCAAACTAATTTCATCTAAACTAACTGATTGGTTTTATTACTCTGAAAAAAGTATCACAAAATGTATTACTGCTTTATTTTCCTCTTACGTTTTTGTTTCATACATTGAAAAGAAAAATTAAAAATGAAGCATATTTTCTATAATTAGTAAATTTCAGTACTACTAACGGCCGTCGGTAGAATTTCCAACCAGCCTAAAAATGTTACTTAGAGTGAAGATAAAGCAAAACGAATATACCTACATGCTATCATGGCCCTCATGACTGATTAAACTAAATTTTATAAAAATCCAAGCACAAAATATGTTCTGGGCACAAATGGGTTGAGAGAGAGAGAGAGAGAGAGAGAGAGAGAGAGTCTGACGATGGACCGGCTATACTTCCCTCTCCAGAATTCTATACTTAAAGAGGTTCTCTCAAATTGGCTGATTTCAAGTCTAATCTGCTAACTTTGTTCACATTAGAAAGTAAAAAGGCATTAAAGTGAGAAGGTAATGGGGACTCCTAACTCGCGTCTCACGATTCAACCTTAATTAAGTTCAGTTACTGTACTTGGAAAAAAATATTTAATCTGATTGGTCAAATTGAAACAAAGCTCATCCTCTTTAAACAAAATACAGTATTATACCTATTATTGTCAAATAACTTTAATTTGTTAACATTTTCGTGTTATTTTCTGCATCACTTTGCTCCGATTTCATTGCAATGTGTCTGACTGAATCCATGCAAATAAGCCTGAATTAAATTAAGTTAGATGATTATAGACATTGCAAAGTCGAATTCATAGTATGTAATTTACATCTTAGGAAGATTATATATATATATATATATATATATATATATATATATAATATATATTATTATATATATATATATATATATATAAAACCTTATATAAAAATATATATATATATATATAATATATATATTATATGAGATGGGAAACTTTGTTTTAATGCATATTTGAAAACTTGACGGAATTCTTCTGGAAGCAGTGCGGTAAAAATGTATGTATTTTAAACATTAATTAATGCGTATTAAAAGAAACCATTTCATTACGAAATTTAGCCAATGTCCATATTTTATATGAATGTTCAAACTGTTAAAAATGAGAGCATTTATGGGACAAAATTCAGTGTTTGATACGAAAATAAATGCTGAAATGTTACGCACTATCGTGGAAATAAACTTTTTAATTTAAAACATTAATAATATATCATTGCCCTTCGTACTGTGAAGTTCCGCACCAGTGCGAAGACTTGAAACAAAAGAAATTAGCTTACATTCGAATCTATTAAATCCTGAGAATCGCTGAAAGAAACGGATACTGCCAAAATGCTCCTCTTCCGAATGCCATTCGATTTCCGCTTTTCAAGAGCGACTGAATCAAGGAAAAGGTTGTTTGCAAACTAAAATAACATTTTTCAGAGAGTCATTCTCGTTCTCCTCCTCCTTCCAGGCATGATGGGTTCTCTCTCCCCTCTCTCTCTCTCTCTCTCTCTCTCTCTCTCTCTCTCTCTCAACCAAATTAATAATTTAGATCCTTTACATAACTTTGTTTTCCGTTTATTCACACACACACACACACACACACACACACACACACACACACACACATATGTAAGGGCTGAAAATGTTATTTCATCAAGTGTAATAATATACTCGATATTATTATCTATATAGAATATTTACTGGATAAACAAAATTGTTATGAAATTACTTCCAGCCTTTTTACACTGTTATTATACAAAAACCTAACCGCTATATTACATTTGGAAAACATGAAGGCACTTGGGCCTGTCGAGATATAACGTACGAAACTATAAGTTAATTAATACAAAACTCACTCCTGCAACAGATGATTCTGTAAACCAATGAAAACTAAATGCAATATGATGCGCACACACACTCAGCGAACCTCTTTCCACTTGTTGCTTGTCTCGCTATTTTGGGCAACTCCATCTGGCGAAGATGAGGCGGCACTTGGAAAATCAATGAATTATTTTAGACACACAACAGTCGAATACCGCATGTGCACTTTTAATAATGGAACTAGATATCGGTGAGCTTGTTTAAATGTAGAATTTATAACACTAACTTAACTTATAATTATCTGCGGAGTAATCGGAAGTGAAAAAAAAATACCTCAAGTTTTTTACAACGATTCTAATTATTTTACAGTATTTAATATATTCTAATTAGGAAACTTCACTGCTTCATTTCGGACTCAAACGCTTCGATTTTTTCTTTGTTTTAACTCTGTTTCAGTATATCTTCAATTCCAGGGGTATTTTGATCCGAGCTCTGAGTTGCTGTATAATTCATACAGCATGGGATGAATTTCACAATTAAATGAATGAATGATGCAAACCCACAGGGAAAAAGAAAAATGATTCCAAGGTCTTTCGTGTATTCAGAAGTACACCTCGTCAGGGAATGAAGGGAGAAGGCAAGATGACGAAAATATATACATATATACAACGGGACAGAAAAATAAAAAGATTAGCAAATGATTAACAAGAGTTGATTAAAGGGAAAAGGTATTTTAACAGGATATTGTCAATTTTATACATTCCCGCACTGTTATTGAAATTATTTTTAAAATGGATAAATGTACATTCTAGAATATTCCTTTCAATTATATCTGTTTTTAACAAGCGCTTTAGAACTATCCCACTTGATACTATGGTTACGTCTGTACATATGATTAAGCAATGCACGAGAATTATTTGCTGTTCTACGGCCTACGCGCATATTTATGAATTTGTATCCGCCTCACGAGGAGAGGATGCGTCTCGGGTGGGCTGCGAGTCTGCCGTTAAATGGTGAAGCTTTTTGACTGTTTCCTCGGAAAATTTAGATATCATTATGTTCATGAACTCACAGTGATCCTGCTTATATACTTAGCATGTTATAGTGGGTAATAGTGTCGTGATAATTTATGTGAAAGGATGGTTGTGCATGGAGCTGGTGGTATCTGGAACGTGATTTAAAGGATGAGAAGTGGGCACTCCTATTAGCATCTCCTTCCCCTCCTCCCACCCCACCCCCACCATCTACACTGCGAATCTTTCGTTTAATAGTAAAAGTTTTTGACGGTGACCGCGGGAAATGTATGTTTCATTACGTTCATAATCGTACAGTGACTCCGCGTATATACTTATTGTGTCATAGTTAGTAATAGTTACGTAATTCTTAATGTGAAAAGATGTCTGGGCATTGAACCGGTGGTACCTGGAACGTTATTTAAAGGGACAAGAAGTGCGACCCCTATCGGCGTTCCTTCGACCTCCAACCGAACCACCCCCACCATCTACGCTCCCTCACAAACCTGCTCCTCCATTGATACAGGTACAATGGGATCGACTGCTGAAAATTGTGATCTTGTAGAAAATCCTTTGTTATGTTTTATATTTGACAAAGTAGATCATATTAGGTCAGACCTTCTCGTATCTGTTTGTCATGATTTCTATGATTCAGAAGAAAGAGAACATGCGAGGATACAGTTAAACACCCTGTTCAGTGCTACCCTTCAAACTCGTAGATGTAACTCTTGAAACGAGAATATCCTAAAAGACATTATAAATAAAGTATCGACCCTCCGGGATAATGAGAACAATATTACCTTCTACGTTAATAACTTCCATAAAATACCGGTAATCTCTATGGGTGATGTAGACGTTTCGGTGCTCCTCAAACAGTATAATGAGGCACAAAAGTCGTTAATTGAAATGAAACACCAACACGTGGTGTCAAATCAGAAAAATGCGATTTCGTTAGAACAGTTTCGATCAGAGTTAGATGCGTTGAAAGAGACGCTCCTCCCAAAGCGTCGTTCAACAAGTCGTTCAACAAGTCAGAACCCGAAGAAGCGCGTCAGGCAGCGAGGGAAGCGAAATCCCCTCCCCCAACTCGGACCCCCCCCTCGAATGTGGGGTGGAAACGCAGTCTGCAGGGGAAGCGGTCAACCTCTCTCCTGTTCAGGAAAGGACTCCTGCTCCTGATTTCACAATGAGGAACAGGGACTGTCCGATGCCAAGAGACGAGGCATCTCTGCCCTTTTCTTTACCTTCGACTGCAGGGGAGAGGTGTTCGATTACTCAAACGCCTCGCTCAGCGTCCAGTTCCCCCCCTCCCATCGAAGAAGGAGGGGCACGCGCGTCCGTCAGGATATAAACACCTCTAACAGACCCTCACCAAGCCAAAGAGTCGTGCCACCCATCCCCCAGTCAGGCGAACCCTGCCTCAGGGAGATTGAGGGAAGAGGACGGGTGGGTCACGGTTAACAGACGCTCTTCACGGAGGGTTCCTCAACCTGGCTTCGCAACAAGGCCACCTTTGAGGAATCTCACCCTCTTTTTGTCACGAATTCAGCTCTCGAACGAGGAAAGCGATATTCGACACATGGAGGAAGAAGTCTGTGGTGAACACAATATATTGTTAGTTAATAAACTAAACAAAAAATCTTTGTATTATAATTCACTTAAAGTAATAATTAAAGGTGTAAATTCGCAATTCAACCCGTACAATATGAGTTAGTGGCCAGACGTTATTATTATTAAGGAGTTTATTAACTTTTCCAGATTTGATTACAGGCATAATAATAATAATACTAGTAATAATAATAATAACAATAATAATAATAATAATAATAATAATAACAGGCGCCCTAACTGTAATGCCTGAAATTTGTACTGTGTATAATAATAATCATAATAATAATAAATTTTCTATCAATCATGGCGGATAACTTGTTGAAAATAGTCTCATATAACGTAAGGTCAGTAAGGAATTCAATTGTAGATGTTCATAAAATCTGTGACAGTGCAGATCTGATACTCCTGCAAGAGCACTGGCTACCTAAGCAAGAACTAAAATTCTTCTCTACCATCCATGATGACTTTATGTACCATGTGTCATCAGCAGTAGACTTGTCAGATGAATTAATGTACAGTAGGCCTTTTGGTGGTGTTGCTTTCCTAATAAGAAAAAATTTGTCAAAACATATAAAAATTTTAACAAGCGATAATGTAAGGTTGTTAGGTATTGTATTACAAGTTATTAATTGTAAACTGTTATTTACCATACAACAACTGCAGTAATCTAGATGAATACATTGATTTGCTGTACAAAATTAAGTCATTATCAGATAACCCCAAATATTCTCACTGTATAATAATGGAGGACTTTAACGCGCATGTAAACTCGGAATTCTTTGAAGAATTTGGTCGGCCAAATTAAGTATAAGTGATGTAGATGTATTAGGGGTAACCAATGGTAATTTTACATACGTTAGTGATATGAGTGGTACCACCAGGTGGATTGATCATTGTCTCACTAGTAATAATCTAAGGGATCGAATTGTTAGAGCTCATACTCTGCACGATTTCCTTCTTTCTGATCATAGACCGTTAGAACTATTAATTAATTTTACCAACTTATGCGCAACACGACAAAACAAGAACTCAATAGGTAAGAATAATCGCGTCGATTGGTCTAATGTTAATATGCAACAGAAAATAGAATACAAAGACAGAAGAGGTCACCTCTTTAATAATTTAGAAATTTTGCAGCTTGCCTGTAGTAATCCTTGCTCAAATGATTCTCACTGTAAACTCATAGATAGGTATTATAGGAAGATAGTATCCCTGTTAAGAGAAGCAGGAAGTCCCCTGATTAAATCTTACAACTATCATACTAACATTATTCCTGGATGGAATGATTTTATCGTCCCCCTGAAGAGGGAATCGAAAGACGCTTATGATTTGTGGTGCTTTCATGGTAGACCCAGATTAGGAGCAGTATACATGAACATGTGTAGAAGTAGGGGTCAGTATAAGGCGGCCATAAGGCGATGTAAACACGAAGAAGAGTCTATTCGTGCATCAAAAGCCTGTGAAGCTCACACAAATAACGATAATAACAAATTTTGGAAATTTTTTAAGAATCAAACGGGTGTCAAAAATGCCCTCCCATTCTTAACAGTGTGAGTAGGGATAATCTTAAGATAGATTGCAGCGAAACGCCTGTGGGAGGGACAAGGGAAAATAATTGATATCAGTTCCTGAAGTAAAGAGGTTAATTAAAGAGTTAAAGACTGGTTCTGCTTCAGGAGTAGATGACCTATCGAATGAACATTTAGAATATGCCAATGACGTGGTATGTCTGCATATATCACTGCTCTTATCAGCCATGCTTACTCTTAGCTATATCCCTGCAGAGTTCATGAAGGTATATATCTTGCCCCTGGTCAAAAATAAGTATGGAGACGTTCTGTCCAGCAGTAATTACAGGCCTATTGCTGTCGCTTCCTGTTTCTCGAAACTACTAGAAAAACTCTTGTTACTCCGATCAAATGATTACCTATGGACATCTCCTAATCAGTTTGGTTTTAAAAGGTCCCACTCAACTGACCTATGTATCTATGTACTTAAGGAAGCAATATCTAAATACACTGACAGTAATTCAACTATTTATAGCTGTTTCCTAGATATAAGTAAGGCATATGATAGAGTGAACCACAATATTTTATTTAAAAAACTAGAAGACAGGAAGGTTCCCATGTACATATTAAATTTATTGAAATTTTGGTATTCCCACCAATCTTTTACCGTGAGGTGGGGGCACTGTACTATCCGAATGTTTTGGCTCCTCTTACGAGGTGAGACAAGGCTCCTTGCTCTCTCCTGTGCTGTTTAATATGTATGTCGACGGATTATTTGCTTCACTTAATGAGGCAACAGTGGGATGTTGTATAGATAACACAAGGATAAATAATTTAGCTTATGCCGATGATATCGTGTTAATAAGTCCCCCTGTTAGAGGTCTGGATCGGCTACTAAAAGTCTGCGAACTGTATTCGCAAAAACATGATAATCTTTTTAATGTTACAAAACTAAGGTTAAGCAATTTCATCCTAAAAGCTCTAGTCAGCCAGCTGATATAAGGTTCAAAATGAGAGGTGAAGTAATTGAGGAAGTACAAGAGTTTAAGTATTTGGGTCAAACTATCACGTTCCTTGAGTGATAACTCAGATATAAGAAAACAATCTCGAAGCCTTTGTGCTAAAGCGAATATGACTATAAGGAACTTCCGATTCTGTACAAGTGAAGCTAAAGACACTCTCTTTCGTACTTTCTGCAGCAATATATACAGACAGCAACTCTGGGTGAATTATAAAAAAGGTTCTGGCAGAACCCTAAATTTGCTGTACAACAGGTCTTTTAGACTCCTACATAAATTACCCTCGAGATGCTCAGCTTCGCAAATGTTTGCTACCCGCAATGTGCCGACCTTCCCGGAGGTAACAAGACATGCTCAATACAGTCTAATGCAAAGAATTAAAAAATCAACCAACCCGATTATCCAAGCTATCCATGAGTGCTGCCGTTTGTCTTCTAAGCTATGGAATTCATGGTACGAAAACGTCTGTCTGTAACTCCACTTAACTTCGACATTACTGTATTGTAGGGCTGAGGATTTCCCGTTCTTTTCTTAATCCCGGGAAACGGGATTAAAAATCTTGTAATCCCAGGATCCCTGGCAGGGGCGGCTTTAACGGTCAGCAAGATCAGCATTTTCTGATCGGGCCCTGCTGTTATACGGGCCCCATTTCGGAAAAAAAATTAAAAATTAAACTCTACAAAAATAAAATTTTTGCAACTTTGATACTTAACTTTCCGTTTTGTTTTTCAGATTTTCAGTCATATCTCAAAAGAATACATATGTGCATAAATCGGGTAGTCAAAAAAGAAAGGCTAAGGCAAGTGACCTGTTACAAGAGCAGGCGAATAAAATGAGGAAACTGTCCGAGTTCTTCCGAACTGCAATCACATCGGCTAATCCCGAATCAACATTAACGGCATCGCCTCATTCGCCTGATCCAGAACCAACTGCATAGGTAGCATCGGCTGATCCCAAACGAACTGCAACTACATCGACTGAACACGAACAAACTTCAACTTCCGCATCAGATGCAGACACTGACTGCGGTGTTGTGTCTCCCACCGACAAAGGTCTATTTGAACCTCCTTTTCTCCATTGCGTGAAGGATCACCTAAACTTCTTGGTGAAAACAGGACCGTGTAGACCAGTTGAAGATGACATGCATGAAAAACGGTTCCCATCTACCACGGCTGATAGCGGTCAATCCACTCCAAATTCAACTCGTCTCTATATTGTTCTAGAAATACATTAGGCAAGGTTGTTCAATTGTTCAACACAAGTGGCTAGCTTATTCTTACAGAAAGAACTACGCATATTGTCATGCTTGTTGGCTTTTTGGAGATGATGTCCGGCAGCGCTCATCATGGTTCAGTGGTATATCTGACTGGAAAAACATTTCGAAAAGTATTCGTACACACCGTGACAGTGTTACACACCGAAGATCAATGATAGCATTCTCAAGATATGCCGCTGTTCATTCAGTTGATCGAGAGTTGAAGATCCAGCTCGACAGAGAAACGGAAAGGTGGAAACATGTTCTGACGGTTCGGTTTGGGTTGATCAGAGTTCTAACCGAACTTGGCTTACCGTTCCGAGCCCATAGGGAAAACAGTTCAAACCCAGGTGTATATTTGTCGCTGTTGAATTTCATTTCAACTTTGGATCCGATTTTAGCGGCCCATTTGAAGGGTGAATCGCGTATAAAGTATCTCAGTTAAACAGTTACCGACGAGCAAATTGATATTCTGGGCAACTGCGTTTGAGAACAAATTGTTTCTGATTGTAAATCATCTCACTATTTTACTGTGATAGCCGATAGCACCACAGACATCAGCCACCGGGATCAGCTCACAATTCTACTCAGATTTGTCAACATCGATGATAACCAGAAGAGTGTTGAAATTAATGAAAGATTTGTCGGCTTGGGGAATTTGCGACCTAATAAAAAGTGTCTTGTTTGACAAGCTCAATTTGGAAAAACGGGAACTGAAGGGACAGGCGTATGATGGTACCAATTTGATGAGTGGAGCGAAAGCAGGTGTGCAAACATTGTTGAAGAATGACCTGGCTGCAGATGGGCACACATTCGTACCGTTTGTTCACTGTCCACCACATCAGCTGAACCTGGTGTTAGTCCATGCTTCGGAGACTGGTGATGGATAGCATCCTCCTCTTGTGGAGGTGGCGAAATTTTTCGCCGCAGTGCAAGAGATTTTCGCCGTTTTCAGTGCCTCGAACAGACGGTGGGAGCTGCTATTAGCAGAAGCCGAAGCCAGCAACAAGGTTAGAAAGGCCACATTAGAAGATATGTGTGATGACGAAGAAGATGAAGGCAAAGAAGAAAATGACCAGTCGTCAACATCGAGGATCTACCGTCTACAGAGCCTCTGCCAAACCAGATGGGCGGCCAGTGTCAAAGCTATATATGCTGTAAGAAAGAATTTCGACATTATAATAGTGTACGGGAAGTCTCATTGAAGCGAAGCATGATGCGAAGAAAGTAGCGGAAGCCACTGCTATAAACCCAAAAATGGACTGGACATTTTTGTTGAATGTGTTATGGTGGAACAAGGTACTGCAGATCATTAGTTCTCTAAGTCGGTTACTACAGTCTAAAACTAATGATCTGCATTTAGTATGCAACAGTTTCTCTCGGGCAACAAACGAATTGAAGAATTTAAGAAACCAGGACAGTTTTAATGAGTTTGTTAAAGAAGCAAAACAAATATGGGTTTCATACGGATTCAGTGAGGATGAGGCGCGATTTGAAACGTCGAGAATCCGTCGCGTGAAACAAATGGCGGGAGAAGGAGCTCGAGATGACGCGCCAGTAAATCCTGAGGACAAATACCGAGTTGAAGCATACTATCGCGTGTTAGATAACATGACTGAAGAAATGACGTTCCGGACAGAAGACATACGCAAGGTCTGCAAACATTTTGGATTTTTGTTGCCAAAGAAGTTATCTACTATGGTTGATAACCAACTGGAGTATAATGTGGAGCACCTCGTCACCCAGTTCGATGAATTCACGCCGGAGTTATTTAGAGAAGTATTGGACTTCAAACAGATGTATTTCTGTGACGATAATGAAGGTTCACAATCACACTACCCTACTGATTACCTTAAGTTTCTGGTGTCAAGTGAATTAGTCGATTCCTATCCACAACTAGCGACTTTACTCAGACTGTTCCTCACACTGCCCATTGGGATTTCCAGTGCTGAACGCGCGTTTAGTACATTGCGCCGTCTGAAATCGTACCTTCGAAGCACAATGTCACAAAACCGATTGTCGAATTTAGCAATCCTCTCAATTGAAAATGATATATCGCGACAAATCAATCTCGACGATATAATTAAAATTTAAAAAGTTTAGTGTAATTAAGGCAAGGAGGAGTTTTATTAACCGGATCGGTTTGTAATGTAACGGTCCCAACGTACAGTCATCGCGAGCGTATACTCCCGACACTGGTGCAATGATTGTAATGATTGAAGATCGAACTGTACAGTGTTTTATATTTATTGAATAAATATGCCTATTATTTATTAGTCATTTCACATTTTCAGTTCAATTTTTATCAAATCTATTATACCTCAGAAAACCACTCATAACATATTTAAACTATAAAACACAGAACGTGATCGCCACAGGGTCACGTACCTCAAACACGGGCCCTTTCGGTATGTTAGCTGACCGGGCCTTTTACCTTAAATCCGCCCCTGATCGCGGGAAATTCCCGGGATTAAAAAAATTAAATAAGGTTGAAGTACTGGAATAAATTAACTAACTAAACAGAAAATTTCCTTTTATTGAACAAAAACATGCTTTGATAAAAACTTTCTAGAGACTAATAAAACTGAAATTATTGATTTATTTGGATGATGACTTAAAATAATGCTTTAATAAACACCGATGATCAATACTATTATCACTTAAAGATGTTTGGAGTTTTGTGATGAATAATCCTACAGCAGAAAATGCTCTTTCCAACAATACTGAAGTTGAAGGAATTGTCGCCAGAGCAGTGGCGGCTCGTGACTTTCAGTTATGGGGGCGCTGCCTCAGAAATTGCGAACAATTGTGTCGATTATATATATATATATGAGAGAGAGAGAAAGTCGAATAGATAAATAGATAACTACTCACTACTCAGTCATAAAACTAAGTAAAATAGTATCATAAAATCAATTATAGGGTACTTACACTTAACGGGTAATTTCGAATTTGCCAAAAATTTTATTTATAAACAAATTCCATTCTTCTGTTTTTATTCTGAGCGAAAAAATATTCTAAGAAATGAAAGCTATATATTGTAAATAATCCAATTATTATATAATTAACTTCAATCTCACGACAAAAAATAAATGATAACGAATCATTGATAAATGCAATTCGGAAATTAAATTTCGAATTAGCAAACGATACAGCAACACAACTACCACGTCAAACAAACAAATCAGCACTGCTCTGTCCACAGTGCTTTGGATCCTCTTAAACCCGCGATTCTGACTCGCTCTTCGTACGTCCGCCACCGAGGTTTCAAGCGTTTCGAACAAAATCTGGAACTGTTAAGTACGCAGTTCCACGGGAAGGCTGAAGCTACTTTCGTGATTCATTCGTTCGGCATTGAAATAGTTTAAGGAAAAAAGGATATAATCTGATTTAAAAACTCAAAGTTCATTGAAAAAAACAATCAGAGAGGCTATTTTAAATATTTAAATATAAAGATCATAAGATCATGGGGGTGCTGCAGTTCCGCAGTGCCTACCGACGAGCCGCCCCTGCGCCAGAGCATTAAATACGAGGTTCAAATTTTCTGTTCTATTACCAGTGGCTTCATAAACATTCATTTCTTTTATGATGTACTTTACGTCGTATCTCAGGCGCAAATCTTGTTGCTCTATGGTTCCTATTTTTTTCTGCACAACTGCATCCAATTTTTCTCCCAAGGACCTTTGATTTGAAGATGAGTTAGAGGAAAAGACTTCGAGTTCTAGAGGTGTATCAAAAAACTGTTGGGGTTCATTTTACCTTCTGCCACTACGTCCGTCTCACTTTTTCTGAAAAGACTGGCAAACAACTCTTTGGCAGTTGTTTGCAATGTTCATTTAGAAAGCAGTGAAAAATTAGTACAAGTTGAATTAAATGCTATTATAGGATTGTCTAAATATTTATATAATCCTACGAACTTCTTATTACGTCTCGCTTGAAGTCTTTTTTCTACTAATTGTTTTAAGGTGGTAGAAAAACAAGTTTTCTATTCTTTCAACTCATTTACAATTAAAGCAAACACACCTTCTGCAGTGAGCAGGGGCGTACGTAAAGTATTTGGCACCCGGGGCGGATCCTTCCTTTGGCACCCCCCATAAATAATTTTAAAATTTAAACACACAGAAAAATATATTATGTTTGCAAGTAGATTTTTAAACAGTACAGTACTGTCATAAGCAAATTGGAAATAAGAAAAACGCAGGACATTAAAAATTCAGTGAACAGGTAAGACTGCATTTTATTTTATACAAAAAACACAGGAAATCCAGTCTCAACGCTCAGCCTATTCTTCAAAGGTAAATAGAGAGGATTCACAGTCTCTGCTTTCGAGCCTTAATTCCTGCAAATTGATCAATGACCTCATCAAAATTCACCTTCTTTGCGTATTCATATTCAACTGAAAGTAAAGCCAGATTTGTCAATCTTGTCTGACTCATGGTCGAGCGAAAGAAATTTTTTATCAATTTCAATTTGGAAAAACTTTTTTCACATGAAGCAGTAGACACACAGACAGTAAAAAAGAATCTCAAATACAGTGACAAGCTTGGCAAAGATTCACAAAAATCCCATTTCACAATAAACTCCAGAAACTGCAATGCTGTCCATTTCTTTGCCTCTTCAACGCTGATTTTGGCAGCTTCTAAATGCCTCCGAAGTCGTCCAATTTCCACACTGATATCTTCATCAGAGAATTCATCGAAAAACTGAGTCAAATTTGGAATATACTTCGAAGTTCTTCTTCTGTTGCAACAACCAAAGTGTTTGACTGAATAACAGCGAAGATTGACAGAACTTGATCCATTGCCTTAGAACGAATCTCCAATTCTTGATGAAAGCTACCAAGACATTCAAACATAGCCCGTTTTACTTCCTCTGGCAATGTGAGACCAGCATCTTTTGCCATCTCTCCTGGCATCTTTTTTCGGAGCTTTACCCTCCCTCTTCTCTCCATAGAAATGTCCATTTCCTCACACTTTGTAGTTGCATAATGAGTGGCCCTCTCCACAATTTCATTGCGCTGATCTTCAAGAAACAGTTTTAGAGCTGATTCCAACTGTTTGCAAATACTTTTGTGCGAGATTAATTTCTTCCAGGACTTCACACCAGAAAGAAAGGTAACTCAAAAAAAAGAGAAATCACATACAGCAGACAGCAAAATCTGAGCTGATCCTCTTGTGTTCACATTTTCTTTGGGATCGCACAGTACTTCAAGGGTTGAGGTCACTTTTCAAAATTTGCCTTCACTGGTTTCACAGCGTCATAATGAGCACTCCATCCTGTCGGGGAAAGTCTTTTGACTGTCATGCCTACATTCCCCATCAGCACTTCCCATCGATGAGTTGAGACTGAAAAGAAGGAATAGACTCTCTCCAAGGTTCCAAAAAAGTCACACATGAAGAAACGCTTCCAAATGAGTGCACTCCGCAAAGGTTCAGAGAATGAGTTGTACAAGGCAAAAACAAAGCCTTGGGATTAATCTCTCTGATCTTTGACTGAACACCACCATGAATCCCAGCCATAGTTGCAGCGTTGTCATATCCTTGACCACGGCAGGCACAGGTTTATGTCCAGTCCATCTCTCTCCAGATGTCTCAGGATTAACCGAAAATCCAGTAAATAAAGAAGTAAAAAAAATTTATTACAACAGAAAAGCTTCAAACAAGTGGTTCTCAAACTTTTTCCAACCAGATACCCATTGAGTTATCAAATTATCAACCCAGACAAGCAGAGACAATTATTTATCATTATTATCATTATTAATTATCATTAATTATCATTTATAAACACTTAAACATCACTATGATACCACATTGTCAAAAATTACTGGACACTGGTATAAGTACCATGATATTGTTATAAACACCAGCACTTTATGCTTTGTCATAATTATTTAATGAAACATACCTCATGTATGTGGAGTCACATGTATGTGGTGTCAAGTGAACAAGACTTGGAATGTCATTTGCAGCCAGCTGGCTATGCTCAACAAACTGATGACTAAAACGTCAACAAACGTTCACCTTTCGATGTAATTTTTATCAAATATTTAATTTTTCGTTTGTAAATTTTGTATTTCTAATAAAAACAAAAATTTATTTTATAGTGGAAATTAACATTAAGCTGTTGTAATAGTTTGAACATTTTTAAATTTCTTTTCTTACTTTGGCGAATTTTTCATTTGGTTTGAAAACTTGTACTGGTATTTCAACTCTCCCGATGGCACCCCCCTCCTGGCTATCACCCGGGGCGGACCGCCCCCCTCGCACCCCTCTTAGTACGCCACTGACAGTGAGCAATGTTGCATCTCTGCTACCAAGCTCCTCCAATCCAATTTTAACCGGTTCTAAAGATGAGATAATAACATTTATACAGTATATTCAAATTCTTCATCTGAAATATCCATGCCCTTTCCAATTCCAAAGTCAATCAATGCTTTCGAAATTGGTTTCCTTAGTTGTACAACTCTTTCCAACATTACTATTAGACTATTCCATCTTGTTTGTGAATCGAGTTGTAGTTGAAGTGCTTTGTTATGCTCAAGTCTTTCATATTTTTGTAAGATTTCGTTTTTAAGGGCGATCTACGAAATAATTTCACAATTTTTCTCACTTTTGTAATAGTGCTAGCAATGCGTATGTCTTCAAACCCTTCTGCTAGTTCAATAAGCCTAACATCGGCAAAATTATCGGCATTGTTGTTTGAAATTTCGACAGCAGTTGTAAATTCGTCTTCTTCAGCATTCTCTTCATCACTATCATTGTTGCATCTTCCTCAGAAATGTCTTCTGATACCTGTTGATTAACTGTTGCGTTTCTTGAATTACTTTTTTTGTAAAGGACATCACAAACAGCCAAGTGCAGACCATGTGCAAGATGTTGTTCATGCTCACTATGGCTAATTCTTCCAAATTTTACCATGACACTGGCTCCATCTGTTACACTAGCAACTATGTCAGTTTCCATGCTCAATTTAAAGTCATTTAGTTTTTTTTTCAACAAGCTTAATAGTTTTATTAGCAGGCAGAGATCCAAAAGTACGAACCATTCTCAAATTCCAGAACTTTCCAACTGCATGAACATTAACATTCATATAGCGACGATTTCGTAGCGATGTGTATTCATTTAAAGAAATGCTAAATCTTTCACCATCTTCCGAAGTAACAGATTCCTTTGCAATATTATATTTTTTGTGCACCATAGCCATAACTTCAGACGGTGTTTTTGGTAATGACATATTTTTTCAACAAAAGATTTTCTAATAAATTCACTGTTTGCAATTGTATGAATTGATAAACCATCAACAAAAGCAAGCTTTGCAACAATTTCTTCACGGGTCTTTGTCTCTGGTTTAAATACAAACGAAGTTATTTTTTGTTGAACATTGCTCATCCCTATTTTTTTCTTACTGAGAGACTCTAAAGTCTCTGCACATGGTCTTTTTAAGTTTTCATCTTCGAGCTTATGGACACTTTTCAAGTGACGAAGCAAAACACTTTTTTATGCAGGAAGGAGGAGCCAAGGGCAAATGCCCGCTAAAGGGCCCCTCCCATAGAAGAAGAAGAGAGCCAAACTCAAGGTTTGGGGTTTTCGAGATGCCTAGACACTCTGTATTTGAAAGATGGGAGGTCATAGACAGGAGGAAAGATGGAGTGAGGAAGAAGGAAGAGTAGATGAAAGACTGAAAATACCGATTAATCCTTGCATTAGATAGTTGGACAGAATAGGAATGAGAAAGTGCAGAAAGTCTGGTACGGCGTGCTCTCCTTAAAGGAGGAGGCATGCAGTTAGAGATTTCAGAAGAGCAATGCCCGTTATGATAGCGATAGTAAAGAGAGAGTGAGGCAACATTGCAGTGAAGAGAGAGAGATTGAAGACAATTAGTAAGAGTCAGGGAATTGATGGGACGAAAAGCCTTTGATTCGACCAGGTCAAGTATGGCTGTGTGGGTTTAACCACATGAGAAGCATACTCCATACAGGGGCAAATAAGACTCCTGTACAGAGACAGAAACTGAGTAGGGGTGAAGAAACCGCGGAGGCGGTACAACACACCTAACCTCTTAGGAGCTGGTTTAGAAAGAGAGTATATGTGATCTTTCCAGGAAAGATCACGAGAAAAGGAAACGCCAAGGATGTTAAGAGAAAAGGAAGGATTGATTTGTGTGTTGTTGAAGGTAAGGGAATAGTTGTGTGGAAGATTGTCAAGAGTAGACAGATGGAGGAACTGAGTTTTTGAGGCATTGAAAGTCTGGAATATCCAGACTAAAACTTGGTGGAAACTTGTCTGGAACTTGTTGAATATCCTTTACATTTTATTATTGCAGAACATTTCTTGCGCTTAGCACTTTCATTTCCTTCTATTCGTTCAAAATGCTGCCATGATTTGGATTCACTTTGGCTGCGTGACATGATGGGATTATAATTTATAACAATGATATAAATATGTGGATATAATGTGGTACGGCAGATCAACAGACACTACACTATGACACAAGCGGTAGACTGAGTGTTAATAAACCTGCCGCTTGTTCTTGGTGGCGCTTTTATACTATTGGTTGAAATTATTCTAGAATGTTATAGAATGTTCTACACGATTAGCAAAAATTTAGTTATAAATTTTAGTATGTTTCAAAGGTTTAACATAATAAATAAGAATAAAAATTATAAATTCTAATGAAATTTAATATAAAATACATCACAAAAATTTTTAATTAGAAGTAAAATCCATTGTAGGAGATTTAGAAAGAACGAACTCAAAGCGATAAGATAGTTACCCATTAGTCATTACCCAATTAATTTTCAGTTTCACTTTTCAGTAGGAAGAAAATATTATTTCATTCCATACTCAAGCGAAAACAATTTTCAAAGTTTAAAAAAAGAGGTAAACGAAAACTTCAACTGTGAAAAGCCTTTGCATGAAATAAATATACTTCATAATAAAACTGTGTTTAAAAGTCTCCCCTGAAAATAGAATACCGGGAAATCCCGGGATCGATGACAGTTTTTCCCTGGAAATGAGCTGTCTACTTCCTGGATCCTGGATGTCCAGCCCTACTATATTATTTCGAATCAATTGTATATATTTCTATCCTTAATATGTGAACTGTCATTACATTATTAATATTTGTCATATGGACTGTAGTTTGCCAATAAACCTTTTCATTTTCATTTTCATTATGCTGTTTTACCCTGATATCTAACGTTTTTTCCCGAATGACCTATATACACACACACAGCCAACCGCATTATCCGGGCTATTCTTTATTAGGCGTGATTTAACAGTATTATTATACTTAAAGACTACGTTGATACCAATTTCTTTAAGTAAAGTCGGAAGAGATTTAAAATTACCATGGTAAGGTAGGCTAAGGATATTTTTACGCTCAAATTCCTTTACAGAAAAAATAGAAGAGTTTATCAAGGGATGTTGGTCAGAATAAAAATGCACATACGAGTTATTATTAGTAGGCTAACGTAAAACTTTAAATTTGAACGGATTGAAGCATATCCGAATTTTTAGATACAGAAAAGATAAGCATCCATCATTTTCTTTTTCAGCAGTGAACTTAATAGATGGGAGTAAATTGTTGAGCCTACCAAGAAATAAGTCAACATCCAAATTGTTAGGGCAGAGGCATAAAACATCATTTATATACCTGTACCAAACAAGGTTAAAATTAGCAATAGTAGGCAAAATTCTGCTTTAAAAAAAATTCCATATATAAATTGGCTAATACAGCTATGTCGTTTGGATTGACAATGGGAAATCCCCTCTCACCTGTATTAGCTAATTTATATATGGAATTTTTTTTAAACAGAATTTTGCCAACTATTGTTAATTTTAATTATATATATATATATATATATATATATATATATATATAGTAATGATAGACGAGTTCTTCGGGAATCTTATCCTTAGCAGGAATATAAACACAAGAGACGCGACTCTCGACACTTATTGGTCAAACGTTTCGGTCCGCTCCGGGGCCATCTTCAGTGACTAAATTAATGAACATTAAAATTAGAGAAAAAATCAATAATATAAAACTAAAGAAACCTAATTCAGTACAGAATGTAAATTCTGTATCGAGTCATCGATTTGTTGTACCTGGTATTCCACACATTAAAACCAAGCTCACCCTCTCGTCTATTGTTAATTTCGCAGCCATCCCGTACCGAAAAGAAAAAAATGTAATATATTATAGTTAACACTGAAAATTCCTATGATGCGCGACCTTTGCGCCACCCTATATATATATATTAGCCCCTCCCCCCGAAAATAAATTCTGGCTACGCCCCTGTGTGTGTGTGTATATATATATATATATATATATATATATGAGGAGACTAAAGACACCAGTCGACCAGGGAAGTATTCCAGGGTGGATATTAGGTAGGAGAAAAGGAGTGCTGGAACTCCCTTTTCTCCCGTCACTGTCTTCTTTAGCTGATCTTTTTCCGTGTCTCATCTACCCTGTGAGCAGTCTAGCATGCTCTCAAATACACACTTCTCCCTCTATTCCTCACTACACAGGGAACGCAGACCTGAGCAGCGGGGCTTTATCTGCTACCGCCCATTCGAGTTGTTCTGGACCTCTGTCTGATTCACTTTTCTTAAACTTCTGCAACATTCTTGGCCTTTTCTAAAATTTTCAATCTGTTGAACACCACCTCTCCGCCTCTAAACCTCATCTTACTTTCTTTATACTCAATTTCACTCCAAAGGTGGATGTTGCGTATATATACGCAATGACCTACCTTGTTCTCGTATTCCCGAACTCGAATCCTCCGAATTCTATACCCTCTGGCTACTGCTTACATGCCAATCGCAAACTAAATACATCTGCGCTGTTTACCTTTCTCCTAATTCTCCTGACTATCCAAAATTCTTTGACTACTTCACTTCCAGAGTGGAATACATTCTTTCCCGCTTTCCCTTTGCTGAAATGTCCATTTTAGGAGATTTCAATGTTTACCATCACATATGAAAATAAAAACCCACTCTAATAGACAGAGTTTATTTCTACAACAGTTTCGACGCCCACTGGCATCCTCCTCGGATGCTTCGTTTTTCTGTATCCACCCGAGGAGAATGCCAGTGGGCGTCGAAACTGTTGTGAAAATAAACTCTGTCTATTAGAGTGGGTTTTTATTTTCCTCCCATTTCACGAACATCCCTGGTGAACTAGCCTAGAGCAGATTGTACAGCACCCTACTCGTATCCCCGATCGCCTTGGAGATAGGCCCAACATTCTGGATTTATTTCTTACCTCTCATCCTTCTTCTTACTCTGTGAAACTTTTCTCTCCATTGGGCTCCTCCGATCACAATTTTATATGTTTCCTGTCCTGTCATTCCAATTCGGCCTTTGGATCCTCCCAAGAGGAGGCGCTTTGGCACTTTGGCACTTTGGCGCCGATGATTGGGAGGCCCTTAGGCAGTACTTCTGTGATTTCCCATGGAATGATTACTGCTTCCGTGGCCGGGGCCCCTCTGGGTGTGCAGAGCGCATCACAGAGGTAATTCTCTCGGGCATGGAGGCGTACATTCCATATTCTATTCCTACTACTAATGCAAAAAAAACATTAATTTAACTTTACTTGTTCTAATGCTATCCGCAACAGAGAGGAGTCTTTCAGAAGGTACCGTCGCCATCCAACTCCTGACTCTCACTTAGTTTTTATTTCTGCCTGGAATCGCGCAAAATCTGTTCTTCAACTCGCCAAAAATTCCTTCACCCAACAAAAATGTGAAAATCTATCCAATTCTAATTCTTCTCGCTCTTTCTGGCATCTAGCAAAGAACCTCTTCAACAACTTTACTTCCTTTTCTTTCCCTCCTCTTTTCCATTCTGACGGCACAGTTGCCGTCTCTTCTCCTGACAAAGCTGAGCTTTTTGCTCAAACTTTCGCTTACAATTCAACCCTGGACGATTCCGGTGCTGTTCCTCCATCTCCTCCCCCTTCTGACTTTATTATGTCTGAAATTAGAATCTCTTGTAAGGATGTTTTTTCTGCCCTCTCTGGGCTCAACTCTAGGAAGGCATATGGTCCTGATGGTGTTCCTCCTGTTGTTCTTAAGAACTATGCTTCTGTGCTGACACCCTGCCTAGGCAAACTCATTCGTCTTTGTCTCTCATCTGGTACTTTTCCTTCCTCTGGAAGTTCGCTTTCATTCAGCCTGTCCCAAAGAAGGGTGACCGCTTTCAACCCTCTAACTATCGTCCAATTGCTTTGATTTCTTGCCTTTCCAAAGTTTTTGAATCTATCCTTAATAAGAAGATTCTTAAACACTTCTCTTCTCATAATCTTCTTTCAGATCGTCAGTATGGATTCCGCAAGGGACGCTCTACTGGCGATCTTCTTGCATATCTCTCTGACTCTTGGTCATCCTCCTTTCGGGATTTCGGTGAAACTTTTGCTATTACGCTAGACATCTCAAAAGCTTTTCATAGAGTTTGGCACAAACCTTTAATTTCCAAACTGCCGTCCTTCGGTTTCTATCTGTGCCTTCCTCTCTAATTTCCTTTCTGGCCGATCTATAGCTGCAGTTGTAGATGGCTACTGTTCTTCTCCTAAAGCTATTAACAGTGGTGTTCCTCAGAGTTCTATCCTGTCACTCACTCTTTTCCTTTAATTATATTCATGATCTTTTAATTCGCACTACCTGTCCTATTCATTCCTGTGCCGATGGTTCCACGCTTCACTTCTCCACCACTTCCCAAAACGTCCCTCACAGCAGTCGTTTCATGACTCTGATCTTTCTGCTATATCTGATCGGGGCAGAGAAAACCTTGTGGCTTCCAATGCCTCAAAAACTCAGTTCCTCCATCTGTCTACTCGTCACAATCTTCCACACGACTATCCCCTTACCTTCAACAACACACAACTCAATCCTTCTTCTCTTAACATTCTTGGTGTTTCCTTTTCTCGTGATCTTTCCTGGAAAGATCACATATACTCTCTTTCTAAAATAGCTTCTAAGAGGTTAGGTGTGCTGTACCGCCTGTACTTGACTTGACTTGCTGTACCGCCTGTACAACCGTACTTGACCGGGTCGAATCAAAGGCTTTTCGTCCCATCAATTCCCTGCCTCTTACTAATTGTCTTCAATCTCTCTCTCTTCACCGCAATGTTGCTTCACTCTCTCTTTACTATCGCTATCAAAACGGACATTCCTCTTCTGAACTCTCTAACTGCATGCCTCCTCCTTTAAGAAGAGCACGCAGCACCAAACTTTCAACACTTTCTCATTCCTTTTCTGTCCAACTATCTAATGCAAGGATTAATCGGTATTTTCAGTCTTTCATCTACTTAACCGGTGAACTTTGGAACAGTCTTCCTCAATCCAGCTTTCCTTCTGTGTATGACCTCTCATCTTTCAAATGCAGAGTGTCTAGGCATCTCGAAAACACCGGAACTTGATTTTGGCTCTTCTTCTTCTATGGGAGGGGCGCTTTTGCGGGCATTTACCCTTGGCCCCTCCTTCTTGCATAAAAAAACATACAAACATCTTACACACTACACAACCTAGTAGTATGATGGCATTTGGCCAGAGGAAATTGGATCAATTTGAAAATTTACCCCCTCACCTTCCTTCATGAGGATCCTTCACCGTCCTTCATGACGGTCCCCCACCTTCCTTTATAAGGTGACTTTCATGGTCTTTTATGAAAAAAAAAATTCATCCTCGGCTTCCTCCAAGAGAAAAATTCCTCCTATGGGTTTCTTTCATGGTCGTTCATGAGACAAACAGACAAACACTCGAGTTCTTGCTCCGGTGCGTTCCGCCGTGGGGCACTGCTAGATTTAGCTGCAGGGGGAGCATCATTCTCGCGCATCATGCTAATATTCTGGATATACACACACACACACACACACACACACACACAAGTATATATATATATATATATATATATATATATATATAATGTTAATATCCGTACCATCAATTTCAAATACTGTATCGATTTCCGCAACGGCTTATTTACATATTTACTGAGGCGTCCTACCATTATGTTCACGTATAAGCCATCCTGATTGCAGTTGTTTGTAGCCTTTTGTATCCACTGTTATATTACATATACTTACCATTTGTTTTCGTTTGTGCAATAACCTCAGTAAAATAACGACATTGTAATGGGCTAGAAGATTTCAACACGCGACACATCGGTACATATACTATAAGCTTCAACTGAAATTTGACTATGAGAAGATAAGCATCCATCTTATTCATGTAGGCATATTTTAACTTTTCATACTAAGCGAATGTATACTTAACAATGGTCTTCAAACGCTTGCAGGAAGATTAAAACCTTGATTATAAAATGATTTAACATAATATTGGATGTCTTAGCGTCATTACTACCGAATGTGGAAAACATCATGCGTTTATTCGGATCTGTAGGTGCTTATTTGATCGACAAGCATTGCACAGAGTTATGATGGTGTCTGCAATATTAACCCTTTCTGTCCCGAATTTTGTTTCGAGCTAAAAAAAAGTTTTTAACAATTAAAAATGTCAAAATAGGTGTGGAAGCGAAATTTTGCTTTAGAAATAATTAATTACACTAGAAGTTATAAGGCTCCATTGATGCTATCATGTAGTAAGAGACACTAACATAACTTTGGTACTTTGAATAGAACAAACAATAACAATATTTGGTCTTTGCTAAACACAAGGGTATACCATATTGCTTCGAACCATTAAGGCAGTTTTGTTGTTTGTTAAACGTAGTGGGACATCACACTTTCTGCATTATAGACGAGAATAGCCCTTCATATAGTTTCTGCATCTCTTTTTGGTTTCTAAATGTTCAGGGCAATGTCAAAAACTATCAGATGCTGATCAGATGCTGCTATGCAATTAATTGTTATATCAATAGCCATAAGCCACCATTGAATCTAATCTGAGGAAAATACATGTACTTTTTGTTGATGATGCCATATGGAATCGTTGGCACAGAAGGGTTAATACTGAGACTAAGTTTACGTCATTAATAAGCTGTGTAGAAAAATACCGTGCATTGTTAATGACTGGTGTGTACATATACAGCTTTTATTTCCCTATAACTAATGTAATGAAGGTTATGTAATGAAGCCATCTAATACAAAACAAGAAATTTATTATCAGTACAAATGCTATACACAGAAAATGGTTAAAAGTGGATGGTAAACAGTGGTACAAAGAACATATAATAGAAAAGGTGTAACAGATACATACATAGTTTAAATACGGCTAAGCCTTACAAGGGATGCATCTAGCTGATACTGTATCCAAAGGGTACGGTGTCATAGCTGCCAGGGGTCTGGTACCGTTTCCTGTAGGTGTTACGACAAACCTTCGTCCCCCTAAGATCCTTCACACCCCCTAATTTCTGCGACCGAAAATTGTGGGTCCCCACAGTCAGTTGGCGTGGTTAGTCATTACCATCTAAGCTCACTAGATCTTTGAGCGACTCAAAGTTAACGATCTGGTGGTTGGTATGGTTAAGCGTGATGCCTTTAGCCTTCACGATGTACTTGTACTCATCCCCAACCCTCACCCGTACCCCATAAGTTTTTGGGCCTGTTGATACAAAGGAGTCAGCGTATGTACCATCACCATACTCATTCTTAATCTCGTCAGTTGACTCTCCAATAAAGTCCCCAATAGAAGGCATATATTCACCGGCCCTCTCCGTAAATATCACACAGTCTGTATCAGCGTACAGCACCCTCCGCCCAAGAGAATGCAGTAGTCCCCAAAGCTTGATACATGCGTAGGCTGTCGTGAAACTAGCTACACGTATGTTTGTGACACGTGATGTATCTGTAGCCAATTCGGTTCGGTTGTACTTTATTATGTACGTATTACCTACATTCACGATTTCCATAACTTCTTTATCGTTAGCGTTTGCATAATCCCAGACTTCACTCAACTTTGAGCTAAATGTACATTCCCCTTCTCAGTATTCTGGGAAAATTTTCCCCAAAGACTGTTTAGACACAACTTTGCGCAAAGCGCTTGCCTAGATTCTTAACAATTTGGGTGCGGTCAAGCTGTATCCCTTCACGATAATGGTAACGTTGAATATAAGCCGATATTTCATTTTCGGTCTCACCTCCTCTCGGATACCCTGATACTTCTACTTTATCCTTCAAAAAAGTATTTATATATGGTGTGAAAAGGTTGGGGAGCTTCTGAAACCTCCATACCTCATATATCTTCAGTATTCTGTACCCGTGACGGAGGGCTGGGGACAGTTCATGGCTTGTAGATACTCCTCTGAGATTACCCTGGTTGATCGTGTGATTACAGTACCCATTATTTTACTCTGCGCACTTCACACACAGAGGGAACATGAGCTTGTGAGCTATAACAACAGGCAAGATCGGCATCCATAAATCGCGAGGTGGGAGCACGTCTACGAAAGAGAGTCCAAAGTAGCGATCACTCAAGTTAGTTGAGAACTCCTCGATGGTAGGCATGGCGGGGCCCACTAGTTTTTCAGGTGCACCTACGGGGTACGGATTGTTCTTCATCACGTAGGGATATAAAGGACAGAAATCGTAGTAGTGAAGATTCACCCGATCCGTAGGTGGAAAGTAAAGTTTGAAGGGGTTTGTAGGTCCTCCAAACAAGCTGTCACCGCATTTGAGGGGGTCCACCACCATTGAACGTTTAATGGCCTTTATTTCTTCGCGATACCGTCCATCTGTTTCCAACCATGCATCATATTCATGCTCCCACAAAACCTTGCGATTGAAATGTGAACTTATAAGCTGGTCGCGATTACGGATCCATGCGAGGCTGTCGGCGGGGGATCTTCCATGAAGATCCCCTGTGACGGCACACTCAGGGCGTGGATATCCATGCCAGCAGCAACCGTTAAAGGAGTACACAGTCTTCTCACCAGTGATTGGATCCTCACTTAAGCCATCTATCCAAAAAACACTGCCATTGATTTTAATGGGTACTTCCCCCGTGTTGCTGGCGTGTTTTATATATACACCTGTCTGCTGTTGTATGTGTATGAGCCAGTTAATAGTCTTATATCCATAACTGCGCGGGGCGTTTGGAGGAATGATGGCTAAGGTGTCTTAGGCATGAAGTTATTCTTGAATACACTAAAACATAATGAGGCGATCGTGGTTGCGACTTGTAGTGGATCACAGTTGAATCGGGTTATATACATACTTCTAAAGGCTTGAAAGCATACTCTAAGTACGCGTACAATTCACGCAATAACGCTCACAGTCATCAGCTATATTGTAAGGATTAGCTACATTAAAACTGTTATGGTAGCGATCAAAATCTTCACGCTCACTATCACCCATGTTGGTGTAGTTAAAGTACTGTTTGGGTGGAGGTAGTCCTACGTAATTTAAAGTTTCGCTGGTGAAGAATGTGTAAGAGAAATATCATTTTGAAACTTCGGCGGCTACGCCCATGACCTTCGGTTGTTTGGCTAATTTACAAGGTGTGAACAGCAAGGTATCTTTAAACTGTACATTACCTCTTATTTGCATATGTATAAGTTTGTTTCCTCTTTTCAAAATATCACCTGTAAATATCTCCGATGACTCGTGCTCAAGCAGTTCCTTATAAAGGAATTGTGTGTCAAATTTTGCCGCGTTGTGGGCAAGAATATACAGTCATTTTTTGAACTTCTCCGCTAACTTGACAATATAGTTTACAAAGAGTTTCACGTGACTGTCGTGTGCAATCGTTTTAAAAACGTTTGTACGTTTACCAGATTTGTGACACTCATGACACTCGACTTCCATGCACTCATCGCAGATAGTCTGGGCCCTGGCTTACAAGTAAATGTGGAATAACCTCTTTGGTTTCAGCATTCGTGTAAGTTTCTATATCGTAGTACACGGTTATGCAGGGTTTATTTTTAGGCTTAGCATCTTTCATATAACATACATACTTTACTCCATCCGCCTTATATTTCTCATGGCATGTAGAGCAGTGAATTTCGTTACAACTATGCCCGAACTCGCCGCTACCATTGAACGTGTGAAACATACCACACTCACAAATCCTCATTTTCCTGCACGTGCCATTCGATTTATGGTGATCAAAACAGATGTTATTGAAAAACATGAGCTTACATACATTACAATAGCGTTTCTCGGCTTCAACTACCAGACTTTCGCATCTGGGGCTCTTACACTGCTCACATACCATGTGGCAATCCTTACAACGTTTCAACAGATCATTCGTAAACTCAAGACAACCCTTACACAAATCGTGATGTCTCCCATATTTTCAACTTTTATCATGGTTTACGTAAAGATCTCTGATGCGTCTAATAGGACGGTAAGTAGCTCCCACCAGCCCTAAAACAAGTAGAGGTTTTGTACGATCACGCACACTGCTTTTAAATACATACATTGTTCTACCATCTTGATCCAGACCAAACACGACAATCCTAACTTTCGGGTGTTCTTCTACCTTCGTCAATTCTTCAGGACCTATATTACAGTCAAATTCAAGTTTACAGTCTACAGCCAGATTACGAGCAAGCTCCAATATCGTTGGTAGCCAAATTTGCTCTGACCTCGTATTTAGTACGGCGAACATATGAGCAAGGATTACGACTATAAATCCACAGCCACGCTCGGAATTTACGTTTTCTGTAAATAACCGGAGAATTGAAGTTGAGTGTATAAGGCGCGGCCGTATTTCCCACAACATGGAATACATGGTCAATTTCAACCGTGAAATTCTCCAGGCTAAACGTTGAACCACTTTGAGAAGCTTGTGAAAAACGTGAAAGGATGTAGTCAACATCTTCTGCCACCAGATGCCTGTAAGGTATTACTATCCAAAACTGATCGCTATCCTCCCTATTCTTCAGGACCTATATTACAGTCAAATTCAAGTTTACAGTCTACAGCCAGATTACGAGCAAGCTCCACTATCGTTGGTAGCCAAATTTGCTCTGACCTCGTATTTAGTACGGCGAACATATGAGCAAGGATTACGACTATAAATCCACAGCCACGCTCGGAATTTACGTTTTCTGTAAATAACCGGAGAATTGAAGTTGAGTGTATAAGGCGCGGCCGTATTTCCCACAACATGGAATACATGGTCAATTTCAACCGTGAAATTCTCCAGGCTAAACGTTGAACCACTTTGAGAAGCTTGTGAAAAACGTGAAAGGATGTAGTCAACATCTTCTGCCACCAGATGCCTGTAAGGTATTACTATCCAAAACTGATCGCTATCCTCGCTATTTGGATCAAGCCCAAATGCCAGCCTTACTCTGGTCTCCCGATCGTTATTGTTCTGAAGAGCATATGCGATGACACAACGAACTATGTTAGGGAGTTCTTGTTCGAAACCCTTCGAATACGCGACTCGGGGATCAATCCTGACTTTGTAGCGACTTCTAGAAAGTGTATGGGTGTTACTCACATTCCGCAATAAGGTAAGAGATACACCGTTGGATGAATGATAACTCATTCTCTCTGAGGGATGGCGGTTGCATTTGAAGGGGTTTGGATTGTTGAAGATGATGTGTAAGGTTGGAGGTTTTCAGGACACTGTTCGTCTAGTTCTACCGATAATGAGCTTGTTGACGTTGAATCGTTGTCCTCAGAACTGAACGTGACATTGAACTTTGTTCGTTTAGCTTCCATACTGCCCGTGATTGGATATTGATCTTCAACAGACCTAGATCTTTTACCACCTGCGGAGGTGTATGGGTCTTGGCTGGTTGTTTGAGGGGTTACTTCATTAGCAGAGTCAAAGGGTTCCAGGTTATTCTTTCGTTCCCACTTACCGCCACTTGAGCATGTTGGTGGTAATGCATTTCGAGATCTTTTAAAGGACTCGTCGCACGATGCCCTGGAAAAGAAGAGAAAATTGCTGAATACGAGCTTCTCAAAAACATGACATACAATAGCTAGCTTCTCTAGAAAAATCAAGTTCACATGACTATCAACATGTGTTATAAATAGCACCACAAGGTTTATCAAATCTATGTTTATGCTTAGTAGAGTTATTAAGGCCTGTAGACTCATTAATGACAAATTTGCATCATATTCAAAGTCTGTACATGATCTTATATATATATATTTTTCTAAATGTATTGTGCCTTCAAAACATGTCTAGTTAAGGAGTTTTTTATTAAGAAACATCAAGACTTCTTCAAGAGTTTGAGGAATATAAGAAGCCCTATGGAATTAAACAAAGGTATTAACCCTAGCCCTGTGATGCTGAAGTATTTACGTGTAAAGATGATGAATCCATAATATGCAGAAAGAAATACGTTCATGCAGGTAAGTGCTTTAAAATGCTCTTTTTGTTCTGTATTGTTTTTATGCAGGAAGGATGAGCCTTGGTTGATTAACCACGAAAACGTCCACCAAACGTATTCCCTACAGAGATGGATAAGACCCTACACAGAGGCACCAACTGAGCGAGGGTGAAGAAACTGTGTAGGCAGTACTTCGCACCTAGCCTCTTAGAAGATGCTTTGGAGAGAGAATATATGTGATCTTTACAGGAAAGATCACGGGAAATGAAACGTCGGGGATGTTAAGAGAAGAGGAAAGACTAAGGTGTATATTGCTGAAGACAAGGTTATAGTCGCGTTGAAGAATGTGACGAGTAGACAGGCGGAGGAACCGAGTTTTGATCCAATAAAAGTCGCATGGTGTTCTCTGACCCAATCAGAAATAACAGAAAGCTCAGAAGTCAGTTGTTCCATAGTCATAATGCGACTGTTGAGAAGGAAGCTCTGGGAAGCAGGTGGAGAAGTTAAATGTGGGGTCATTGGCAAAGGATTGAATAGGAGAGGAAGGGCAAAATAAAAATCATTAATAAATAAAAGGAAAAGATTGGATGACAGAACAGAGTCCCTGAGGAAGCCTCTGTTGATAGCTTTAGGAGAAGAACAGAAACCATCTACAACCGCAGCTATAGAGCGGTTAGAGGGAGAAGTAGAGGTGGAGACACAGGTAGAAAGAAAAAATCCACAGTGTGTCATTTTGGAAACTTAAAATTTGTACCACACTCTATCAAAAGTTTTCGATATGTCTAGCGCAATAGCAAGAGTTTCACCAAAATCCTGAAAGGATGAAGACCATGGTTCAGAGCGATATGTAAGAAGAGCGTCGATAGAAGTACCCTTGGATCCCCGTACTGACGATCTGAAAGAAGATTGTGAGAAGAGAGGTGCTTAAGATTCTTCCTATTAAAGATAGCTTAAAAAATTTAGAAAGACAAGAAATCAAAACAGTTTGACTGAAGGGATTAGAGCGGCTATTCTTCCTTGGTACAGGTTGAATGAAAGCAAACTTTTAGCACAAAGTCAAAGTACCAGGTGAAAGGCAAAAGCGTAAGAGTTTGCCTAGTCAGGATGTTAGCATTGAAGCACAAGAACAACAGGTGGAACACCATCAGGACCGTACACCATCCTAGATCTGATCCCAGATAGGCTAGAAAGAACATTTTTGGAAACGATTCTCATTTCAGACATAATAAAGTCAGAGGGTGGAGGAGTTTCTCCATCTCCTCCACCCTCTGACTTTATTATGTCTAAAATGAGAATCGTCAATGGCTGAGGTGGAAGCGAAAGTTTGAGTGAAGAGTTTAGCGTTGTCAGGAGAAGATCCGGCAGTTGAGCCATCGAGGTGGAAGAGAGGAGGGAAAGAAGAGGCGGTAAAGCTGTTGAAGAGGTTCTTAGCTAGACGCCTGAAAGAGTGCGACGAATTAGAACAAGCAGTTCTAGGTCATTCAGTAAAGCCAAGGGTGTTGGTGGACATTGAAATCTCCTAAAATGAAGATTTCAGCAATTGAGAGCGGAATAGAATGTATTCCACTTTGGAAGTGAGGTAATTAAAGAATTTTAGATAGGGAGTAGAATTAGGAGAAAGGGAAACAATGCAGGTGTATTTATTTTGAGATTGGATTGTAAGCCGTAGCCTGAGGGTATAGGGAATACGAGAACAAGTTAGATCATTGTGTAAATATACTCAGCCTCCATCTTTGGAGTGAATCTGCGTATAGAGAAAGTAAAAGGTACAGAAAGGATGTTGCTGATTGTCATCGCAGGAACCTGAGCTTCAGTGAGGGATGAGGCTTGGAGGAGGAGAGGCGGCGGTGTTCAACAGATCGAAAATTTGAGAAAGACCACGAATGCTGCATAAGTTTATGAATCAGGCTGAGGAACAAGAACATCTCGAATGGGTGGTAGCAGCTCCAGCACTACTATCCAGCGTCTGCGTTCCTTGTATCGGCAACCGGGGGTTCCGAAGTGGGTCATTAAGGGCCCCCTCCTCAGAGGACTCCGATGCTCTTGAATTTACCGCCTTTTATAAAATTGAAAAGATTATGTAGTGTGTAACACTACAGTATTGTAGTGTGTAACACTACGGTATATGTAGTGAGTAGTAGGGTGAGACGTGTGTGTTTGGGGTCATGCTGGACTGGTCACAGGACAGATGAGCCACGGAAAAAGATCAGTTAAGGTGGACAGTGGCAGTAGAAATGGATGTTCCAGCACTCCCTATCTTCTGTTTGACAGAGTCGAAAATGCCTCTGTGTCAAACCCTATATATCTGAACCAAATGCAGTCGGTCTAAAAACGGTCAGAGGAATAGGAATATAGAAGGTGGATTCTCCGGTATAGAGATGTATAGGTAGATTGCTCAATTTAAAAGGTCTCTGATAAATTAAAGCTCAGAGGGGCGACAGTACAATTTCTCTGAGAAAAATTGTAGTAGTAGCACAGTGACTGACAGATTTGTGATAGTGACCAGGTTTGAGCATCGGTTTTGAGCTTTATCAGGAGAAAAGACGGTAAATGAAATTATCTGAATGACAAATAGAAATAAAACTGATGGAGAACTGTCTGAAAGACCAGAAGGAATACTGACTTTTGTAAACAGGGGGACATGTTATAAAGAATGGTAAAAATGGCTGTATATATACAGGGTGTCCATAAATGATTACCCTGATTAACGCATGCTATAACTTTCAAATAAACACTTGTATTCAAACACAGTTTTAATCATAAGTAGATAAACATACAACGTTTTGATACATAGTTAATGAATTTAATAAGCTTCCACATGTGCACCCCTAGTGGCACGTAAAATGTCTAAACGGTATTCACACTCACGCCACACATTTTCCAACATTTGTGGGTTAACTGTTGCAATTGCATCCGTAATGCGTTCTCGCAATGTCCTGATATCTGGAACAACTGTTGCATAAACCAAATCTTTAACATGACCCCTGAGAAGAAATCCAGCGGGGTAATGTCTGGTGATCTTGGGGGCCATGGGATTGGCCCGTCCCTGCCAATCCATCGATTTGGAAATGTTGCGTCGAGAGTTTCACGAACAACATGCGCCCAATGAGGGGGTGCCCCATCTTGTTGGAAGATGACAGTTGGCTGCCTGTCCTACAGCTAGGGGTTGGCGTAATTGGTGAGCATATCCAGGTACACAGTTTCGGAAACAGTGTTCTCAGCGAAGAAGAAAGGACCAATTATCTGGTCATGTATTAGTCCACACCAGACATTGATCTTCGGACTGCCCCGAATATGCTCCTTCACGGCACGTGGGTTTTCCGATCCCTAAATATGCACATTGTGTCTGTTGATTCTACCACTAAGATGAAACGTAGCCTCGTCTGAAAAGCAGACACGTAACAAGAAGTCATTATCCTTGTCAATGTTGTTCAAAATGTCAATAGCGAATTGTTCACATTTTGGACGGTTATCAGGCTTCAGTTCTTGAACAATTTGTACCTTGTAGGCGTGTAACTTCAAACGTTTGTGTAACACCTTGTGCACCGTAGACTTCGGTATCTTTAGTTGGCATGAAGCTTGTCTCACCGATTTCCTTGGTGACCGTGTGAAAGCAGTTTGAATGTTTTCCACCGTCCCATCGGAAACTGATGGTCTACCACTGCTCTTTCCCTTTTCCACGTTTCCAGTTTCCAAGAATTTTTTCATCCACGACTTAATTAACGTCACATCAGGTGGATTCTTTCCATACTTTGTTCTGAACCTTCGCTGAACACTGACAGGAGATTTTGTTTCTGCAAGCCACACAACACAATGTGCCTTCTCTGTCACAGACGCCATCTTAACTGAACAGCTATTACAGCGCTCCTAGCGGCGAATGCGGTAGACGAAACACACCAGCACAGAAACTCTATGCATGTACGAGATCACCTGTAAAAAGAAAACGGATGTAAGATTCGTCATTAAAACATGAGAGCATACTGTTTTCAGGGTAAACATTTATGGACACCCTGTATATATATATATATATATATATATATATATATATATATATATATATATATATGTCGCGCGTATGTGCGAGCCACGGCCCGCTTGCGACTTTTATGATGAACTCACTTTGGACAATCCAACGAAGGTGGTTCTTGTTGGTTAAACTCGGCCTTAGCCGAGAGCATCCGAGTAACAATAAAACAGTTTTTACCAAGTTTTTTCCCGAAGGGGTGAATGGACACTTCACTTCTAAGTTGGAGTTTTCGTTCACTCATAGAATTTTTATTACACAAAGTATATACAGAACGAGACACTGAAGGAGGAAAATAAATTTACAGCCTCTTACAATAACCACTAAAAGTCAGGTTTACAGGGGAAGAGGTTCGACCTCTTTTCACAATAGCTCAGGAAGGAATTTAAAGCGAGGAGGCTTGTCCTCCTCAGGGCCGGATTAAGCATTGTCAAGGCCGGGGGCAATGAATATTTTCGGGCCGGTGTCACTAGAAAAACACTAAAAAAACACAATTCTTTACCTGATACATCATACATGAGTGATGTGATCAGCTGACTGCGATCGATGAACAGAAAACGAAACAAAAACAAAGATGTGATTACAGAAAATGTAGACTTTGTTCACATAAATGGGATACTAAACTAGGTTTTGTAGAAGCGGAATCTAGAATTTTTTTTTCTTCCTCACGGTCGACCAATTATTTCAACGGTAGATTATAGCGTTTACATAGTTTCTTGGGGTCGGTCAGCATCTTGGTGCCGGTCAGCATCTGGGGCCGGGGGCAAATACCCCCTTTTCCCCAATTATAATCCGCTACTGGTCCTCCTCGAGTAAGGGTTAAGGCAGGAATTTAAGGGGAAAGAGGTGCACCCTCTGATAACAATGGCCAGGCAGGAATTTAAGGGGGCGAGGTGCAACCTCTTGTGACAATGGCCCCGGCAGGAATTTAAGGCGAGGGGGGCTCAGCCTCCTCGGGTAAAGGCTACGGCAGGAATGATTTAATTTACAGTACAAGAAATAAATAAGCCTCAATTTTGGGGGGAGGGCAGTTGAAGGTTAAGCTCCCACTTTAACTGGAGAGCTCAAGAATTCTGACGTCAAGTATAATTGAAGCATACAACGAAATTTAGAAAGATAAAAAGATTAACAAAAAAAATACTAATTTTTGTAAGGTATACACTTTTGGATGGCGACATAATGTCGGGGTGCCGACATGTACCGAGTACATTGAGTACATTTATAACATCATAATAAATTATTACCGTTAATTACAATTTTAGCAGATTGTTATTTTACATATCTGATACTGAAGTAATTCAAATAGGTGGTACAATTTATATAATGAAGGAGAGTTCTCCGTTGTTTTATAATTTAAAGGGGATTAACAATAATGTTATATATTTATAGTTAACAATAATTACGCCAAATTATGTCAAATTTTATTAGAAGAATGGTTGGTTATCATAGTTTGAAAGCCTAAAAGCCAGCGGGGATGAAAACGGAGGGAAGATACAGTGTACTTTCCATTGGAAGTACACGGACATTTATGATAACGTAACACATAAGTACATAGAATCTGAATGACAATTGGGTAGAAATAGTAAGTACAAGTAATGAGGACGTGGATGACTATGTGACGTAAGCAGATAACGAACCAGTGATCTGGTATGGAAACAATATAGTATATTACAATAACATAACATAACATAACATCTTAACATTATAAATTGGTAGTAGAAGCAAGAGAGAAGATTTTCGAATTCAGATGCTTGCTTTTGGCGACGACATCGGAATTCGAACACTCAGTCAGCATTAACGAGTATCTTGCGAGCGGTGAAATAATTAAAAGAAAAAGTAGAAAGAATACACGTGGACGACTGGACGTGTTTACATGTACGTAACTATGTACGTAATCACGATCATGAAGGGACATGTACGAATGCACAAAGTATTGTACACATATCGGTTGTCACACAATAGATTGTGTGCGTAATATAGACACGAGTAAACATGGACTGATAGGTTGATAGGGCATAAGTAGACAATAGGTAGATGAATGAATAAGTAACAAAATCAATAAAGGATAGCGGTCAAGAAAGAGCATGGATGTATAACACCAGGCAGGAACACAACATATAAATAATGGCTTATAGAGAGTGAATTTTTTATTATTATTAAAGAATTTACCATACATTGAATACGAAAGAAATCCACATACTAAATACGTGATTCAGTATTCAAGGTATGGAAGGAAATTAAGTTACTTTATGACGTCAGAGTGACTTACTCTGTACGTACAGTATAATTCATTATTTGGGAGAAATCAAAGGAGACGAATTAGAGAGGCACAGTTAAGGGACATTCGCTTCTTACAGCGAACTTCTAATGGCATAAACATGGATACTGCTCAACCATAGAAATGGTAGGTCGCATGGTTGTGACATATATATATATATATATATATATAATATATATATATATATATATATATTTATATTACTAAAGTAAAGCATACTTACATTTCCCCGATGTTGGATAGTCGGTGACTTGGAGCCAGAACTGAATGAGGGTGTACAAACGTGTCAAGTAAATTTTGAACGACTTCCATATTCTGAATTGTTGTGGTCCCCAACGTTTCCTAGACATAATGGATGAAAGAACAATACAGTACTGCGACATGGAAAACTACATATATGATGTAGTAATATAGTTAACACAGAATATTCTTTGTTGGCGATATTATTTATTTTACATTTCTTATTTTTTTCTTTTCAGCACTAGTGACGGAAATCAAAACTCATCTAAATGTATGCCCACATTGTTCAACATGTCTCGTTCTCTTATTATATAATATATATATATATATATATATATATATATATATATATATATATATATATATATATATATGTTAAACACATACCGTGCATGGAACAAGGGACTCTTCTGGGAAATTACATCCACTATAGTTCGAATAAGTAATGATAAATGACAAATACTATAGTTTTTTCTTTTTCATGATGGAAACCCCAACGTGGGCACTGGGTTACTCGGAAAGAGGCCCCAAAATATAGCTTCCCTCACCAGCTTTGGGACAGGATCTAGGGTTTACAGCTTACACCTAGCCTACTACATTCAGAACCTCATTATAACTTATATGTTAAACACAGACCGTGCATGGAACATATAAGTTTCTCAGGGGACCATTCTGAGTTTGTGTATATTAAACGGACGTGTTATGTGCCTTGAAAAGTGGACGCTCAATGTCCCGGTTGAGATTTAAATTTTGTTTTTTGGCTAAAAATACAATAGTTACCCCTTTCTCTTTGATGTATTCACTCTGACGTGAATGCACCGAGTTTCTTGTCATTTATCATTACTTATAGTGGATGTAATTTCCCAGAAGAGTTCCTTGTTCCATGCACAGTCTGTGTTTAACATATAAGTTTCTCAGGGGACCATTCTGAGTTTGTGGATATATATAATATATATATATATATATATATATATATATATATATATAAAAACGGCTTGGCTTTGAGGAGTATGTGATGAGTGGGCTGTAGACAGGATAGGAGAGAGAGGGGTAGCCATTGTGAAACTGTAATATCTACTTATTTAATTTCGTTCTTAAGCTTTAGATTTTACCTAATTCTTAATTAAGAACAATACATATAATTCCAGTTAATAATACATAATTCATGAATAAGAATTAACTCAGTTTTCAACTCTCATTATTAGCGACGTAAATAAAAATACAAAGTCATTGTTATAGGTATGTAAGAACAATACATATAATTCCAGTTAATAATACATAATTCATGAATAAGAATTAACGCTCAGGGTATGTATTAGTTTTCAAGTCTCATTATTAGCGACATAAATAAAAATACAAAGTCATTGTTATAGGTATGTTGACAATACTATACAAAGATTTCAATGCTGGACATGGGCGTCGGCCAAAGACACATGATGTACGTATATTTAATTCTAGATTATGCACGCAAAATAACTAACTAATAGAGTATTGCACACTAGTCTAAAGCATTTTATTAGTATTCTGTTGTTAATCGATATTTCATCCCTGTTGTTAGACGTGATTACATACATATTATTTTTTATATCGGTAATTAAAATCATTCCACAGATTCAAATCGGAGAAAATGTGTGATTTTGATGTGAATATATAATAGATTGTTGAATAACGCGTTCTGCTTCGTATGAGCGGTATGCTTGACGAGTTATAAAATATTTGTCTAAGTTTGCTAATGATCACGACCCTACATTTGTAAATAAAATGCACTAGATTGATTACATTTTCAAACGATAGTAGTGAAGTACGTTGTATAAGACTGAAAAAGGAGTAATAATCCCTGTTCAGGGGGAACATGCCTAAGTTAAGCCTTATAGTGTAGCTCCTTGAAATTATTAGGCTATAATTATAATTATGTATAGGCTATATAATTATATATAGGCTATAATTATAATTATAATTATATACATATAAGAACCACCCAATCAACCAAAATTTGCGGGTCTCACCCCCGCATTTTTTTCCTATTAATATAAAACGTGTACCAAAGAAGTTTTATTAAAATCAATTAATATTTAAGGGGGCCTCATAATCAACCATCCCTACTAGGCCAAATTTACTATGCTTTCAGTCCTAAAATGTTTAGTTCAATTCAGTTTCTAATTAATCAGTAGTCAATGTCTATTTTAGTTTATGCTGTCCTTTAACTGCTGTTACTTGTTCTTATAATGGAACGCTAATAAAAAATTCGTGTATTTATGTTTCAATAATTAGCTAAATTTGAGTCCTTGTGCGGGACCAATAAGAATATTTATAATTACTTGAGATTTTGCACATTTTGTTTTTTGTCAAATAGAATATATTGACAGGGTGAGACGGTGAAATTTGCAATTTCGAAAAATAAGGGCCACCCTAATATAATATATATATATATATATATATATTATATATATATATATATATACTGTACAGGGTGGGCGGAAAGTAGCTCCCTATTTTGGATTGGTAAAAAAATACGTATATTATCCATTTATTTCAGAAGAAATAATATGAAAAGGTAGGCATACATGGTAGGTTTTCTCTAAAATTCAATGTGGGCTCCAACTCTTTCCACCAGCTTCTGGAGCCGCCCAGGAATGGCGTCCACTGACTTTAGCAGGAACTCCGGCGGGATGGAGGACATGACTTCCCGAATTCGGTCCTCCAGTTCTTCCAATGTCTTCGGTTTGGTGCGGTAGACTTCTTCCTTTACCCACCCCCAAAGAAAGAAGTCGCACGGTGTCAAGTCGGGGCTCCTGGCTGGCCATTGATGTGGACCACGACGACCCATCCAACGCCCAGGGAAGTGGGCATCCAGCCACTCACGGACAACAAGAGCGAAGTGCGGAGGGGCGCCATCTTGCATAAATATCAGATCGTCGATGTTCTCCCATGTGCTGACAACCGGCCAGACCTCGTTTCGCAACATAGCAAGGTACCGCTCAGCATTCATGGTGTTGCGCAGAAGGAACGGGCCCACAACCTGATCTGAGGTCATACCACACCACACCGTTACACTGAACCGATTCTGCCGTTTTTCAGCGGTAACCGTGCGACTTCTTTCTTTGGGGGTGGGTAAAGGAAGAAGTCTACCGCACCAAACCGAGGACATTGGAAGAACTGGAGGACCGAATTCGGGAAGTCATGTCCTCCATCCCGCCGGAGTTCCTGCTAAAGTCAGTGGACGCCATTCCTGGGCGGCTCCAGAAGCTGGTGGAAAGAGTTGGAGCCCACATTGAATTTTAGAGAAAACCTACCATGTATGCCTACCTTTTCATATTATTTCTTCTGAAATAAATGGATAATATACGTATTTTTTTACCAATCCAAAATAGGGAGCTACTTTCCGCCCACCCTGTATATATATATATATATATAATAACGATAAACAAATAATAATGTTTAAGATGGTAACTGTAGGTAAATAACAATAGGTCTGCCGGTTAAAGGCATATACTATATCTTTAATATACTATTTCAGAAATGAAGCCTTATATATATATATTATATATATATATATATATATATATTATATATATATATATATGTAACAGTTTTTTGCGCACACCTACAGGTCGCTACAATTGGTGTAGAACAATGCGGTTTTCACCATTCGATGGGTCTTTTTATTGTGCAGTGCCCATGCTAAAAAAAAATTCCCTAACATAATTCCTTCCCCCCTTTTAGGGATACAGTTCTTCCCATGCCTGTGCACGCATTTTTTTTTATTTTTCATTTTTAATCATAATTTTGGCACAAAACAAGTCAATATTTACTAAACATTCAATATCATTCGATTCACAAAAGATTTATTTATCGATTCAATTTTAAAAAGTATATATTTTTAAAATTCATAAAGAACTTTTTGCAAAAAACTAAATACAAACATGCATTTTTAAAATTCAATGATTTTTATACAAAATATTTTGATATTTGTTATAATTTTAACATTTTTCGATTCACAAAAGATTTCTTTATCGATTCAATACAAAAAATCACAAAAGATTTCTTTATTGATTCAATACAAAAAATTACATAATTAAAACGGGCGATTTAAATAAACACGAGTTTAAAGTTAAACGAGCCACACTCGAAATTATTTACCGTGACTTTTGTGCGTTTTATTACTGTGGCTTTTGTACAAATAATTTTACGTATACACAAACACCAATCGTCAAGGGTGTACAATTAACCTAACCGGGCATTCAATTAACGTACCCGGGCATTCAATTAATCTAATCGGGCATTCAGTTGACCTAACTGGCCATTTAATTAACCTAATCTGGCATTCAGTTGACCTAACTGGGCATTCAATTAACCTAACCGGGCATTCAGTTTACCTAAACGGGCATATATATATATATAGCGTTCAACATCCACCCCGGTAACGCCGGGTCGCTCCGCTATTATTGAATACCCGGTTAGGTTCATTGAATGCCAGGTTAGGTCATCTGTACGCCCTTGACGATTGGTTCGGTTAAGTCGTGATATTTTCGTTGGCTTTAACGTAAATATCATGACGTAACCTAACCAATCGTCAAGGGTGTACAATTAACCTAACCGGGCATTCAATTAACGTACCCGGGCATTCAATTAATCTAATCGGGCATTCAGTTGACCTAACCGGCCATTTAATTAACTTAATCGGGCATCATTACTATTATAATTTAGCAAAAATGTGTCTGCCTGTCTGTCCGCAGAAAAAACTTTTACTTTTCTGAACCGATTTCGACCAAACTTCGTATGGTGGATGGGGGTGATGAGTAATGAACGAAAATATGTGACCAGCCCCCCCCCCCCACCACCACCACCACCAATTACTGGGCCCGAGGGCCCCCAGCCCCGCGATAAAACTATAGAAAAGAACGCTGCAATGAAAATCTTGAGCTTCACATTGTGTCAATATTTGTGAAGCTTAAGATTTTCATGACTATAGTTTTTTTGACCAAATAATTGAACCCCGAGTAATTAGGGGCCTGCGACCCCCCAATTACTGTCGGTTCAATTATTTGGTCAATAAAACTATAGAAAAGAACGCAGTCATGAAAATCTTGAGCTTCACATCCGAGTTCGTCGTATCAAGATTTGTGAAGTTTTAGATTTTCATGGCTGCGTTCTTTTCTGTAGTTTTATTGACCGAATAATTGGTTCGCCAGTAATTGGAGGGCCACATGCACCCCAATTACTGAGGCCCAAGGTGAGAGGAATGGGAACGATATCCAGATAAAGGACTATTGATGTTCAAAATAAAATACGCCGTAGGCCCACAATTCGGTTTGGGTCGAAGGTCCAAGCACCGCAGATCTAGCAAAATCGGCGCATAGCGCCGATCTTTTGCTAGTTTTAGTCTATTTGCATAATGTATCTTGATAGTTTTTATCATATGGACTACAGTCTGCCAATAAACCTTTTCCTTTCATTTCAAATGTAATTGAATTATATAAAATCAGTTATTATTAAGAAAATCTCTCCTACAAAGTTCTCACTCGCAGACCAGTGTAATTTATAGTCAATAATTGTTAACATTAATAATAATAATAATAATAATAATAATAATAATAATAATAAATATTTCTCGTTACAGATAAATCACTACAAAAAATTACATACGTTTAAATTTGTTTATTATTAATTAGTTTGGAAAATCTGGCAAGGTTATGAACTGTGTTGCCAATTATAATTAACGTACTTAAGAAAGAAATATGCAACTATTCTACATTGAATCAGTAAACTTATCAAATATATATATATACATATACACACACAGTATATATATATATATATTAGGGTGATTCAAAAAAATCAAAGTTTTTTTTTTAATTGTTCAACCTGTATTTTTGTTCCCTATGACAAAAAAGTAGTGTATGCCAAATTTGGTGAATTTTAAATAAAATTTACTATGTGCTACCAGGCGTCAAAGTTTCCCTCTTTTTCAATTTGTTTGTTTTTACAACTTATGATTTTATGTTTAATTGTTTATATTTCCAGAATTTTAATTAATGGTTAATATACTAGCTTGCTTTAATTGTGCTTGGAACTCGTAATTTGATACCAATTAATCGATTATGGAAGCTAGGCCTAACTCACCATCACCCAGTTGCTCATTTGGGAGAAGTTCTACATGAAAAGAAACTGAAGTATGGCTAATTGGGCAGCCCTCTGCAGTACTAAAAACATCCGTATTACCATCAGAGAAGGAAATGATGGCCCTCTTCATGCACTACAGAAATATTAAAAAGCAAGACATTAGAGAATCATGCTGCTCTACTGCAGATGATGTGCTAGCAGTTTGGAAAAAAGCAGGAATACCAGCAAAACAAAGAATACATGTTGTAGATAAAATTCAAGGAATACTAAAGGAATGACAGCTGCTTAAGAAAAACAAAGCAAACAAATTGAAAAGATCACAAAATTTAAATAATAAAGAAGAAAAATGGAAAGATAAACTGGAAAACTTATTTGACATTGCTCATGAGAATGCTATGCAGCTTATAAAAATAGAAGATGATAAGAAATTCTTGAAAATGCAACGTGAGAAAGGACGTCATGGAAAAATGGGTACCATTGATAAGGCTGTTGCTAAAAAAGAGCAAAGAGCAGCAGAAAAGCAACAACGTTATGAAAAGAGGAAAGCAGAAGAAGAGATCAAAAGAAAGAAGAATGAAGAGGCTGTCATACTCACCAGTACATCATCAGAATCAGAATCAGAGGAGAGTAAAAGTGATGAATCTGGTTTCTGTGCTGCACAACCTTCAACATGGAAAAGTAAGGTTGGCAAACGTAGAAAAATGTTTGATGATAAATTATTAGGAAGTCTTGATGTTGCAAAATTGAGTGACAGAAATGCGTCTCTTTTTAATGCAAACAATCAGACATCGCTTGAATGGGACATCTGCGAACAAATAAAATGCATGTGTTTCAATACAACGGCAGCCAATACTGGTCCTAGAAATGGTGCAGCTATTCTTCTAGAACAAAAATTCGACAACGATTTATTGTGGCTGGCATGTCGACACCATATATTTGAAATTATGCTGGAAGCTGTTGTTTCAAAGTCTTTATCACCATCTTCTGACCCAGATATAGTCCTTTTTAAGAAGTTCAGAGAAAAATGGTCAAGCATTAATAAGGAGGACTACGAAACAGCATTATCAGATCCAGATATCTATGAAAATATTCATGACATCAAAGATGACATAATTATATTTGCAACAAATCAACTAGATACATTCCAACCAAGAGACGATTACCTAGAACTATTGCAGTTAACAATTATTTTTTTGGGAGGTGAACCAAAAGGTGGAATCAAATTTAAACATCCAGCGGGACTTCATCGGGCTAGGTGGATGGCCAAAATTACATATTCATTAAAAATGTTTATGTTCAAATCTCAGTTCAAAATTTCAGTAAAAGACAAAAAAGGACTAAAAGACATCCGTCTATTTGCTACTCGGTTATATGTAAAGGCATGATTTACAGCTCCTGTGCCATCTTGCGCTCCTCGTCTTGCTCTGGAATTATTACAGAATCTTGTAGTCTACAAACAAATAAATGACACAATTGCATTTGTTGCTATTAAAAAACTGTTAGGTTACCTCTGGTACCTATCAGAAGAACTGGTAGCTTTGGCCTTTTATGATGATGAAGTGCCTACTGAAACGAAAAACAAAATTGTAAAGGCCTTGCAAAATACAACAGAAACTCTTCCTGCAAAACGGGCTTTTCTAGATCCTGCACTTATTCCAACGAAGAAATTAGAAGATTTTGTCATCAAATACTCAAAGATTCTTTACAATAACAGAATTTAGTTCAAAATTTTTACTCAAAGATGCTAAAGAATGGCATAATGATGAAGAGTATAACTCCGCTAAGAAATCTATCAAACAGTGGAAAGTCGTGAATGATATAGCGGAAAGAGGAGTAAAATTAATGGATGAATATAATAAAATACTAACACATGATGATCAAAAACAATTCTTTCTACAAGTAGTGAAAAACTACAGGGCTGTTTACCCTGATAGAAAGAAAGAAACATTGATGAAGTAAGGACAGCTAATGTCTCAAATATCATGCTAGTTTAATTATGCATGATTGTGGTTATGGTAGGACCTACGGGGAAGCTTTCCACATTAAAAAAAAGCAATGCGCCTTGTACTGTACCCCCTGGGTGGTGTGGAAAAATTTGACAATTTGAGTCGTTCTGTCAATTTTTAATTGCTGATAGCAACCCCTAAAAATTAACAATTTGCTAAAATATTTTAGGATAGTTGTTTTTATGCTGAAATGAACCATTTAAAGGGTTGAACACATTAAAATCTAAAAAAATTTTTTTTACCCCCATATTTGAATCACCCTAAATGTATATATATATATATATATATATATATATGATACACACAGACAGTGCATGGAACAAGGAACTCTTCTGGGATAATTAAATTCACTATAGTCCGAATAAGTAATGTTAAATGACAAATACCATAGTTTTTCTTTTTTATGATGCTAGCCTGACGTGGGCAACGGGTCACTCGCAAAGAGGTCCCATAAATATAGCTTCCCTCACCAGCTATCTGCAAAGCAGACAGGATCCAAAGCTGGATCCTGTTTGCTTTCCAGATAGCGTAAGAACTTCAAAAACCTCGATGAGTTGACCGCCAAGCCTCCGAGTTTCCAGCGAAAACAAATTCAGGGTGCGTAAGCGTCGATTGTAGCCCATATACCTAACGGAAAGGATTAACTTTGTGGCCCTTGCATGGACTCGCTCCAGCCTCTCAATATCTTTCCTGAGGGTGGGCGACCAGAACTGTACAGCATACTCCAGGTGCGGCCGAACTAGAGAATTGTACAGAGAGAGCACAATTTCCTTGTTCAGAAATCGAAATTGCCTCCTGATATAACCAACAACTGCTGGGCTTTCTTTTCCATCTCTACGCACTGCTTCGTAAATTTAAGGTTGCTGCTAATTAGCACACCCAAGTCCTTTTCCAAATCAGTGGCCTCGATATTACTCCCCAACATCGGGTAGTCTGACTTGGGATTGGCGTAGCCAATGTGCATCACCTTGCATTCACCCAAGTTAAACGGCATTTGCCATTTTTAGGACCACTCTCCTATCCTACGTAGGTCCGCACGCAATTGCTCGATCGCTTCGGGCGTCTCAACATTGGCCCCAAGCTTGGTGTCATCAGCGAATTTGGCGATCCTACTGGCGATGCCAACGTCGATATCATTTATGTAAATGATAAAAAAGACTGGCTCCAAAACGGAACCCTGAGGAACCCCGCTAGTGACCGAGGCCCAACACGAACTAGCCCTTTTAATTACAACCCTCTGCCGTCTATTCTTCAGCCAGTTTTCAACCCACCTATCTACTTCCCCACCAATACCCAGCGCACGCACTTTGACCATTAGCCGGCGGTGAGGTACTTTATCAAAGGCTTTCTGAAAGTCGAGATAAAGTATATCAGTCGCCCTACTCTTATCATTCTCAGTCAAAATGACGTGGAAAAACTCAAGCAAGTTGGTGAGACACGACCTATGCCGTCTAAACCCATGTTGAGAATCCCCAAGCAGCTTGTAGGAATCCAAATGGTCAACGATCCTATCCGCTATTATCCCCTCTATTAATTTACCTACAACTGAAGTGAGACTAATGGGACGATAGTTCCCTGGACTTTCGTGATCCCCTTTCTTAAAGATATGGGTCACGTTGGCTTCCCTCCAGTCACCAGGCACCTGGCCCGTCTCCAACGATTTGTTGAAGACTGTAGCCAGGTGGGGAGCCACCTGGTCGCGCACCTTCCGCAACACCGGGGAGAAACTGGTCTGGCCCAGGAGCCTTAAACGCGCTCAGTTTGTCTATTCTATCGGCAACGACTATCGCGGTACACCGAACACTATCCAGGCCAGCACCTTCGTGCCTCACGCCTGGCTCGTGGATGACTCGGGTGTCCTCCCTGGTGAACACTCCCGCAAAGTACTCATTAAGCACATTAGCGATGTCCGCGTCGGAGGTCTGCAAAACGCCGCTGGGTTCCTTTAACGGACATATCATGCTCTAATGGGCTTTCTACTATTAACATAACTGAAGAACTCCTGAGGGTTCTCCTTGCAGAGGCTTGCCACCCGTAGTTCCTCGTTACGTTTCGCTAGCCTAACCTTCGCCTTCACTTCCCTACACAGGCGGACATACGCCTCAGTGTTCTCATGGGAACGATTGGCCTCCGCCCTCCTATACGCAGCTTTCCTATTTCGGATAGCTAAAGCGATGTCACGACTCAACCACTTAGGCTGCGTTGAAGCAGGGGTGACCGGTTTTGAGGGTATGGCAGCTGACTGCAGCACCATAAACTCGTCCCGGAATGCACTCCACACTCCCTCAACATCAACACCTACCTCTACCCGGATCTCACCTGCGCTATCCCGGAGGCCAACAAAGTCCACCCGCTGTAGATCGAGCTAACTGCCTCTCGAGTTACTACGCTTCACCCGAGGGGAGCAGACACAGAACCTAATCAGACCGTGATCACTCCCGCCCAAGGATTCGTCAACGGTGAGGCCAGTGACGAGGTTGTCCTCGGTCGTGAATACTAAGTCTAGAACGCTTTTGCCTCGTGTAGGCTCATTGACCCCCTGAGTCAGGACGTTCTCATTAGCAAAGTCAACTAGCCTCCTCCCTTCAGCATCAGCAGTCCTGTCTTCCCACTTTATTCCGCGACAGTTGAAGTCTCCTAAAACTACACACACCCTATCCCCTAGCAGGCTACGGAGTTCGGTGTACAGGGCTGTATCCTCCTCGAGGAGGAGATGCGGAGGTCTGTACACGTTCAGATCGACGCCAAGCAGCTCCCGTTCCGATCGGAACTGGCAGTCAACCGGACTCAACGTGTCCCTCACGTATATTAGTACTCCTCCCCCCTCCCCATGGGTGCGGTCTTTGTGAAACATTCTATACCCGGGAATCTCGAACTCCCCAACGTAGTCCCTACGATCAGTATAAATCCAGGACTCGGTGACAGCAACGATATCCTGGTATTCGGATGCTAAGAGCGCCCGTAGCTCGTAAAACGTATTCCTAATCGACCTAGTATTAAAAAGCACTGCGCGGAGGGAGCCTTCCCTATTCAGACCGCCCCTAGCCCGACCCGTTTCCCGAACAGCCAGGACTGTCGGGAGTTGAAGAGGAGGCTGAACCCCCTCCAACGGGGAAGGATGGTCACCCACCTGTACATGGACACAACCTTCAGTTGAAGATACGTCCGTCACCGGCTCAAGAGAGAGAGAGTTACAAGGAATTACAAGGAGTTACAAGGAAAAGTAGTACCTCAAAAGGCCTTGCGGCCCGTACCGAGGAGGTACCAATGGCAACAGGTGACAGGGAAAACTTCATACACCCTCAAATAGTGTGCAAGATTCGGTCTAACCTTTTCTTGAACAGATCCACAGAAGAATTGTTCACAACTTCTGAAGGTAGCCTGTTCTACGTGTCACAGATCTTATACGTAAAGTAATTCCCACACACACTAATCCTAAACCGTTTCAAATCGAACTTCCAACCATTGTTGCGAGTTGGATTATCATTTAAACTAAACATACTTCTCAAATCGACATTGTTGAACCCGCGTAAGAACTTGAAAACCTCGATGAGTTGACCGCCCAGCCTCCGAGTTTCCAGCGAAAACAAATTCAGGGTGCGTAAGTGTCGATTGTAGCCCATATACCTAACGGAAGGGATTAACTTTGTGGCCCTCGCCTGGAATCGCTCCAGCCTCTCAATATCTTTCCTGAGCGTGGGCGACCAGAACTGTACAGCATACTCCAGGTGCGGCCGAACTAGAGAATTGTACAGAGAGAGTACAATTTCCATGTTCCGAAATCGAAATTGCCTCCTGATATAACCCGACAACTGCTGGGCTTTCTTTTCCATCTCTACGCACTGTTTCTAAATTTAAGGTTGCTGCTAATTAGCACACCCAAGTCCTTTTCCAAATCAGTGGCCTCGATATTACTCCCCAACATCGAGTAGTCCGACTTGGGATTGGCGTAGCCAATGTGCATCACCTTGCGTTCACCCAAGTTAAACGGCATTTGCCATTTTTTGGACCACTCTCCTATCCTACGAAGGTCCGCACGCAGTTGCTCGATCGCTTCGGGCGTCTCAACATTGGCCCCAAGCTTGGTGACATCAGCGAATTTGGCGATCCTACTGGCGATGCCAACGTGGATATCATTTATGTAAATGATAAAAAACACTTGCCCCAAAACGGAACCCTGAAGAACCCCGCTAGTGACCGAGGCCCAACACGAACTAGCCCTTTTAATTACAACCCTCTGCCGTCTATTCTTCAGCCAGTTTTCAACCCACCTACCTTCTTCCCCACCAATACGCAGCGCGCGCGCTTTGGCCATTAGCCGGCGGTGAGGTACCTTATCAAAGGCTTTCTGAAAGTCGAGATAAAGTATATCAACTGCCTTACTCTTATCATACTCACTCAACCTAACGTGGAAAAACTCGATCAAGTTGGTGAGACACGACCTAGCGCATGTTTTGCCTGGCGGCACCAGACGCATAATAAAGCGCTCGGCTTCAGCAGCTGTTTTATAACGTGTAAATCAGCCAGTTGGCTTAATCAGCCATTTGGCTTAATCTGGCTTAGAAGGCGTAATTGGCTTGTTTAGGTGTATATTAATAACCTTCCATCGAATTAAAAGCGCGCGCACACACACACACACACACACACACACACACACACATTCCACGAATATATACACGCTCATAGATCCCCTATTATTAATCTGGCTTAGAAGTCGTAATTGGCTTGTTTAAGTGTATATTAATAACCTTCGAGCGAATTAAAAGCACACACACACGCACGTACCCCCCTCCCCCCACGGTATACATGCTCATAGATCCCCTATTATTGCACACACTCACACACACACCCATTGGCTTAATTAGCCTGTTGGCTTAGAAGGCTTAATCTGTCTCAGAAGGCGCAAATGGTTTGTTCAGGTGTACATTATTATTTTTTGAGTTGCCAAATTGTGCTATTTATTTAATTAAAGCAGATGTTCTTGACAGCTGGCTTAAAATCCGTCAGTAGGCTTATAGGGCGTAAATAGCCATTTGGTATACATATATATATTTATTTAATTAAATAATATCGTTTATATACAACCAAAAGAATTAAAAAACACCATTACAGCATTCTGTTTATTTAGACGAATTATTGGAATTAATTTCATGAAATATATAGAAAATAAATACACAATGAAAATAGTTATTTCTATAAATAGTTTAAACGAGTAATATATATATATATTTATATATATATATACATATATATATTAAAAAATAATAATAGTATAAGAAATACAGTTTAAACTCAGAATATATATATATATATATATATATATAAAATAAAAATAAAAACAATAATAGTATAAGAAATACACAAGTTAAACGAAGAATATATATATATATAATCAAAAAATAATATATAAATATCAAAATACACACAATTTATGGTTTACTGCGTTTAAATAAATACGAAAATCGCACTTGATCGATTCTACAGTTACATCATTGTTGCTTTGCACTACATAATAAATACGATTTAACATTATTTCACCGCTCTAGTTATACGGATGCCTATACTCGATGTAAAGGACCTTCATATCATTCAATGCTATTTTTGTGTCCATTTTACAGTCGGTTGGCAAGTTATCTTTAAACACGGACAGATTACAATCAAAAGCACGCAAAAAGCGGGCATCGTGAGCCACAACATCAATATTAAATTAAAGTTTATAAACACTCCTTTCCAATCGAGAGTTTATTCTTACCGATCCGAGCTTTTCAATCGTGAACTCTTCTTCACAGTGCATAGCGGCAGTTGAAATAATCTTCTAAGACGTAACGACAGCTACTCATTATATAAAAAAACAATTCTTCAGGGTGAACGGTGTAGGTAAGCGCAGCCCTGTACCGCTCAAGTCCTTTGTACCAAAGTTCATGATATTTCGAAGAGTCTAAACCTTTTAAATAAGCATCCAGTTTCAGACCATTCTCGCCTTGTTCAGTCCTACACAAGGCAAACCTGTCGAGCAGAGATGTGTATGCGTGGTCAAGAACCGTACCAAAATAAAGCATATCCGTAACACGCGCGCCTAATGTAGACTTCAGCTTGCGGAAACCAACGATTTCAAACATTCTCTCCAGGATGAATCGGTTGCGCGTAGGGACAAGAACGTTATTATCAGACGCATTCTTCCACATCAGCCGTATATCAATGCATGGCTGCTCGCTATTTATACACAACGTACAAACAATGACATATGATGGGGTATCACTAATCTGTTCTCTTCTTGTACCTACACCTGCAGGTATTTTATAACGATCCTCGCTCCACTTCTCAACTACCACGAAGACGCTATTCATCTCCTCAACACTCAAATAAACCACATTCCGTTTACCAGAGTTTGTTTGTCTACAAGTCGTTTCAAGTACATAGTTAATGGCACCGGTTTTACGCCTGAACACGCGCAATGACTTCGTCACGGACACATCGTACACGACATTGAGAATGCTGTTCAAAGGAAGCTCCATCGTATTCTATTGTAAAGAGTGCACGTCGAGTCGGTTCAGGCTCTGACATGACTATGAGCCACAGGTGGGCGGATCGGCTCGATGGGAGGTGTGGAGGAGTGAGTCACACCATAAGCTGATGAATCGTGTACAGTGTTGTTCCAAGGTGAAAGAATCATGTGAATACCTGTTTCCCATTATACTGGGTAGGTGTTTTGAGAATTTTCCCGTCTGCGATACATGAAATAATATCTGTTTTAATGTTTTATCACTCCCACTCCCCAGAATGCGCACCAGACATTTCGTTCGGGGGGATTTTCACGATCCAAACACATTTTATTCACACTCCGGCGCACTATTTGAAAGAAACATGTGCCCATATTTTTCCTTCTTGTTTAGCAGGCACTACTCTTCTCTAAATTCTATTAATAACTCACGGGAGCCTTTCGCCACAACCTCACTGCAAACCTCGTCATAATATAGTATATTAATGTAGTGGTAAAAATACTTCAGATTCTCCATTATAACAAGATTTACATTCTCAGCCGCAGGGTACGAGTACTCGGTATGATGCAACATGACATAATACCGCTTGTCATACCACTCATCAACAAGACTCACTAACCATAACCGTTGCTTCTCTTCTGCACGTGTTGTTTCTTCCACTTCACGGTATATGTAAGCTTTTGTAAAGTTTAGTCCTACAACATAGTTCAATACATCGTTTGTACCACGAAATCCTGCAATGGTCTCGCCAGAATAGCCGTAGAATATTTGAACCTCTTGTTCCTCAAGCTTTGCACGGTTCAATGTAGCCTTAAAAGTATCAAAGGAGGGAGGGATAGGGAGTCTTTCAGTATCCACCACATCTTCACACTTTACCGAATACTACTTCATAAAACTCGAGCACGCAATATTAAAGGTAACCATCACTATTTTTCCTCTACGTGAGATTTTTCAAATACACGTCTGAGATCCAGGGCTTGCAGTGATCAACTGAACACGCAGAGGTAGAGAAATGCCCAAGTAGTAGCAGGAGTCACGTGACCATTGGTCGATCATAGAGGGGGCGGAGCTTAGGACTTTTCCTGCACACACACACACACACACACACAAAGGAGAAAATGAAGCGCTAATTGAAACACGATTTATTTAATAAACATATCGAATTATTCAAGGTGTATATATATATATATATATTCACACAAATACGTATAATGAACAAAATAAACATATCGTTAACAAGTAAATACACACACACACACACACACACATATATATATATATATATATATATATATATATATATATGTAACAATCAAGGGTTATGGTATCCAAAGGGTACGGTATCATAAGTACCAGGCACCTGGTAACGTGTCCTATAGGTGTTACGGCATACCTTCGTACCCCTAAGTTCCTTCACGCCCCCAACTTCTGCCCCCGAAAATTGTGGGTCCCTACAGTCAGTTGGGGTGGTTGGTCACCCTCATCTTCCAAGCACACTAGATCCTTCAACGAGTCAAAGTTAACGACTCGTCGGTTCGCCTGGTTAAGCGTGATACCCTTAGCATTCACGATATATTTCATATCCTCCCCCACCCTCACCTGTAACCCATACGTTTTTGGACTTGTTGAGAAAAAAGAGTCGGCGTATGCGATGTCTCCATACTCATCCTTGATCTCATCTGTTAAATCTCCGAGGATTTCATCAATAGGCGGCATGTATTCGCCTTCCCTCGCTGTGAATATCACACTGTCTGTGTCGGCGTAGAGAACCCTCCGCCCAAGAGAATGGCCAATTCGGTAATGTTGTACTTTATTATATACGTATTACCTACATTCACGATCTCCATGACCTCTTTATCGGGAGCGTTGGTATAATCCCACACCTCGCTATAACTTTTGGCTAGGTGAACGTTCCCCTTGCTGTATTCTGTGCAAATTTTCCCCAAAGACTATTTAGACACAACTTTGCACTAAAGCGCCTGCCTGATTTCTTTACAATTTGGAACCGGTCAAGTTGTATCCCTTCACGATCAGGTAACGCTGAATATAAGCCGATTTTTCATCTTCGGTATCAACTCCTCGCGGATACCCTGATGCTTCTACCTTATCCCTCAAAAAAGTGTTTATATATGGCGTGAAAAGGTTGGGGAGCTTCTGAAACCTCCACACCTCATATATCTTCAATATTCTGTAGCCATGGCGAACGGCTTGGGCCAGCTCAGGTCTTATATATACGCTGTGTGATTACAAGTCCCATTGTTCTCCTCGCGCCCTTCACGCACAGAGGAAACATAAGCTTGTGGTCTATAACGACGGGTAAGATCGGCATCCATAAATCGCGAGGGAGCACGTCTAAGAAAGAAAGACAGAAATAGTTCTTGTTCATATTTGCTGAGAACTCCTTCGATGGTGGGGTGGGCAGGGCTGGTCCTACCAGTTTTTCAGGTGCATCTACGGGGTACGGATTGTTCTTCATCACGTTGGGGTATAAAGAGCAGAAGTCATAGTAATGGAATTTCACGCCCTCAGTACGCGGAAAGTATAGTTTGAAGGGATTTGTACGCCCTCCGAACAAGCTATCTCCGCATTCGAGAGGCTCCAGCAGCATTGAACGCTTGATGGTGTTTATTTCTTCACGGTACTGTCCATCTGTTTCCATCCGTGCATCATACTCATGCTCCCACAAGATCTTGTGAGTGAACTGGGTGCCCATCAGCTGATCGCCGGTGCGGGTCCATGCAAGACTATCGGCAGGAGATCTACCATAGATATCTCCTACGATCCCGCACTCAGGACGGGGGCATCCGTGTCACCACCAGCCGTTAATGGAGTACACAGTTTTCTCACCAGTGGCACAGTTTTCGCTTAGACCATCAACCCAAAAAACACGACCATTAATCTTAATGGGTACTTCACCCGTGTTGCGGGCATGCTTTATGTATACACCTGTCTGCTGCTGTATGTGTATGAGCCAGTAAATAGCCTTGTGCCCATAACTGCGGGGGTTGTTTCTGTGAATGACTGCTAAGGTGTTGTTAGGCGTGAAATTGTTCTTGAACACCGTAAAGCACAAAGAGGCGATCGTGGTTGCGACTTGCAACGGATCGCACTTGAAACGGTCTATGTACATCCTTCTAAAGGCCTGGAAACATACTCTAACCACGCGCACATCATTCACGCAATAACGCTCACATTCATCAGCTATATTCCAAGGATTAGATTCATTAAAACTGTTGCAGTAGCGGTCAAAATCTTCACGTTCACCTGTGCTCATACATTCATAGTTAAAGTAATGTTTGGGTGGAGGTAGTCTTATGTAATTTAAAGTTTCGCTTGTGAGGAATGTGGAAGGGAAATATCCGTTTGAAACTTCGGCTGCTACGCCCATTACCTTGGGTAGCTTAGTTAATTTACAAGGTGTAAATAATAAAGTGTCTTTAAACTGTACATTACCTCTTATTTGTATCCGTATAAATTTGTTTCCTCTTTTCAAGGGATCACCTGTAAATATCTCTGATGACTCGTGCTCAAGCAGCTCCTTATAAACGAACTGTGTGTCAAATTTTGCACCGTTATGGGCAAGAATATACACAGTCATTTTTTTGAACTTGTCTGCTAACTTGACAATATAGGAAACAAAGTGTTTCACGGAACTCATCACACTCGACACTCATCACACTCGACCTCCATGCACTCATCATAGATACTCTGGCTTAGAAGTAGATGTGAGATAAACTCTTTGGTTTCAGCAACCTTATATGTTTATATATCGTAGTACACAGTTATACAAGGTCTATTTTTAGGCTTAGCGTCTTTCATATAACATACATGCTTTACACCAACCGCCTTATATTTCTCATGTATGTAGAAGAGTCAATTTCATCACATTTATGCGTGAATTTCCCCCAATTATTCATCATATGAAACATACCACATTCACAGATTCTCATTTTCGTGCACGTGCCAATTGATTTATGGAGCTCAAAACAGTTATTATTGAAAAATGTGCGTCTGCATTTATCGCAGTCCCTTTTCTCAGCTTCAACCACACGGCTTTCACATTTGAAACTTTTACACTGCTCACATACCATGTGGCAATCCTTACAATGTTGCACTATATCATCCGCAAACTCGAGACATCCCTTACACAAATCATGATGCCTTCCATATTTTCGACTTTTATCATAACTCGCGTAAAGAGCCCTTATATTACGGATGGGGAGATACGTTGAATCTGACAATCCTAAAATAATTAGGGGTCTTGTACGATCTCTCACACTACTTTTAAAAGCAAGCAAGTTGCCATGCGTCTGAATGGTATTACTACCCAAAAATCATCTACATCCCTTACATCTGACCCGAACCCGAAGGACAGCCTCTTCCTGATTCACGTTCGTCGCGGTTCTGAAGGGCAAACTCCACAATAGGTTCAAGTACGCGCCGTAGTTCATGTTCTACACCATTGCTATACATGGATCCAGGGTCAACCCTCTCTACGTACCGATTTCTAGTCAGGGCTGTGATGGTGGTGGTGGCGGTGCGCACCAACTCGAATGTTATGCCATCCTCTACAGAACGAAAAGCTGCTGCTGCTGTGGAGGATGTTCCGGGAATTGAACAGGAATAAGGGACTACATCTATATTTGAGGAAGGAACTACTGTGGGGGTTGTGTCGTAAGAGGTAGAGGGTTGGGGCTCTATTACTGGGGGTCTAACAACCTGTGCACTCCTGGCACGCTATATACCTGACGTGGAAGTCTGTTCATCATGCTTCCGTTTTGAATTGTCTCGTGGTGGTGTTACATGGGTAGCTGGTGTGGGCTCGTTAGCGGGGGTACAGTCTGTGACAACAACTACACTGTCATCGGGGTCGTCTGTAATACCGATGATGGGGACATGATGCTGTATCTCATCGTCATTCACGGTTCTGTGGAACAAGACTGTAGAATATAAGGAACACCACTTAAAAAGATGGATTCTGTAGAAAAATTCAGGTTCACGAGCCCATCCACATGTATTATATCTGGCCCTACAGGATGTGGTAAAACTGTGTTTATGCTTAATATCATTAAAGAAAAGGGAGAGATGTTCTCAAAATTTGTGCATACAGTTATATGGTGCTATTCGACGTATCAATCAGTGTTGAACGAGTACCAAGATGGTATTTTGTTCCACGAAGGTGTATATGACGTTAATTCGTTAAAGGGAAATGAGCATAGAGTCATTGTAATTGACGATCTCATGTTAGAAATGGAAAAAACGTTTGCCGAGACATTTGCAGTGTTCTCCCACCATCTAAACATAACCGTTTTCATCATCAATCAGAGTCTATTTTTCAAAAATAGATACATACGCAATGTGTCATTAAATACAAAATATCTAGTCTTATTCCCGCAAAGTAGAGATGTATCACAAATTGGGGTATTAGCCAATCAAATGTTCCCGAATCAGCGTAACGAGTTTTTGGAAGATTACAAAGAAGCCAGAAGTCAACGTTACGGATATTTGCTTTGTGTCCTTCATCCGCGAAACACGTTTAGGGTGCTTCTGAGAACGAATATATTTCCAAACGAGCCTGAAACGGTATATATTCCAGAATGACAAAGAGGCTAAAGAAATACCATGAATTAATAAAAATCTATCATCGACTGCCCCGGGCAATGCAACAGATGTTTGCTCAAAATATCGACTCCGACTTTTTAAAATGCATCTGTGAAATCTGACGTTATAAATTGCAATTTTTCAGTGAAATACCCTCAGAAGACTCGCCTACGTCGTTACAAGAACATAATACGTACACTCGCTTGAAAAATTCAGATTGTGGGGAAGAAAAAATGAATTATTGTACAAAGAGGGGGGTCATTCCTCCCCATCTTATTCTCAGTTTTGGAGCCTTCACTGACTAGATTAATATAATGAAGAAAGTGGTAGTGATTCCACACGAGGTGTTTGCTTCACTGCAAAGTTCAAAGAGTCCAGACACGGTTCTAGAACCCCGTAAAAGCAGGCTTAAAAGAATGGAGAGCGAATTGTTAGCCCTATTAAACAGTGAAAAAACACCTGATGAGAAAAGAATCCTATACTAAGGAGCTCTGCAGAAATTTCTTCACGAGTACGAAGATTATAAGTATCTGACAGAACTCCCCGTGGTTATTAGGCACAGCACGGACAACGATGAGCATGGTGACATAGGACCTGGGCCCGACAATAGCGCTGACCAACCAAATAATAACTGGTCGGTCACACAACATATCGAGCATGTATTAAAAAGCACCCCCCCCCACATACATTGAGGAATAAAGGTTTAAGTCCTTATAATCTATTGAATGAGGACCCCCAACATACAGTGGAGCGATACAGGTGAGATCATTGTGGAAGGAGCAAAAGAACAGGGATCGAATATCGTAGACATCGTCCATGATCTGGTGAGAAAGTGGGATAGGCCCTCACCATCAGGATGGAAACATATTAAAACAAGACTACAACAAATAAATGTCCCTAAAACATTGATAGGAAATCTGAAGAGGCTAAAAGACTTGAAACATGTGTCACAACTGAGAATGCCATCACCCCCAGCGGTGGCTAAACAATAACAACGGTCAACCCTATCCACGTGCCTCAAAAATACGCAAATGGCTAACATATTAAGAAGACGTTCTTATGACATTTCTCGCCGAACTTCCTAAGGAGGCGTTGATAGATTATAGAAGTGTTTACAATGATTGAGTAGGGAAAAAAGATGTTGAAAGGTTTTTGCGGGAGCAGTACGCTTACACACTTCATAAGCATGTGAGAAAAAGCTTTAAAACAGCCAAGACAACAGCGGCATCGACTGACTCTATTTGGAAAACAGATTTAACAGACATGCAAAGATATTCAGTGTATAACGATGGTTACCGCTACATCCTATTCATAATAGATGTATTCTCTAGATATTTGTGGCTAATTCCTCTGAAAAATAAATCGCCTAAAACAGTTGCTAAAGCCACCAAAACGTTGATGTTGAAAGGAAACAGGATTCCTGGCTATTTTTGTACGGATATGGGGAAAGAATTTATAGGCCAAGCTTTTCAGAACATGCTGACAGAGTTTAACATTAGCTACTACACTACCAATTCTATACATAAGGCCTCTTTAGCTGAAAGAGTTCAACGTACCATAAAGGAACGCATACATCGCTATTTTACACATAAAAACACATACAGATATGTAGACATTCTGGAATCATTGGCCTCATCATACCACCATCGCACGATTGGGACAACACCTAACGAGATTTTAGAAAGAGGTACGCGCACAGAGCCTGATGTGAGAAGAGATGTTCGTAGAATACCGCCAGACTCTGCGCGTTTGAAAATCAATGATTACGTAAGGTTGTCGAGTTCGGGTAATAAATTCGCGAGGGGATTTAAGCAAGATTGGACACATGATATTTTTAAAGTTAGGGCTATGAGACCTAAAGGTGAGATAATGCTGTATTACGTTGACGATTTGAATGGGGAAGAAATCGCAGGACTCTTGTACCGCGAGTAGTTGCAGAAAGTGGCATTTATTTTAGGAAATAATGTGCTTAAAATAAAAATTTTAGGAAGCAAAGTCTCAGGAAAGAGAAAAATGTACCTGGTGAAATGGCTAGGGTACCCAGAAAGCTTCAACACCTATATAAAAACTAATGCAATAATGAAGCTTAAATAGTATGCAACATGGCGCCTAACCATTTCTACGTCACACTACCGTCCTCTTCTTCTCTGTCTGTACATCCTAACAACAACTTGGCCAACTTTGTAACAGAACTCCATGGGCCCATTGTATTTGGTCGTGATTCGTATGAGGTGAGGATATGCGAAATTCAGCTGGAACCCTCTTTTTAAATATTGATTATAAAGAAACCGTTTTTACGGATCTTAGAGACCTTGATTGTGAAAAAGCCGGGGTAACTCGGGATAAAACCATACGTATCGCTCGGATTGGGAATGCACGGTATTACAGTACAGTAATAACACTAGGTCCGGGCAGTTATGGTGCGGCTGAGGATGTTGTGAGAGACTTAAACGTAAGTTTAAAAAACTCAAATCTTACGGATGATTTAGTATACGAAATCGTAAACAAAGAAAACCCTGCACATACTCTAATCCTAAAATCACAGGCTAACAGAAATGTTAAAGACAAAGGGCTGTTCAAAATTATAACCGAGGGGCGATATCGATCAGCCTTCCAAAGAGATACCTTTCACGAGGTACAACATGACTTGTCCAGCCTAATGTATCAGATGAAATTGGAGAAATTGGGTACTGTTTATACACCCCCAGACACGTGCTATATTTACAGCAATATAGTGGAGCACCAGTTTGTTGGGGATACCCAGGCACGCATGCTGCGCATTGCGCACATCCTCAACCATAGAAGGAAGAGCTTGAGTATTACATATGACAGGCCCCATAATGTGAATGTCGCATCTAATCTAATAATCAATATCTCAATATATATATATATACACACAAACTCAGAATGGTTTAATATATATATATATTATATATATATATATATATATATATATATATAATTATATATAAGAAAGATTGAGGGGAAAAATTTCCAATTCCGTGATGGGAGCTTAACAGTGAAACTGCACTTTCGACGCACTGAGTTATAATGGACAGAAAGCCTTTCACAGTCTATCGAGGTGTGAGATACCAGCGTGGGAGTGGGCTTGGATCCATTTCTTAACCATACTACGCACGGCTGTCCCCTTGCTGAAGAGGGGTGCCAGATACCTCAGGAGGAAAGCCCTACAATCAGGTCTTAACATGGTAGGAGACATATTGGCGGGGGCTAAACTTAAAGAAATTATAAAAAGTCACTCAAAGCGAACACGAGACGAAATCATCAAAGATGCAAAGCGAAAAATGCGTGGTGGTGGGAAGAAGAAGAAGAGGGCTGTCCGGAAGAAGGGGTTACCAGCACGTGGTTTTAAACGTAAAAGGATATCAAAATAGAAGTGTCCTAAGCGAATGAAACCTATGGTTGACCATTTTTTTGACTGATATAAGCTAAGGACATTGTTCTCATGAATCATAAACTGTTTACTACTTGTCGAGAGAGGTGGCACTATTTCCGACTCGTCATGGCACGCTTCATCCATCCGTGTAGTTCACAATGTTGTAAATCGGAGCTGTCCCTCTTTGATATGCCCCCACCACAAGTTTGTATTGAGCGCAGTGACTTTATTACAATTAACCCATTAAACACAATTAGTTCCCCGAGTAGAATTCGTGATACCCAGATCAGGCCCTTACTTTTTTGATCCAAGCTGTATGCATATGTACGCTAAACTATAGCCTATTCTGATGGAACGAACTGTGATGACAAATATGCTGTATACCCTGAAACAAACTTTCTGCACTCCATATTCAATCAGTGTGATGCATATTTAAATCAGGTCAACATCTCGGCAGGAATAGGGTATTATTGCCTACGAGCCTTTCTGGAAAGTGTGCTGAACTTTTCCATAGAAGCGAAGGATACCTTTTTAACTGTCGAGGGCTGTTATCAGACTAAAGACGAAAGTAGTATAAAAGACAAATTAAAAAATTTAAAAAAGAAGGTATACGAGTGTTTTGGACGCCTGCATACAGACTTCACATTCCAGGAGAAGTTGCTTGTGAATGGAGTGGCTATGAAAATAAAGCTCACCCGTACGAATCCTAAGATTTGTTTAAATCTTGGTGCTGATCAAGAAGAGGGTGGAAAGCCTGTTGTGATTCATATTATGGAAACATATCTTCGCGTACGCCGTGTGAAATTAAGTTCACCAACAATTAGAAATTCAGAAAAATTTAATACATGCCACAGTAAAATACCCAATTAACAGAATATAGATCAAACTATACACGGTGCCAGCAGGGTTAGCCTCGAAACAGATAGAAAACGTGGTTCTGGGAGTTCTACCTAAAAGGACATTAATTGGAATGCAGGAACACGCTTGGGTGAATGGAAAATATAAAAGGAACCCTTTAATTTCGAGAATTTCGTCTTAAAAATATAACTCTATACGTCAATGGCGTTCCACTTGGCAGGGCATTGGGTACGGATTATTCATCAGACGTTGTATTTCCGCTTTGTGCGTTTGACGCTACCCCAACTTATGAGCGCCGACAAATGAGCGCCGACAATTGAGCGCCAAGACAATTAAGCGTAAGACAAATGAGCGCAAGACAATCGAGCGCAAAACAATAACCTAACCTAACCACCTAACTACATTATTTTTAACATCCTTAATAAATATTGTTTTTTTAACATCCTTAATAAATATTTGTTCAAGCTTATTTTGTTTCTTTTATCCAGTTTTTGTTTGCTTGCTCTCGCTCAATTATTTTGCGCTCTTTTGTTCTTGCGCAAAACAATAACCTAACCTTACCTAACTACATTATTTTTAACATCCTTAATAAATATTGTTTTTGTAACATCCTTAATAAATATTTGTTCAAGCTTGTTTTGTTTCTTTTATCCAGTTTTTATTTGCTTGCTCTCGCTCAATTTTGCGCTCATTTGTTTTTGCGCTCAATTGTCTTGGCGCTCTATTGTCTTGCGCTTAATTGTCTTGGCACTCAATTGTCGGCTCTCATTTGTCGGCGCTCATTTGTCGGCGCTCATTTGTCCGGCGCCCAATTGTCGTGTCACGCCGTTTGACATCACATCTGACTTATCTGCGAGTGTAAATACACACATAAGTCCAAAGCAGAGTGGAAACATCTCAGCCAGACTCGAATTTGCCAAGCCGATAGACGCACCTATTAGTGTACTAGTATACCTCGTATCACAAGCCGTAATAGAAGTTGACAGACTTAGAGGCATTGTCACCACTGACTTTTAAAATGGACGCGAATACACGTTAGAGAGCAATGAATAGTGAACAAATCACTTGCTCCAAATTTATCGGTGCGTTTACGAAGAATGAAACATTGAAATTGCCAACTGCGAGAAAATGCGGCGGTCTTATTGTAAACACGAATATTATTGGTGGTGAAGGGATTCATTGGATAGTTATCTACTTTAAAAATAGGGACCGCCTGTACTATTTTAATTTACTCTGGACTCAGCCATGGAATGACGTTGTTTTAAAATTTCTCGAACAGCTACACATTACCGAAATTGTCTGGAATCTTTACAGATTCCAGGGCTACTTTAGTAAAGTATGTGGCATGTATTGCCTTTCATTTTTCTGGCACATGTCACGTGAAATGGAATTTATAAATTTTTAAAAATTATTCGACCCGTCATACTGAGCGGAATGATCAAATGGTATGCAGACAGATAAAAAAAGGTTCCCGTTTATGCGCACTCGATGTATTGTGTAAAGTTTTACGTGTATATAAATTGTAACTTGAGTAATTGTATCAATATTGTCTCCACTAATATTAGTTTGTGTATTTTGTGTCTTATTTAAAATGTAACGGAAACTAATTCTGTAACTAATTTAAGATGGATATAAAAAATTGTACTGTTTTATAAAACATGATTTCTATCATTTAATAAATTGATGAAAATACACTGCGTTTTCTTCTTACCCGAAACACATGAAAAAGAAGAAAAAGCTCTTACCCGAAACACAAGAAAAAGAAAAAAGCTTGCATTATTTCGCTGATGATGTGGCAATCGCTGGGTTGATTGCGCGGCAAAACTTCTACCTCCGTATTCGGGTCACTCTCTTCGAATTGCGTTTCTTCAAAACTATCACGAAAAGATTGTATAACACGATTTAGTTCCTCATCGGCCCTTTAAGAAAAAGGACACGGATGTAGACAGAAACTTTTAAATTAATTGCTTAGTTCATGCATTTTTCTGAATCTTTTTTAATAAAAATCCATTTGTTTTTCATAAAAAATACATATAGAGTGTATATATATATATATATATATATATATATATATATATATATATATATATATATTACGGTGGTCCTTTTTTTCAAATATCTAAATTATCATGCTCCCATCCTCTTATATTGTGGCAATTATCATAAAAATAATCTTCATAAAATATTTCTTGAAAATATCAATTTTTACAGGTAGCTCAAACGAACAGAAGTTTGCGCGCCAATTTGCCATTGCTCCATATGCATGCCGGTTAAATATGAGAAGTGTTAACCCTCTTCAGATCGAGTTGTTTTTTACACAACTAATTAAAACTAGGTTTGTAAATAGTTCCTGAAATTAGATCACTACGGGGCTCCACTGTACTATCTCAAGATGTTTTTCAATAACATAACATGAAATTCAATAAAAAAAATGTTTAGCATCTTTGTAATTTAGCATTAATATGCACAATTCTATTATTTGTTGTATGCGATAGATGGCATCCCATTACTCGTGGCATGTATGCGCTGCCTGACATACAGCGCAATGCACTACAGTTCAGTGTCTCTCTTGCTGCTACGTGGATACGAGTGTTGTGTAGCTGCTGCCACTTTACAAGCGTACCTGCTCAGTGCTTATCTGAGATAATAGGGTTAAGTGTTCATCATCCTTTGAACTTTGTTTTGCAATTTGATTAATATTTTAGGAATAGTGAATCGAAATAACTTCTGTATTTATTTAGCAAATTGTACTGTAATGATGGCAAAACACACGAGATCAAGCAGTGCTGCGCTTTACCTTGTGGACAAAACGTCGGAGAAGCTGACAGGGCAAAAGCTCCCATCCATCGGAGAGGTCCTTGCAGTATTCCTCCACAATCATCTTTCGCTTCATAAACCAATTCGTGAAGCAGCTACTGATGTGATGAATGAAATTTTGGAGTTTTGGGCCCGCGCTCGAGTCCCCGTAAAACGGAAAGATCACATTGTTGGAAAAATAATGAAGTTAAAGAAAGAATGACAGCTGCTTCGAAAAAACAAGAACCGGCGTTCAGAAACCCAAGTCAGGAAGGAAGAAGAGTTCAAATCTCAGATGGAGAACCTTTTCGACATCGCTCATGAAAATGCTATTCAAATGATCAAAAAACGAAGAGGATTGCCAATTCCTACTAGCCCAACGGGAGCCAGGCAGAAGTGGGACGATGGGTTCTGTGGATACCGTACTGTCAAAAACGGAGCAAAAAGTTGCAAACAGAAAAGCAGCTCAAGATATGCAGCTACGGAAAGCCAAAGAAGAAGCGGAAGCATCCTGTTCTATTGGAACGCTGGCGTCATCAAGTAGCAGTAACGAACATTCTTCTGAAGATGAACCACAAGAAACCTGTGGTGGTGAGCCTCTTCCAAAACGAAGCCGTGGAGTGAATAACATTTTGACTCCGGCACTTGCTTCAGCTTTAGACCGTTCTTCAATCAGTGACAGAAAGGCAACAATTGTAATAGCGGAAACTGCCCGCAGTCTGGGACATGACTTGAGAAAACAGGCCATTAATCGGTCATCAGTGAAGCGAGCTCGGGAACGTCATCGTGCCAAGACAGCAGAAACTTTGAAAAAAATAGCAGACGATGTTCCCTTGATTATTTATTCACTGGGATGGCAAACTCCTAGTGGACCTCACAGGGAAAGAGCGTGTGGACCGGCTCTCTGTTCTAGTGTCTGGACTGGGAGTACAACAGCTTCTTGGAGTCCCCAAAAGTCCGTCTGGTACTGGAGAACACCAAGCACAGGCCGTGCGGGATAAGCTGCAGGAATGGGAATTGAGTGACAGAGTTGTTGGAATGAGTTTTGACACTACCGCATCAAATACGGGACATCACTCCGGGGCTTGCGTCCTCTTAGAACAAAAACTTAGAAGAGATCTCTACTTGCCATGCAAACATCACATCATGGAACTTGTTTTTGGTGCAGCTTTCCAGGCCTGCATGGGACCAACTTCTCGGTCAGTTTTCATCGGGTATTGATGACCAGGAAGTTGAAGCAGCTACGAGAGAACAACGTCCCAGTCTGATCAACTTCGCTTTGTACCAGCTGTCACAAGATTATGCAAGGGATGACTACAAAGAGTTCCTAGAGTTAGCTCTTCTTTTCTTGGGTCGAGCAGAGTCCCACGGCTTTCATCACTCTTTCAAAGCTCCTGGCGCCATGCATCACGCTCGCTGGTTATCGAAAGTGTTGTATTCCTTCAAGATGGATGTTCCGGAAACAGTTTAAATTAACAGCCCAGGAGGAGCGCAGCCTACGGGATATCTGCGTATTCACCGTCACCACTTACATGAGGGCCTGTTTCCCTGCCCCATTGCCAGCAGCTGCACCGCTGGAGAATCTGAATCTCATGGAGGCTCTGTTCACTTATCCACATACAATGATTGCAAAGGCTACAACAGCCAAATTCAGTGACCACTTGTGGTATCTTTCTGAGCTTGGTTGCATTAGCGCTGTTTGATCCAGAAGTTTCTGTGGCTACGAAGAAGTCTATAATCAAGGTTATGGAGTCCAAAGAAAGAGATGAGGATGCATGAAAAAAGTTCAACAAAACAGCCTTCAAGCCGACAATGACTCTGGATGCCTTCGCCTCAAAACAATCGAAGAAGCTATTCGTTTATTTCAACCTGCCGCAGGATTTTTTGGAGAAAGATCCTAATGACTGGAATTCCTTTCCCTCATTCCAAGACTCTACAAGAGATGTTTCTAGTATAAATGTGATCAATGATGATGCTGAACGCGCAGTAGCTCTCATACAAAATTTCAACCAGAGGTATACAAAAGATGAAGAACAACTGCAGTTCCTTCTTCAAGTTGTGGCTGACCATCGCCGAAGCTTTCACGACAGCAAAAAGGAGACCTTGACTGGGCAACAGTAAGTGGTTTGGCAGCCATGACACCCCCATCTTGAACGGCTAATACTCAACGATATAGTTGGGGGGGACCCAAATGCCATGGTCTCATAGGGATATACAGTAGAGTAAAACTTTGAAGTCCTTGAGCTACCTCTAAATATTAATTGATTCAAATAAAATTTCTACCCAAGAGTTTCTACATTATATGCCACCATTTCAGGGGTTGGGAGCCGCCTCTTTCCTAACCTCAAAGTTAGGCATATAAATAAGGACCACCCTAATATATACAGGGCGTCCCAAAAAATGTATACACACTTTAAATACTTATAAAGGCAGTGTTTATTAAAATACATTTCATTTTCAAACTGTAATAGAATCTACAGACATTATTTAATTGTTTTGTCAACGCCTGTTTTCAA
>JAJOZX010004417.1:402500-419935 GCA_023014485.1 Bathynomus jamesi
GCATCAGAGCCTTTTTGGTTTCACGTGAGGGAAGCAGAGAGCGACTTTTTATTCTTGACCTAATAAATTTGTCTCTTGATTCCTGTGATATTACTGATGCTGATGCATCTTTAGCCAACTTCACGGCTCTTTCGACGTTCTGTGTGTGAATGGGGTATTGCTCAACTTTGAAACATTTTGTTTCGTACTCAAACAATTCTTCATCACACAATTTAGAAGTGAGAGGTGGTTCACTGATATCAATCCTATCCCAGAAGATGATGTCTGTCCAATGTGATGCTTTGAAGTTCAATTCTGGTACTCTAAATTCTCTGAGTTTCCTTGTATTGGTTTTCTTACACTTTATTATCTGTATTATTCGATCGATTGCAACTTTGCGCAGCTTTTGCTCACTATCTGACAGCATTGATAGAAGAATATTTTCTGAGTGAGCAAAATAGGCATTCCGAGATATATGAGGTTGGACAACTTTTTGTATATGTTGGGGTAACAGGTTGAACCTTTTATCGCATCAAGATATGTTTGGGTCCATCAGGCAGATACGGTTTAAATTTTATATTGAACCAGTTAGGACCATAGTTTGTTACTATGAACAGAACAAGGCTAGGTAACTCTCTGGAGGGATTCTTTGGGAGACATTAATGACATAGTCTGTTAGCTACAGTTAACCATCTAGAGTTGTTAATGGGACCAAGTTTGAGTTTCTCTAGGCTTCCGTCAACATATCCTTCTCTTATGGCCCCAATTATTCTGAACATATATTGTTGATCATTACTTAAATCTTCTATGAGCTCATCTGTGAGAACTGGGATGCTATCGGCCCCATCCGTAATTGGGAAGACCTTTACCACAGGTATTACATGGCAAGTCTTAAGAGCATTACCAATAGATCCACTGAATGATCTTGGCCCAGTTGTTTTCACGTCGTATCGCATAAACAGATGCCTTAAGGGAAGTTCATTTGTATGTAACATACAAATGCTCCATTGCAATGGTCGGTTCAGCTTCTGCTCGATGAAATGGATTATGCCACCTTTAGACCCAGTGTTGACATTCGTACTGTCGCACCCTATCACCTGGAGATTCTGGTCTAGTGTCACTTCATTCAAGTAAGCGAACAACGATTCAGATACATCACTTGCTTTTCCAGATTTAGGACTCAAATGGTTAAGGTATTCTCCATCAAGCTCACTCAATAGTACATAATGTTCTTCAACAATTATATCCTGGTATCATTTACCATCTTTATTTGTCTTTACTAACGTCTTGTCTTTTTTCCCATCAAAATATAAATCTTTAACATCACCATAACTTTGTGCAACGTCAACTTGTAATGTTTTTCTCAATTTCTGTCTCTCTCTTCTCACCTTACTTCGATCAATAAAAAAGTCTGTCTTTTTCGGTAATGATACCCAAATCCACCAAAGTACCTGAAGCAATGGCCGATGCAGCCCTATCTGAAACACAAAATCTGTCGGCTTCCATGGCGAGATTGGGTAAAGGGGCTCTCATTTGAATGTTGGAGCATTCATATTCAGACTCAGTTGTTGAACTTTTTTCGGTACGAGAGAGATCAGTATTAGTATCAGGTGAAAGCACATCATCAGTGACTACCTTTTCGAATTCTTCATGCATGATTATTTTTCTTCGCTTACTTCCTTGTTGCTCCTTCAACTTTCTTGCATTTCTTTTTGCTATAGATCTTGAAAGGGCAACATCCTCCAATCACCATATTTCGCATAGTCTTCTGATCCTCAAGGAATTCCAGTTCTTCCTTGGGTATTCTTGATTCTTTTGGACAAACACAAATAATATATTTTTCTTTACATCCACTTTTTCGGCAGCCAAAATCTTGGTGCGAAACGAAGTTGCATTTACAGGCACAAATGTCAAAGAGTTCTACCAATGATTTTTTGAACAATTCAATAAGCTTCGCACTGCTTTTGGATCGATTGAGTTGCGTAACCTTGTCGGTAAAGTATTTCAGCTTGGTAATTATGGATTTTTTACTCACTGAGGGTATTGATGAACGTTTCCACACTTCGACCAATGCTTCTGCTATCGTTTCGAGAATATCATTATTTGTCAATTTTGCAGATGAGCCTTCCTTCAGTAGAAGAAAATACTTCCCAACCTGCATATTAGAGGGTAAGACATTATGTGGCCATTCACGTGGAATTCCGAACAGAAAATGTTGCTTCACCGACTGTCTAGTTAGTAGGGATTTTGTCATATTAGATCTGAGGTTAAATTTCTACAGAAATATCACATTATGAAAATCTGAAAAAATACAAAACACGGAATTAGTTAAAACAAATTATATATAAGCTCTAAAACTTAAACGTGGAATTCCAAACAGAAAATGTTGCTTCACCGACTGTCTAGTTAGTAGGGATTTTGTCATATTTAGATCTGAGGTTAAATTTCTACAGAAATATCACATTATGAAAATCTGAAAAAATACAAAACACGGAATTAGTTAAAACAAATTATATATAAGCTCTAAAACTAAAATGTGAACATATTTTACTCAATAGTCTTTGTAGCCACCCATGCTACAATATGCAGCATGTGGCTCCTACCCCCATCCCTTATCAGCCATATGCAAGATGTCATTGACCTCGAGTGAGACTGATGTTTAGATAAGCGTCTGTGTGTTCTTATTGGTGATTATTAAGTATCGCTTGTGTTGTGTGAATATATTTACTCGTTATCATAGTTATAACCAAATAACGCACAATATAACGCGATATCTTCTCTCAAAAGCCAATAGATATTATACTAAGGGTCTTTCAAAATATGACTTTCCGCCATTTTGTTTTCGGCAAAAATGCGGCGGATGGAGGGTCCTAAATAGAAAATATTATCTTTTTAGAATTTCTAGAGGGTCAGCATACCAAATTATGAGTGAGGCAAGACGGTTTAATATTTTCACTCCACCCTAATATATATATGATAATACTTATATACAGGGTGTACATAAAGTCAGGATCTATTTTTGTGAAGCACTTGGAAATTATATGGAATTCAATCATAAAATGATAAAGTGGTAACATTTATTAAATAATTAAGCGTAGGATTCGACGTAACGCCCATCAGTATCCCTGCACAGCTCAAATCGTTCCGCAGCATTTCTAAACACATTCTGGAACATTTGCGGGGTTATGTTATCTGCAGCAGTTCGTATACGTGTACGTAAGTTTTCAAGACTCGTAATCTTCGTCTGATAGACGTGCGACTCGATAAAGCCCCATGCAAAGAAATCTAAAGGGGTTAAATCTGGTCATCTCGCTGGCCAAGGTCTGTTGCTTCCGCGTCCGATCCAGCGATTTGGAAAACGTCCATTTAGATAATCCTGAACAATTTTGGCATAGTGACAAGGAGCACCATCATGTTGATAGACGACGGTACTAACAATCCTATCCCGTCGTCTATCAACATGATACTTGAGAGATATTTGACAAATTAGTGGCAACAATTAGACTTTCCAGTAAGATGATGTTCCTGCGCACAGAACACAACGAACTGTGGCTTACCAGCAGAAAGTAACCCCGACGACTTTATTGAGTCAAACATGTGACCAGCCAACAGTCCAGATCTTTCACCTTTAGATTACACTATTTGGGGGGCATTGAATTCAAAAGTTTATATTCCTGGTGAAAGAATTCAAAATGTGACGAATTGCGTTCTCCCTCCTCATCTTGCGCGGATGTTCTTCTATACGAGCGTCGTTCTTTACGTTAATTATACTGTGTTGTTTGCAGTTGAAATGTATATATGTGCGGCATGCGGGAGGTGCCCCCTTGGGGCATTGGTTTCTGCGCGTATGTAGGAGAATTACGACTTCTGATCGAGTGAGGCCCATGGTGTAGTGGTTATCATATCTGACCGGCAATCGGAAGATCCCGGGTTCGATTCCCGGGTGTTTACCTCATTTTTTCATTTGTTCGTCCTCCCTCCTCATCTTGCGCGGAATGTTCTTCTATACAAGCGTCGTTCTTTACGTTAATTATACTGTGTGTTGTTTGCAGTTGAAATGTATATATGTGCGGCATGCGAGAGGTGCCCCCTCGGGGCATTGGTTTCTGCGCGTATGTAGGAGAATTACGACTTCTGATCGAGTGAGGCCCATGGTGTAGTGGTTATCATATCTGACCGGCAATCGTAAGATCCAGGGTTCGATTCCCGGGTGGTTACCTCATTTTTTCATTTGTTCGTTCTCCCTCCTCATCTTGCGCGGAATGTTCTTCTATACAAGCGTCGTTCTTTACGTATATATATATATATATATATATATATATATATATATATATATATATATATATATATATACAGGGCGTCCCAAAAAAATGTATACACACTTTAAATAATTATAAAGGCAGTGTTTATTAAAATACATTTCATTTTCAAAATGTAATAGAATCTACAGACATTATTTAATTGTTTTGTCAACGCCTGTTTTCAAACTGACGTCCGTTCTGGTCCAGGCACTGCTGATACTGCTGATAACGCGAAGCAATGGAATCGCAAACATCACGAAACATTTCGTTTGGTATTTGTGTGCATTCTCGTTCAATGGCTGCTCTCAATTCAGCGACTGTTGCAGGTTTTATAGCGTAGACTTTGTCTTTTAAGTATCCCCATAAAAAAAGTCTAGTGGTGTGAGGTCTCGTGAACGCGGAGGGTATTCTACGAAACCCCTTCGTCCAATCCACATCCACATCGTGCCAAGTACCACTCGCAATACTCCACTCTTCGGTCCGGATCATTTTCATTAATAGCATGGACTAATTTTGGAATGTAACTTTTCCATTGACAGCGCTTCAAAATGCGTTGGACAGACGATTCTGAAATTCCTACCTCACGACTCGCTTGCCGCACAGATTTTCTTGGACTTTGGTGATACGTTTCCAGTACTCTTTCTTGCTTTGTGGGGCTTGTCGATGTCCGTGGTCTTCCGGAACGCTTCTTGTGGACATTCTGAACAGTTCCATCGGCTTCAAACTTATCTCTAATTCGAGTGATGGTAAGTCGCGTTGGTGGATCTGTTTGAAACTCCCTCCTAAACTGTCTTTGCACTTCAACTGCGTTTTCACACTTCCAGTAGCATTTTAGAATGAATTTCCTTTGTTCAAAGCTTAGTCTGACTGCCATTATTAATTCTAATGGGTTTAACTTGGAAAGAAAGAAACATCAATTGAGCTATCAGCTGTTAAAGTGTGTATACATTTTTTTGGGACGCCCTGTATATATATATATATATATATATATATATATATATATATATATATACAGGGTGGGGCACGGGAATCAAGTGTTTTTTGAATAGCTAGTAATCGGCCATTAAGAATGGGAGGGGCGTGCGGTAGGTAGCATTCCATTCCTGGGTTCATAGCATTTAACTTTAACACTCACCTTTATCTTTCAGGTGCCATCATGGAGCAGTGGACGTTAGAACACCGCATGTTCGCGTATGATCATTTTGTTAGGAGTGGCGAGTCAGTGACAGCAGTTCAGCGTGCGTTTCGCCGCAGATTCAACATTCATCGAAATGACTCTGTTCCCTCTCGTGACACAATCTTACGTTGGGTTAACAATCTTCGAACAGGAGGCTCAATAATGAAAACAAAACCGAAGGGGCCGCAACGCACTGTGCGTACTCCAGAGAACGTTGAAAGGGTCAGACAAGCGATGTTGCAAAGCCCAGGCCGCTCTGCTCGGAGACATTCAGCTGCACTCGGAATCAGCAATCGTACTGTTAGACGGATTTTGCATGAAGAATTACATTTTCACCCATACAAGTTAGCGATGGTGCAGGAATTGAATGTAAACGATTGCCCCCAACGACTGAATTTTGCACAGGAAATGCTTGCACTTTATGAGCAGAATGAAAACATGATGGTGGTAATGAGTGATGAAGCCCATTTCCACCTTAATGGGGCCGTCAACAATCAAAACTGTCGGTATTGGGCTGCTGAAAATCCGCGACAACTCCATGAAAAACCGCTGCATAGCCCTAAGGTTACAGTTTGGTGCACGGTGGGAAAGTTTGGCGTCATCGGTCCCTATTTCTTCGAACAAAATGGGGTTACCGTTACCATAACATCTGGGCGTTACATTGAGATGGTGAACACCTTTTTCATCCCTGAGTTACGAAGAAGGCATATTGCTCGTCGACATTTGTGGTTTCAGCAAGATGGGGCCACGCCACACACCGCCAGAGCGTCAATGGCTGTTCTTCGCCCCCTGTTTCCCAACCATCTCATTTCGAGATTTGGTGACATTGCATGGCCCCCTCGGTCCCCTGACTTGTCCACATGTGACTTCTTTCTATGGGGGTACCTCAAGTCACGTGTCTACGAGGACAAGCCCCGTACATTAGATGCATTGAAGGAAGCGATCCGTCAACAAATCATCCAAATCAACAGAGACCTGCTGGGAAGAGTGGAGGCCAATTTTCGTAAACGCCTTCAACAATGCGTCGACGGCCAAGGACATCATATGCCAGATATAATTTTCGGTACATGATTATTATGACATGAAATGCTATGTTCTTACGAATGTTGTTCTATCAATATATTTTCTTTACAAAAATAAATATCATTTTCCTGATTATTCCAAAAACACTTGGTTCCCGTGCCCCACCCTATATAAAAAGAGTGATCCAGAGAAATGGGACCCAAAAGAAACCCCTGTAACTCTTAAAGTATAAGTCCTTTTATAAAATCATACGCATCATTCGAAAGAGGATAGTTACAAGTTTGTACAGGATTGTATAGGTTTTGACAATACAAGACAAGCTAAGATACAAAACAAAATAAAAGTGTTAGTTAAAACTAACCCTTCAAGATGACTGCATGGACTGTGGAACAGCTGCGTTTCATAACTGAGCAATATTATGAGCATGGAAGAAGTGTAGTTTCAGCTCAAAGATCTTTCAAGACAAATTTTCAGATGTCAAAATCACCTTCTAAGAAAGTAATCCGTCGGTGTGTCAGAAATTTTTCCCTAACTGGCAGCATTGGAAAAAGAAAACCAACTGGAAGAGTGCGCACAGCAAGGATAGACGAGATCATTAACAGAACTCATGAAATTGTACAGGATAATCCTAACATAAGCATCAGACGTGCTTCTCAGCTGTTAGGAGTTGGATATGGAACAACACACGGTATATTCAAGCAAAATGTAATGCTCTTTCCATATAAAATTCAAACAGTGCAACAACTAAACGATGGAGATTTCGCACCAAGACGACAATTCTGTCAATGGATCCAACAGAAGGTAAATGACCACCAATTTTCTAGCAACTTTGATTATGTCAGACGAAGCCCATTTTCACTTGAATGGAACTGTAAACAAACAAAATTGTCGTTTCTGGGCAACAGAAAATCCATTGAATATTATCGAAGTCCCGTTGCATAGTCAGCGTGTAACTGTTTGGTGTGGTCTTGATCATAGGGCCGTACTTTTTCGAGGATTCCACCGGAAACACGGTCACTGTAAATGGTTCCAACAAGACGGAGCTACCTGCCATACCACGAGGAACTGCATGGCAGTTTTGCGTCAAACGTTTCCAGGCGAGTTAATCTCAAGATTTGGAGACGTTGAATGGCCCGCAAGGTCTCCGGATTTTTCTCCCTTAGATTATTATCTCTGGGGATATTTAAAGAGTAGAGTCTACAGAAATAACCCAACGACCTTGCAAGAATTGAAGGCCGCCATCACAAATGAGATACAGGCCATACCACCGCACACTCTTGCAAAAGTGATGCAGAACTTACAAGCGAGAACACTGGAATGCTTGGCAACTAATGGAGCACATTTGAAAGGAGTCATTTTTAAAAATAAATACTTCATAATAAACTTGTAACTCTACTCTTTCGAATGATATATAGTTTTATGAAAGGAATTAAATATTAAGAATATTTGGCTTTTTTTTATGGGTCCCATTTATCTGGATCACCCAGTATATACACACACACATATATATATATACATTTTAACTGCAAACAACACAGTATAAATAATGTAAAGAAAGACGCTTGTGTAGAAGAACGTTCCGCACAAGATGAGGAGGGAGAACGAACAAATGAAAAATGAGGTAACCACCCGGGAATCGAACCCGGGATCTTCCGATTGCCGGTCAGATATGCTATCCACTACACCATATATATATATATATATATATATATATATATATATATTCTCCCCTGGGGTGGGTGGCGTCCCTTTCCCGGTGACCTCCATGAATGAAAATGTGAAGATGGAACTTCTTGCTCTTTCTCATTACACCGTTCGTGGTTGGATTTGACAACACAATTTCTACTTATTTATTTAGTTCATAAATGCACCGATATTCATTTACACACAATTCGGATGTTACAATTTAAGGGATAACGCGAACCCATTGATGTATTTGTTCGGATTACTTTTCACTTAATTTCAGATTTTTTGCAAATGGACGACCCCACGGGATTTAGCTGAAATTTTTATTATACATATATTTAATGTCCTGACAACAGAAATAATATTTTTTTCATGGAGAAATGCGCAGAAGGTAAAGTAAAATGAAGAAGTAAAGAGAACTAGTTTGCCGCGCGCATGACGGTTTCCATGGTAACTAGGATTTTGGTATTCAGTTTTGCACAGTTTGCGTCGAATTCTAATCAGTTTTTTCGCTTACGAAGGAAGCTTCATTGACAATCGGAAACCATGTCGGATACGTATAATTTGCAGTGGTTATTTGAAAACATAAAAACCGAATATAATGCGGTTAAATTCTTGCAAGATTATGGAATAATTCCAGCAAATAAAATATGCAGAAAGAAGCATCAAATGAATTTAAAACCAAAAAATAACACCATTGTATGACGCTGCAGAAAAAACAGCTGTAAAGAGGATGCATCTGTTCGAAAAAATACATGGCTAGAAGGCTCGACCATTGCTTTGAAAAAATCATATTATTGATCTATTCGTGGTCACAAGAATATACATCAATGAAATATTGCGAAAAAGAGTTATGCATAAGCCACACAATGCAGTAGATTTCAACAATTATTTAAGAGAGGTAAGCTAACTCACCATAAACATGTAATTGACCTAACCTAACTAACCTAACCTTACCTAACCTAACTAACCTAACCTTACCTAACCTAACCTAACCTAACTAACCTAACCTTACCTAACCTAACCTAACTAACCTAACCTAACTAACCTAACCTAACCTAATCTTATCAATTTAATTACAGGTGTGCCGCTTCAGTCTTGAAAGAGCCAACCGCAATTGGTGGAGAAAGTCAAACTGTAGAAATAGGCAAAACGTATTTCAGCAGATGTAAGAACAACAAAGGAAGAGTTTTAGCGAAGCAATGGATAATTGGCGGCATATGCCGCGAAACCAAAGAGTATTTCTAAAAGCAGTGCCACAGAAATGCTGAAACATTACTGAACTGTATAAAAACAAACATTCGGCCAGGCACTACAATTATTAGTGACACGTGGAAAGCATACGAAAGTATCGAAAAAATTGAAAACTATCAGTACAAGCACCAAACTGTAAATCACTATCAAAATTTTATTAATCCAGAATCAATGCCCACATGCAAACTATAGAGAGCACCTGGCATGCTTTGAAACAACGCAACAAGACAGTGCGGGACTCATCGTCAAATGATAGACTCATATTTATGAGTACATATGGAGACAAAGGAACAAAATTAAAGATTTATTCAACAAAATACTAAGAGACATTAAAAATTTTCCTAAATAAATTACTATTATTTATTCAGTAAAACAATTGCTTTGTTAAATATTTGTTAAATAAAGGATTTTTTATTTTACTTTTTGTCTGTTAGCATGGAAACCGCCATGCGCGCGGCAAACTAGTTCTCTCTATTTTTGTTTCATTTTACTTTACCTTCTGCACATTTCTCCATAAAAAAATATTATTTCTGTTGTTAGGACATTAAGATATATGTATAATAAAAATTTCAGCTAAATCCCATGGGGTCGTCCATTTGGAAAAGACTTAATTTCAACTGAGGAACTAACATTGTTTCTCGTCATAGTAATTTCTAAATTTTACCTTTAACTGTTGTATTAAAACACTAAGAAGTTTTACTATTTTAATCTTATGTTCATTCACAGGTTAAATTAACTTTACACTTACGTTATCCAATTAATAAACAAGGTTAAGCCTTGACTGAAAATCAAGTAGGCTTACAGAAACGATAAAGACACAGTGCGTGACATGAAGAAAAGCCTTGGGACGCGGATAAAATTCACCATTTCTTTTGCCTTGGGTGGAGGGAAGTAATGAATTTACTAAATTAAACTCATTTTAAATATGCCCTATTTCCCACGGGCTCAAATCGAGAAATTGAAGTAAAGATAACAAGAGGAATAAAAGGCGACCCTCTTTTGGTGACAACTTGTTCTCCACTCTCGATGACAAGCTGTCAACACTCAACGACGCTCCCTTCAGAAGAGATCTCGAATTTTCATGTAGCGTCATCTCTAATATACTATTTCAGAAATGAAGCATTATATATATATATATATATATATATATATATATATATATATATATATATATATAGAGAGAGAGAGAGAGAGAGAGAGAGAGAGAGAGAGAGAGAGAGAGAGAGAGAGAGATAGATAGATAGATAGATATATATATATGTAACAGTTTTTTGCGCACACCTACAGGTCGCTACAATTAGTGTAGAACAATGCGGTTTTCACCATTCGATGCGTTTTTATTGTGCAGTGCCCATGCTAAAAAAAATTCCCTAACATAATTCCTTGCCCCCTTTTAGGGGTACAGTTCTTATCATGCCTGTACACGCATTTTTTTAATTTTTCATTTTTAATCATAATTTTGGCACAAAATAAGTCAATATTTACTAAACATTTAATATCATTCGATTCACAAAAGATTTATTTATCGATTCAATTTAAAAAAAGTATATATTTTTAAAATTCATAAGGAACTTTTTGCAAAAAATTAAAAACAAACATGCATTTTTAAAATTCAATGATTTTTATACAAAATATTTTGATATTTGTTATAATTTTAACATTTTTCGATTCACAAAAAATTTCTTTATCGATTCAATACAAAAAATCACAAAAGATTTCTTTTTCAATTCAATACAAAAAATTACATAATTAAAACGGGCAATTTAAATAAACACGAGTTTAAAGTTAAACGAGCCACACTCGAAATTATTTACCGTGACTTTTGTGCGTTTTATTACTGTGGCTTTTGTACAATTAATTTTACGTATACACAAACAATTTGATAGGATATTGATTTATCATTCTATTTTTTAGTTGTCATAGAAATACGTTAATTAAGTTATCTGATTAGATGCGCTTTTATAGTTGAAGATCATTTTTAGAAAATTATTTATTTTCTATTTTCCCCACTTTAAAATATTACAAAATTTCTATTAGGTATCCTAATATCATTATGCCTGTCGCTGTAAGTAAGAAAATAGCAATTATTTTCCATTTTATGAAAATTTCGGACCCCCTAGGCCTACAAAACCAATTTTCCCCTTTTCTTTATAAAAAATTGTTGATTTTCGGAAGTCTTTCGGTTATAAATTTGTACCAGTCTATTGTTTATCTATAATAATAATAATAATAATAAAAAGACGTGTGTGTGTGTGTATGTGTGTGTGTGTGTGTATGTGTGTGTGTGTGTGTGTGTATGTGTGTGTGTGTGTGTTCCAGCCATCAGTCATAACTCCAAAATGGAAGCAATTACAAACATGAAACTTCACACACATATTGATTAGGTCCAGAGGTTGTGCACGTGGGTGTTAATAAATTAAATAATTAATTTTAAAACATTAAATGACGTCATCAAGATCATTAAGAAACCTATGGTAAAATTATTGAATACCCGGTTAGGTTCATTGAATACTAGGTTAGGTCATCTGTACGCCCTTGACGATTGGTTAGGTTAAGTCGTGATATTTTCGTTGGCTTTAACGAAAATATCATGACTTAACCTAACCAATCGTCAAGGGTATGCAATTAACCTAACCGGGCATTAAATTAACGTACCCGGGCATTCAATTAATCTAATCGGGCATTCAGTTGATCTAACTGGGCATTCAATTAACCTAACCGGGCATTCAGTTTACCTAACCGGGCATATATATATATATATATATATATATATATATATATATATATATAGCGTTCAACATCCACCCGGCAACGCCGGGTCGCTCCGCTATTATTGAATACCCGGTTAGGTTCATTGAATGCCAGGTTAGGTCATCTGTACGCCCTTGACGATTGGTTAGGTTAAGTCGTGATATTTTCGTTGGCTTTAACGAAAATATCATGACGTAACCTAACCAATCGTCAAGGGTGTACAATTAACCTAACCGGGCATTCAATTAACGTACCCGGGCATTCAATTAATCTAATCGGGCACTCAGTTGACCTAACCGGCCATTTAATTAACCTAATCGGGCATCATTACTATTATAATTTAGCAAAAATGTGTCTGCCTGTCTGTCCGCAGAAAAAACTTTTTACTTTTCTGAACCGATTTCGACCAAACTTCGTATGGTGGATGGGGATGATGAGTAATGAACGAAAATATATGTGTGACCAGCCCCCCCCCCCACCACCACCACCACCAATTACTGGGCCCGAGGGCCCCCAGCACCGCGATAAAACTATAGAAAAGAACGCGGCAATGAAAATCTTGAGCTTCACATTGTGTCAATATTTGTGAAGCTTAAGATTTTCATGACTATAGTTTTATTGACCAAATAATTGAACCCCGAGTAATTAGGGGCCTGCGACCCCCCAATCACTGTCGGTTCAATTATTTGGTCAATAAAACTATAGAAAAGAACGCAGTCATGAAAATCTTGAGCTTCACATCCGAGTTCATCTTATCAAGATTTGTGAAGTTTAGATTTTCATGGCTGCGTTCTTTTCTGTAGTTTTATTGACCGAATAATTGGTTCGCCAGTAATTGGAGGGCCACAGGCACCCCAATTACTGAGGCCCAAGGTGAGAGGAATGGGAACGATATCCAGATAAAGGGCTAGTGATGTTCAAAATAAAATACGCCGTAGGCCCACAATTCGGTTTGGGTCGAAGGTCCAAGCACCGCAGATCTAGCAAAATCGGCGCGTAGCGCCGATCTTTTGCTAGTGATAGACTATTTCTGTGCTCTGGAACTACACAACAAGTTTACACATCTTATTTTATGAGTTTTATTACATTCCTACTTCTTGTATATTATTTATCTAACTTATTTGACCTATTTAAGCATATTAAACCCTATCATTATATATATTTAGCGCTATTTGCAAACTAATTTGTTTTTATATGATAATTAAAACCCACTGTAATAGACAGAGTTTATTTCCACAACAGTTTCGATGCCCACTGGCATCCTCTTCGGGTGGATACAGAAAAACGAATGAACCCAAAACAAGAGGGAAAACAGTCCAGGGACCATTAAGAAATTCGCACCTAGGTTAGATCCCGTTCTCCCGACACTGGAAGGGCATTTTTATTAAAGGGACCCGCTTAAAAGTACATTCGCACAAATTTAAAACTATCTCCTTGTTCTATACATACAGATTCTATTATTTTTTTACATAATTATTACATTTATTAAAATTTATTACATTTAATATTGCATTATTATTTATTACAGAAATTATAAATTTATTATTACATTGATTATTACACTGTTGTTTATTATACAGAAATTTTAAACCGAAAAACGAATGAAAAAGGCGAGAAGGAAACAATCCAGAGACCATTAAGAAATTCGCACCTAGGCTAGATCCCGTTTCCACGACCCCAGAAGGGCATTTTTTATTTTTGTTATTAAAGGGTCCCGCTTATAAGTACCTTCGCACAAATTAAAACTATCTACTTGTTATATACATACAGATTCTATTATTTTGACATAATTACTGCATTTATTATTGCATTTACGTTTTTTAACATTTAGCATTATTACCTTTACACTAATTATTACATTTATTTTATTACCTTTATTATTACATTTATTGCATTTATATTTATTTCCACATTTATTACTTCCATTATTACATTTACATTTACGTTTATTATTCCATTTTTATTTTACCGAAAAAAAAAAGAACCAAAAGCGAGTAAGGAAACAATCCAGAGACCTTTAAGAAATTCACACTTAGGTTAGAACCCGTTCACCCGACGCCGCGCGCCGTAAGGGATTTTTTGACCAAGAATCTCATTAAAGGGTCCAACTTATAAGTACCTTCGCACAAATCAAAATTATCTTGTTCTATACATACAGATTCTATTATTTTTCTTTTGACATAATTATTACATTTATAAAGTACCTTATTTGATTCCCAATCTATAGCATGATCATTTTGGCTGGCGTGATAAAAAATGGCATTATTAGTATTACAACTTCTGAAGGCATATTTGTGTTCTTTAACCCTTTATTGCACAGTAGTACCCGTAGGTAACAAACTGGAAAATCATGCAAAAGTACGGCGTAACCTAGAGGTAACAGACTCTTACGTTTGGTGTGAGTCAATGAGGTTCTCAAGTACTTATATCTGGTGACTCTGAGATAACCTCAGTTTATCGCAAAACTTTGACGTGGGAAGGTCGTTGCTCTGCCTCCTAGATTTTTTTAGTCGGTGCTGTTCCTTTACAATCGTCTGCTGGCTTCATCCGTACAGGTAAGTGTTTGTAATTTTTTCTTTTCATAGAAAAATTGTTCATTGATAGTTACAATAGTTATTTTCATTAGTATGACTAATATACTATTTCGAATGAGAGTAAATGTGTTTGCTACTTGAAAGTAACAATGTGCATTCCCGTGTATTTTCTCGTTAAAAAAAGCCTTTATGTGACTTTTCTTGATGCAATTATTTGTTATATATATATATATATATATATATATACAGTATATATATATATATATATATATATATATATATATATATATATATATATATATATATATACGCACACTGTGTATATATATATATTTGATACTGGTATTTGTTATTTGTATATCATTGATGGCTGAATATAGGTCTAGGCCTATGTGCAATATATTACTTATACAGACATTTACATCCTTACTTTCTTACTTTCTTTAGGTATGGACACTCATTCTTTTTATGGAAAAACTGCTGCAGCTGGCTTTCCAGATGGAGTCAAATAGATATACCATTCAAAAGGACCCAAATAGGCCCCTGAGGCTAACTGAATTAGAATTAGAACAGTTTATTGGTATTTTGTTTACAATGAGTATTGTAAAGCTACCAAGGTCTAGATATTTTGGAATTCACAACTGAGAATTGGCAAAGTAGCCGATACAATGCCGCGTCATAGGTATGAATTTACAAAAAAAATCGCTGCATTGTAATGATAACTTGGCTCGTCCGGAAAACTGCAATGACAAACTTTATAAAATACGGCCCATTATTGATGCAGTACGGAAAAAAGTCAGCATTCTTCCAAATGAAAAACTTTCAACTGATGAACAAATTGTCCCCTTCAAGGGTATGTCAAACATAAGAACATATAATCCAAAGAAACCTAAAAAGTGGGGTTATAAGATATTTGTTTTGTCAGGGGTAGACGGGATGGTATATAACTTTAGGATTTATACTGGGATGATAGAGTGTTCCTGGGCAACCTGACCTAAAGGCATCAGGAAATATTGTTTTAGACCTCCTACAACACATCCCTAGAGGGAAGTGGTAGGTCTATTTTGATAATTGGTTCAATGGCCCTGCCCTTCAGGTAACATTGTGGAAACAAGGCATAGGGTGCTTGGGTAAAGTGCGACAAAATCGTCTGCGACGATGCAACATGCCTTCAGATTCCGAAATGAAGAGAGCTGGGCGTGGAAGTACAACACTCCAAACCACAACTAACCGAGGGGTACTACTTCTCAGCAATTTTGCAACTGTTGACCCCATGGCTCCCACAACTAGAGGGGACTCTAAAACAAAACAAAGAAAAGAAGTGCAATGCCCATCAATTATTATGGCTTATAATAAGTTTATGGGTGGGGTGGATCTTTTAGACGCCCTGATGGCACTGTACAGGATCCCAGTAAGATAAAAAAATGGTATTATAAGCTCTTATGGCACTTATTAGATATGAAGGTGGTTCAAGCCTGGTCACTGTACCGTCGAGATGCAAATCAGTGCAATATCTCACTGAAAGAAAGATATCCTCTTTTATATTTCAAACTAAATATTGCAGAATGTCTTCTAAAGCAAGAAAAGTCCAACTCCTGTAAAAGAGGAAGGCCTTCAACAGACATTAATGTGCTTTACAAGAAAAAAGCAAAGAGGGGTCCTGCAGCACCAATACCGCAAAAGGATGTTAGAACAAATAACATAGGCCATTTACCAAAATTCAGCGAAAAAAGAGGGGGATGCAAACTTCCTGGTTGCAAGGGTCTTTGCAAAGTTTTCTGTTGCAAATGTGAAGTTCATTTGTGTTTCACACCTAAATCGAACTGTTTCTAAAATTTCATGAATAAAGCTTACTTTCATAAAGTTTTTTATTGTAAACCTGTATCAGAGGAGTGGTTTAGGTGATTTCAGCAGTTGGGCAGACTAAAGGTTCATTTACTCACACCCCCTCCCCGTTTGTGGTGTTTCTTGGGCTCGCTGCGGACGGGCTCTTGTCTCCACGTGGAGAGGGGGGGACGCCGGAGTGGCGGGTGTTTGTACCCGTCCTCTGGTGACCGACTAGGCTTTTATTGTGCCCTTTTCTTCTTCCCCTTCTGTCCTTTTGCCCTTTTTTCCCCTTGTTCCCTTTCCCCGCCTTTCTCTTTTCTTTCCGCCGTAGGGATATGTAGGATTTCCACGCACTGGTCTGCAATAGACGGGTGTTCGGCTTCCCGTCCGGCCCTAGCCTAGCCTAGCCTCTTCAACCATTTTCCTTTACTTTCCTTTTCTTCCGCGGCTATGCCCTCGCTGGTGGCTGCCTTACACCCACTTTCAACTCCTTCACCGCTCTTTACAAACTCCACTCCACATACCCAAAAAATTTACCCTGATGCCCAAAATAATATAATGTGAGTAATAAGCAGATTTTAGACATCCTATTTGGTTAAGATTTAACAAAAAATAATAAATGTATCAAAAATTTAAAAAGTATGCAATAAAGGGTTAATACGGGTTTCAATATTTCTTCCAGTTTCTCCTACGTATACTAAATCACAACTTTTACAGGGAATGCTGTAAACACAGGCTTGTTCCTATTTTGCAACGTTATTCCTAACCAATTTACTTTTCACGGTAGACGAATATTTGAAAGCCAAAGCAAACTTAAAATCTTTCGTCAACGGTTTTACTCTTTCTAAGCCGACAATATAAGTCAAACTCACATATTGTTTTGGTTAACTGAAGGTCCCGAGG